>CM072929.1:41762500-42207500 GCA_036971965.1 Nyctalus aviator
AATAAAAACAAACAACAACAACAACAAAAGGAGATTGAAAAACCTGATGAACAATAATAGCTGTTCATTGTAGTAGAGTCGGCGATATGGGAGGGGAGTGGACTGACTGTTCTGGGGGGGGGGGGGAAAGGGAGGGAGGAAGAGACTGAACATAAACTGTGCACCTATGGATGAGGACAATGGGGGGTGGGGAGGGGGCGGAGGGTGGGGTGGGAACCTGGTGGAGGGGGGAAGAAATGAGGAACCTTTGTAATAATATGAACAATAAAGGTTGATTTTAAAAAAATTTAAAAAAATAAAAAAAGAGAGAGATAGTGACACTTATCCTATAAAATAAACAGGTAATATGCAAATTGGTCACTCTAACACAAGATGGCCACCCCCATGTGATCAAAGATGGCCGCCACAAGATGGCTGGCAGGGGAGGGCAGTTGGGAGTGACCAGGCCTGCAGGGAGGGCAGTTGGGGGCAACCAGGCCTACAGGGAGGGCAGTTAGGAGTGACCAGGCCAGCAGGGGAGCAGTTAGGTGTCAATCAGGTTGGCAGGGGAATGGTTAGGGGATGATCAGACAGGCAGGCAGGCAATCAGTTAGGGGCCAATAGTTCTGTATTGTGAGAGGGATGGCAGTCAGACATCTCTCGAGGGGTCCCAGATTGGAGAGGGTGCAGGCTGGGCTGTGGAATACATGAATTTCATGCACCAGACAAATAGTAGACAAATAAAAGAAAGCTCTGGAGTCCTATGTGACCCTCCCATCTGTGAACTCTCAGGAGAATACCATAGCAACCCCTCCACTTGGAAAGTTCTGTTTGTCTGGCCTCCTCTAGATGGTCTAGATGGGAGTGGGGGAACTGGTCAGCGTGGTCACATGAACATTCCACCCAGACCTTAGGTGTTCTTAGAGTTCTCAAACAGGAGATTGACAATGAGATCTGCTGGGCCTTTAAGGAAATTATTACTATTTTAAAAGTTTCACAGGGGCAGCCGGGTTACCTACAGGAGCCGTGGAGACAGGGGTTTCCAGCTGGTGCAGAGAAGATTCTGTCTCCTGCCGAACCAGGAAGAGGGGGTGGATCAGCTCTGGTGGCAAAGGCCTCCCTGCCCCAGGGAGGGGAAGGGCTGCCCGGGGAGGGAATGAGCCCCTGTCACAGGGAGTGCAGGTTGGACAGCCAGTCAAGGAGCCCACAGCAGGGCCTTCCCTGGGGGAGGAGAGAGGAAGAGCAGGAGGGAGGGGAGGGGCACAAGGATGGAGTCAGACAGGGCAGCATGGATCCCAGTTCTGCCACTTCCTAATTGTGTGCCCGAGGCCCAGTGCTGTTATCAACAAAATGGAGCCAATGAAGCTCCTGCAAAAGGGGGGTGGGGAGGAGAGAGAAAGCACCTGCCCGTGATGGCACCATTAGATAACTCAGTTTATGAGACCAGCCAGCAGGTCCTGGGGCCAGGGCTTCATCTGGCACACACCGGGGCATACACACCCGATCACACACACCGCACACACACACACACACACACCCACCCCCACCCCACCCCTGTCAGGAGGCCAGGCTCTTCCTGGAAACCGCCCATCCCTTGGAACCAGAGCAGAGCCATGCCGCCCCCGCCCACCAGGCTGGGTGCCCTGGACAGGTCACTGTCTCTTTCCAGGGCTGGGCTCTGTGTTCTAACACGCTGGGATGCCTGGCACCCAACTAGCCACACGTGCAGTCTCTGCTGCTGGGGACCAGAGTCTTCACAAAATGAGGGGGCGGGGGCAAGATCAAAGTAACATTGGCTAAGGGATGCTGAACACCTCGTCGGAACCAGGGAGCGCTCTAGGGCTTTACATGACCCCACAAGGACCCTGTTAACATGAACACATTCAAACCCGTGAAGATTTTTTGTGAGTTTATTTGAGCCGATCTGTCGACAATTGCCGGGAAGCAGAACCGCAACAGATTGAGATAATGCTCCGGAGAATCGCGGGTTACATCTGTATTTGTACATTGCAACCAAAGGAAGGACATAGATAGGTTACAGGAAATCCACGGGTGTTAGACCAGAGAGGCGGGAGAAAGCAAAGGGAGGGCACCCCTGGGATAGGATTAAAAAGTGACATGATGGGCACATACTTAGGTGGGTGCAGGAACAATGAACACGATAATGAAGGAATCTGTGGTCTCTGTCCTGGCGCCCAGCACATTAGGCTGTGTCCCAAGGGCTCCAGAATAAAGGGACGTTACAAGTTACCCAGACATTTCAAAGGCATGTTATCATAGACGCAAAAAGACAGATGGGCTCAGTTAAGGTCGAGGTTGGCCTCGTCAGTGAGGTTATGGCCTAGGAGGTGACTACCCACCATAACAGCTTTTAGTTAAAGTTTCCTTTCAGGCCATCCTTCGTGGTGACTTTAGGTCTCTGAGTTTGCAAGGCGGCCATGCAGGCCGCCCCTGAGCTTGTCAGGTTAGCGTGTGGCCCCTTTTGTCCACACCCTCATGGTGTGTGGTGTGAGTGGTGTGGTGCCGTAACACTGATTTTGCAGGTGAGGTGACTGGGGCACAGACAGGTTGGGTCACTTGCCCAAGGTCGCTCAGCTACTATGAGCCCAGGCAGTGAGTCCAGAGTCTGTGCTTGCAACCAGCACCGGTCACCCCTCCTGAGGCTCCAACGCGGAAATACGAAAGGGGCCCGCGCATCCTCTGAACGCCACCGTTTTCTCAGACATGCCCCCGGCGACACTTAGAACACAGGGGAGTCGCCCAGCCCAGAGGCAACGCTGCTCAACACCTGTGTGATGCGGCTTTCCTGGGCCCCACAGTCTGCCTACACTAATCTTCACTCATTTCGGCTGGACGAAAGCAAGACTTGGGAAGGACAGGATCACACAGCCAGTCACTGGCAGTGAGGCTGGAGCCCAGAGCTGCCTGGCATCTCAAGCCCTGTCTCCCCCAGAAGGAACCTCAGCCTGGCGCTCCGGAGTCTGCCACCAACTCCCGGGGCAGCAGGAGGGCAGGGCCCTGCAAGAGGCAGAGCAGCTGGTGCAAATGCTGAAGGCGTGCTGGGCTGGAGGGGGAGACCTGACCTAATACCAGGACATGCGTGTGGAGAGGGAAAGACCAGCCTTTCAGGCAGGGGCAGGCCCACCAGGATATCTGAGGGTGGCGGAGCCCAGTGCTGAGAGCAGCGCGGAGGGCCTGGGGAGGCGGCAGCCCCGGCCACAGCCCCAGGCACAGCCCGGGAATACGGTGGAGAGTCAGACAGGGCACAGGCCGGGAGCACTGCCGAGGCGGGTGGGCCGTGGCTGCGTATGGGAGGCTCCCCTGGCTGAATCGGAGGCTCCTTAGGGGCTGGAGCCACACCAGGAGAAAAGCCCGGGAGGCCTGGACAGAGGCTGCGAGATGGTGGAAGCGGCCCCTTACTCTGAACGACTGGGAGGAGGATGGAACCGTGAACCCAGACTGGGAGCACTGCGGGGAAGATGAGTGGGCCTGAGTGTCCTCCGATGAGCAGATCACAGCGTGTCTGCCCTGTGGTCCCAGAGCAGCGAGGAGGAAGCCCGGAGCCCCTACTGTGTGCGGAATGGGTCACTCAGAAGCCTTGTCAGCCTCATTCCTGAAATGGAACCAGGTTTCCCCACCAGACAGGTCCCTTAGCGCCGCCAGGGGTCTGGGAGACCCCTCCTCCAGCCCCGGCCTTGGGGGTGGACACGGACGTGGGGACGGGGAAGAGCTGGGCGCTCGCCTCTCCAGGTCTCTCTTTCCCAGCCCCCGCCGCGGCCCCGGCCGGCTCCCGGTCCCAGACGCTGCCCGGAGCCCGGCGGCCCGGAGCTCGGGGCCTGCACGCCTCCCGCGGGGCCACCTGCCGCCGGGGCTCGGCCGGGGGGCTCCCGGCGATGCCACCGCAGGCAGAGCGCGGCTGGAGGGCGAGGGGCGGGCCCGATCGAGCCCGGGGGGTGGGGGTGGGGGCTAGGCTGAGCCGCACGGGCCCCCCCAAACCCCTTCCGGTCCCCAGCGGGAGCTCCGCGGCCGCCCCCCTGCGGGCCGCCCCCCGCGCGGCGCCAGTCCGCATGCGCCGCCGCCGGGCCCGCCCCCGGAGACCACGCCCCGGGCCGATGGGCGGGGCGGGCGGGCGGGCGGGGCGGGGTGCCGCGGGCGGGAGCCCCACTCCGGCCGCTGAGCTGCAGCCCCACCGATCCCGGCGCGACCGAACCGAGGCTCCTGCCCGGCCCGCCCAGCCCCCGCCCGGAGCCCGCGTCCCGGAGCCCGGAGCCCGGAGCCCGGAGCCCGGAGCCCGGCAGCGGCGCTGCAGGTAGGAGGCGCGCGCGGAGGGAGGCGTGTGCGGGCGCGCGTGCTCCGGTGTGTGTGCCGGATGTGTGTGTGTGCGGGTGTGTGTGTGTGTGTGTGCTCCGGGGTGTGTGTGTGTGTGTGCTCCGGGGTGTGTGTGTGAGCGGGTGTGTGTGCCGGCGCGTGTGCTCCGGGGTGTGTGTGCGGGTGTGAGCGGGTGTATATGCTCCGGTATGTGTGTGTGCGCGGGTGTGTGTGTGTGCGGGTGTGTGTGTGTCCGGGTGTGTGTGTGCGCGGGTGTGTGTGTGTCCGGGTGTGTGTGTGTGTGCGGGGTGTGTGTGAGCGGGTGTGTGTGCCGGCGCGTGTGCTCCGGGGTGTGTGTGCGGGTGTGAGCGGATGTATATGCTCCGGTGTGTGTGTGTGCGCGGGTGTGTGTGTGTCCGGGTGTGTGTGTGCGCGGGTGTGTGTGTGTGCGCGGGTGTGTGTGTGTCCGGGTGTGTGTGTGTGTGCGGGGTGTGTGTGAGCGGGTGTGTGTGCCGGTGCGTGTGCTCCGGGGTGTGTGTGCGGGTGTGTGTGTGTGTGCGGGTGTGTGTGAGCGGGTGTATATGCTCCGGTGTGTGTGTGTGTGTGTGCTCCGGGGAGCGCCGACCGTGGGGCTGTGCACACTCCGCATGCCGGGGAGCAAGGGGGGTAGCGCTGGTTTTCAGCCCCGAGGACGGCAGCTCGAAGGACCCGACGGGGCCCCCCCAGGGTTCGTCCCCACCCAACCCTCCATCCTGCAGCCAGGGCCCCCCCACCCTTATCCCTATCCCCACCCCCACCCCCCACCCCCCGGAGTTCCGGAGCAAGTTTCCTAGTTCCGACGCCCCGCGGTTGAACCCGGGGGCTTGACCCTCTGTGCCTCACCGTTTTCCTTCCAGCCCTCCGCCCGTCAATTGCGCAACCCCTCCTGGGTGTCCTCCTCCCTCCCTGCCATCCACCCCCGTCCCGGGAGGCTTGGGAAAGGGGTGCAGAGTGGATTCTCTTCCTGACCCTCCTCCTCCGCTTGTGGAACTGGGGCCTCCTCCCCCAACCCCGCCGCTGGGCTAGGGTGTGGTGTGAGGGGCGGGAGGGGCGGGGCGAGGCGGGAGAGAGTGGCTCTGGGGCTTCTCTCATCCTTCCTGGGCCCTTCAGAGGTGGGGGTCTAAGGAGCCCCGCCTGGCCTGGGGTCCATAGATGAAGAAGGATCCATCGCTTGCAGGTGCCAAGTTCTCTCCGGGCTTCCTTCCTCCCCCTCCACACACTGTACACCTCAGCCCGCAGGAATGAGGAGAGAGGGCACCTGAGGGTGAAGGGAGCTGCGGTCAGGGGTGCTGAGCCAGAATTTGAACCTGGGTTGCCTGGCCCTCTCCCTGCACCTGCCGCGGCAGAGAGCGAAGTGCCAGGGGCACCTCCTCCTGGGCTGCCCGGGATGGAGACATCCCAGTGCACTTCCTGGAGGCGAGGGTGGGAGGGTGGGGTTCAGCCTGGCTGGAGTGGGAGGCCTCCAGGGGGAACCGCCGTGCTCAGCTGCAAAGGTGAACACCCCCCCGCCCCCCCCCGGTCTGTGGGCCTGGTACCTGCTCCCCTCCCCGAAGTCTGGGTGGGGGTGGGAGGCTTGGCAGAGGGCGTGGGCGTGGGCGGAGGAGGGTGGGCCCAGCTGCCGCAGCTTGGGCCGGAGCTGGTGCCAGGGCAACGGTGCCCAGGCGGGGTGATGCCCTGAGGGGCAGCTCTGCTGAGGGGTGAGGCAGGTGGGTCCCCAGACAGGCCCTTGCCCAGAGTCACATCCTTTCTGGGAGCCCTGCCTGGTCCTGGGGGGATTTCACTTTCCATACTTGGGTGTGGGGTCTCCGGGAATGAAAAGCTCACCAGGCAGAAGAGAGGGCAGGACACAGCCGGCCCCGGGGGCAGATGGGCACAAGCCTGGGGTGTGAAGCGGAAGGAGAGTCCGGGCAGGGCATTCACCAGCCAGATGTGTGCGGGATGGTCGTCTCCGGCTGCTGTGGGGGTGGGTCCTGGGGGGGGGAGGCAGTGAGGTGGAGGCCAGAGCTCCCTAACTCCCCACCCCCCACTTCCCCACTGGGGGGCATCTGCTACGGCCCCCAGAACAGGGCTGGGGTGAATGGGGGTCGCTCAGGGATGGCACCTGCCCCAGCCTGGGGAAGGGTGGGTGGGGGAGCCCTGTCTGAGATGGAGTAGCCCTGGGCGATGTTGGCGAGGTGTAGGGGGTGGACACTGCGATTGTGAGAGGCCTGCGGGCTTTTGGGGGTGACACCCAGACTCTGCTCCCCGACCAGTGCTGCTCTAGCTGCTTCGGCCTCTGCTTTTCCCGCGGGCTTTCGGGACAGCCCAGATGCTCTGGTCCGGAGGGCACAGGGACACCGCCCCCTTCCCCACGGTGACACCGCCCCCTTCCCCACGGTGTCTACGTTACCCCTGCGGAATCTGGCTCTGTGTGTGACCTTGAGGCAGGGGCTTCCCTGCGAGCCTCAGTTTCCTCATGTGCGAAATGGGAATAAACGCTGCCCAGGTGCAGGGTTCAGGGAAGGACGGGTAAGTGTAAGAGTGTCACTAGGGCCCAGCCTGCAGGGCTCAGTGGCGGAGCGTCCGCAGTTCAGTTCCCAGTCAGGGCCTGTGCCCAGGTTTGGGCCTGATCCCCAGTGTGGGGTGTGCAGAAGGCAGTTGGTCGGTGATTCTGTCTCCTCATGGATACTTCTATCTCTCTCTCTCCCTCTCCCTTCCTCTCTGAAAGTCAATAAAAACATATATTTAAAAAAAAAAAAAAAAAGTGTCCCTGCCGAAACCGGTTTGGCTCAGTGGATAGAGCGTCTGCCTGCGGACTGGAAGGTCCCAGGTTCGATTCCGGTCAAGGGCATGTACTGTGGTTGCGGGCACATTCCCGGTGGGGGGTTTGCAGGAGGCAGCTGATCAATGTTTCTAACTGTCTATCCCTCTCTCTTCCTCTCTGTAAAAAAAATCAATAAAATATATATTAAAAAAAAAAAAAAAAAGTGTCCCTGAAGCCCTGGCTGATTTTGCTCAGTGGGTAGAGCTCATGGCCTGAAGGGTCGTGGGTTCGATTCTTGGTCAAAGGCACAGACCGCAGGGTCGCGGGTCTGATCCTTGGCCCTGGTTGGGGTGAGTGTGGGAGGCAGCCAATCGATGTGTCTCTCTCACCCCCACCTTCCACTCGGAAAAATCAATGGAAAAAATATCCTAAATCAAGTGTCCCTGATGTGCTTTACTAGTACATGGGGTTTGGTAGCCATTATAATGAATCATACCACTCTCAGCATCAGTCTCTTCTTCTCGGGAGGCGTGTAGAGGAAGGAGGGGCTGCATTTGGGAGAAGCAGGCTGAAAGGAAATGGGGTCCCCATGGAAGTGGAAGCCCCTCTTGGTGTCAGTGGGTGTGACCCCCTCAGGCCCCTTGAGGGGGTGGTCTCTCTCTGCGCCTCCCTGAAGCGCCTAACCCCTAAGTGCCATCACACAAAGCTCAGCAGTGGGCCTTGGCAGGTCTCCCGGCTCCCTTCTGCTCCCCTGCCGTCTGGGGCCTGGGTAGATGTGAAGTCTGTCTGTCTGTAGCTGGTCTTCTCACCTGGCCCCTGCCTTTCGTGCCCCCAATTCCTCAAGTGTGGTGAGCACCTTTAGGAGCCCTCAGCTCCCCCCCCCTCCTCCTTTCTCCATGCCTCACCTTTCCTGCTCAGAACATGCCTTGGCTGCAGTGGTCCCTCCACCCTCTTCTACACCCCCCCCCCGCCCCCGCCTGACTCGGTCTTGATGTGACACCCTGGGCTGCTCTTGCTTCGGTTCTGGCCAAGCTGCCGACTTCCCTGTGGCCTCAGGCCTGCCTTCCCAGCTAACCCAGGAGGTTGCAATGAGCCAGCTTCAGGCTCGGGCCGGGGAGGTTGCAGAATGCAAGCATTTGCAGTGACCGCGTTACTGCTTCCCATTCTGATTGCTCGGGGATGTGTTTCTAGGGTTAGCTTTCCCGGGGCGAGGGGTGTGAGGGTGCCGGGGGCTGAGGCTGTGGTGGCCTGTGCACGTGGCATACGGGCCGTTGTGGGAAGAGGGGCTGGTGGCCCGGAGCTGACAGATCCCACCATCGGTGCCTGGTGACCATCCCTGTCCGGAGTCAGGGTGTGCCCAGTGATGGCCACAGGATCTCGAGGCCTGGGGACAACAGGCAGAGGCCTGCTCTGCCTGCCCCTGCCCCCGGGGCCAGCCCCACGCCCTGCCCGCTGTGTGAACTCTGCCAGTCAGGTCAGTGGGACCCAACCAGTTTGTTACTGATAATAGCAACCAAGACACTGAACTTCGGGGTGACTTTGTTTTACGCCGGAGCAGTTCACGGTGCAATAACTTCATCCTCACTCCTCACCCACTTCCTTGAGCCACTCCCACCCACCCTTCTGCACGGACACTGGAGTTCTCCGTTGCTGCTCCGACAAATCAACAGACTTTATTATTTTTTCTTTTAATATATTTTATTGATTTTCCACAGAGAGGAAGGGAGAGGGATAGAGAGTTAGAAACATCGATGAGAGAGAAACATCGATCAGCTACCTCCTGTACACCCCTCACCGGGGATGCACCTGCAACCAAGGTACATGCCCTTGACCGGAATTGAACCTGGGACCTTTCAGTCCGTAGGCCGACGCTCTATCCACTGAGCCAAACTGGCCAGGGCCAGACTGCGTGGTTTTAAAACAACACACGTGCATCCTCCTACAGTCCTGGAGGTCAGAGGTCTGAAATGGGTCTCACGGGGCTAAAACCAAGGTGTGGGCAGCCGCTCCTCCCAGAGGCTCCGGGAGAGCTTTCCCTGCCTCTCCGGGCGGCTGGCGGCTGCTGGCAGCCCCGCGGCCTCACCCCCCAGCTCCCCCGCTTCCCTCTTGTGGAGTCACATCTCCCTGCGCCTCCTTCCTGTAAGAACACTGGTGACTGCACGGAGGGCCCACCTGGACGATCCAGGATTAGCTGCCCGTCTCAGAATCCTCCTGCACGGACATCTGCATGGTCCCTTTTGCCATATAAGGTAGCATTCACTGCTTCGGGATTAGCATGTTGATAACTTTGGGGGCCCTTATCGTACGTACCACCGGATCCAGCCACAGTGCCACTGCAGGCTCTTTCCCCAGGACCCACCGCTGCTGGCTCCTGCCCCACGGGGTCCCTCTCCGCCTGTCTCCCCCCAGCCCGGGAGCTGCCGCACCCCCGGCCCCAGAGCCCCGCCTGAGGCTGCGGTGGGCGGGGCTCAGGGACGGTTGGGAGAGGGGAGCGTCTGCATGGCTGCCCCGGGACCAGACCCAGCCTGGCATTTGACAGTTCGTGAGGCCTGTAATGAGCCCATTCATTCTCTAACCCCAGTGCTGGGCACGGGAGACCACCCTCGGCGGGCTGGCTGGCCGGCCGGGAGCCCCATTTTGTAGATCGGAAGCTGATGGGAGCTAAGTTGTGCCTGGGCAGAGGTGTGAGGGAGCAAGGCGGCGGAGTGGGGGAGAGGGGGGCAGGCCGGGCAAGTCGAGGGGAAGACCTTCACTTCACAGATGAGAAAACTGCGGCACACGGTTACCGTTCGGCCTCACCCTGGGCCTGGCTCCCCCTCTGGGGGTGGGATGTGGACGGGCCATTCTGAAGCTCTGAGGCTGCCTGGGCTCGGGGAGGCGGCGGCATTGGCCTGAGGGCCACCTCGGGCAGGAGCAGGCCGTGACCCCCAGCAGGGCCAGAGGCTGGGCGCGCTGCCAGCACCCCTGCCCGGAGACCTGGCGGCCATCCTCCCAGGTGACGAGCCGCCTGGGGCCCCCGAGGAAGACCCTCCTCCTCCGGCCCAGCTTGCAGAGAGCCCTGGCTTGCGGGCGGCAGATCCTGCCGTGCGGGTCTGCGTCACCTGCCCACGGCCGAGGCCATGCCGCTCGGAGCCCTGCCTCTCTCAGGCGCCATTTGTGCAGCCGGGTCTCCGCCCGCGTCCTGGCCTCCTCTCCCTCCCCCCTGCTTGTGGGCCGTCCAGCAGCGCAGCCCACACTCCGCACAGTCCCCTCCTCAGCCCGGCTCTCAGGCTGCCTCGGCCCTGCGGCCCCTGGGGTAGCCCCCTTCCTTCTCTCCCCTGCACCCTGGCCCCCAGCCTTGCAGGAGCGGTTTCTTCCTCCCGGAGTAGAGCTGGGACTGGGAGGCTCCTTGGGAGTGGTGAGCAGACAGGGTCCGGAGCTCTGTGGGCGGAGACTCACCCTCCTGAAGCTGCGGTCCGCCCTCTGAGATCCGCTTAGACGCCGTCTCCCCCGTGCAGCCCCCGCCCCACTGGATGGTGTGGAGATGGCTCTCTCCTCCGCCAGGCTGACCTCCAGGCAGAGCCCTGCCTGACCCCTCGCTGCCCCGGAGCAGGCGGGCGTGAAGGAGCAGGCCTCCGGGGGCTGGCTCATGCGCAGCTGTCTGCGCGCCTGGCCGGCCGGGCAGGGCAGAGGTTTGACCTGAGACCGGCTCCTGGCTCTGCCCCTCACGCACCTTTCCCTCTCCGAGCCCCTGGATCTCGTCTGTGCGGTGAGAACTGTGCCACGTTCCCGCCTTTCCCTGCCTGCACTGGAGGCGCCTGGGGAGGTTGTCTCTCAGGTACTCCCGGCCCACCCCTCCTCCCCAGCATGCTGGGGTGGGGCCAGATCCCAACGAAGAACAGCTGTGGGGCCGAAGAACAGCTGTGGGGCCGGGGACTCCGCCAGGCCACCCAGCAGGCTGAGCTGGAGGCTGGGGTTTCCCTCCAGGCGCTGCCAGGGGGACACCAGTGCCCCGGGACCAGGGAGGGACCCTGCACCCCAACCCCTGCCCTGCCCCCCAGGCCCTCTGCGTCTCCCAGCAGGGGAGCTGCTTGTGGTTGGTGTGCTGGAAAGATGACTGCAGCTGGGTGGGGGAGGATTGGACGCAGACAGGAGCGATAAGGAGAAGGGAGGAGAGGGGAGGGGACGGAGAAGAAAGACAGGATTTCCCAGCCCTGGTGCCAGCCGGCTCCGTGTCGGCTGGGCTGACTCACTATCCCGGCCTCTGGCTCTGCTGGCGGAGCCCGGAGCCCAGCGCCTGGAACCCGGAACCCGGAACCCCGGGGGCCCCTGCCCCGCTCGTCCTCCACATTCTCCTCCCAGCCCTGCCATCCCTCCCTCGGTACACAGTGAGTGGAGTCCTGGGAGGCCCAAATGTACCCACCCTAGAGGAGAGGTACTCGTTCAGCTTGTATTTGTGATGGTGGCTGGTGGGACCAGAGGAGGAGGGGGTCAAAGAGAATGAACACAGACACCCAGATCACCAGGAAGTCACCCAACTCCGGGGCTCTGCCCTTCCCAGACCCCCACCCCTGGCACCCCGCCTTTCCGGCTGTTCCTGGGGCTCTGCCCCTCCCCGCCCTCCATTGTGTCTCCCGCCTGCTCTCCCTGGGACCCTGGCACGGCCTTCAAGCCGCTCAGGTTCCATCTTCAGGGTCACCTTCTCCCCCGCCGTTCTAATCCTGCCTGCCATACCTTCCTCCTGGGGCGCTGGCCTCTGCTTAGCTCCTGCCCCGAGGTCCGTCCGTCAGGCCGGCCCCTCCTGTCCTGGCTGCCTTAGGGACCTGACCCTGCCTGTCGGCTCGGGCCAGCCTAGAATGGGTGTCGGTGAAGCTGTGCCCCCTGGATTGTAAGACACAGCTACTCAGCCCTCTCCTTGCCACGTGGCAGAGAGAGGGGGTCCCGTGCCAGAGAGAGGGGGTCCCGTGCCTGGAGCGGGGTGCAGTGGGGGGAGTGGATGGCCAGGCATGGGTGTGGGGCATCCCCCGCTCCCCCGCTGTTGCTGGACGGCACCCACTGCGGGTCCCGTGCTGGGCGGCGGGCACCGTGTGGGGATGGGAACGCGGCCCAGAGGGGCCTTGCCTCCTTCTTCCTTTCCTCCCACAAGGGCTGGCCACCGGCAGGGGCTGGTCTCCCGCCCACAGCGCTCTGGACCGCGTCTGCTCCCCGCCCCCCGTGAGCCTCCAGTCCCAGCTCTATAGCCTTCCACCGGCCTTTCTTTCCTTTTCCAGTGCCCTCGCCATGTGGCAGCAGGGGCATCCCAAATCCCTCCCCCGCTCAGCACCCTTCCCCAGCTCTCCGTCCCCTCGGGACCAGGCCCGATTCCTGCACCCGCCCGAACCCCAGGATCTCTGCCTGGGACCCTGCACACCTCCCCACCCGCTCCGCTCTGTCAGCTCAGATCCTCAGGCCTGAGAGGGTCTCCCGGGGCGGTCCCGGGTGGCTGGCACCCCCTCTCAGAGGCAGAGGAGACCATGGGAGGAGGCATGTAATGGGAGCAGGGAGGGGACCCCCCTTCACCTGTGGGGGTGAAAGAGAGCTGCAGTGTCCGAGAGAGGGAGGCGACCTGCAGAAGGCCCACCGCCTGTGTGTGCCGCGGCCGGGCCCGGCTCTGAGCCAGGCCAGGGCTCCTTCCTTCCAGCCGTGTGATATCCGGGCAGAGCTGGTGACGCCGGGTCTCCAGGCTCAGCCGATCTTTCTGTCCAGGGTCCGGCATGGACTTTTCGAACACATTCCATTGACGCTTAAAGAACAGTTCACACACCCCAGGTGCGCAGCTCAGGGACACCCCGTGCGGCCCCCCTCAGACGGAGGAGCCGTGAACCTGGGAGCCCTCTCGTTCACTTTCAGTCGCTGCCCCGGAGGTGGCTCTTCCCCTGCCGCCCCGCACGGAGGTGGCTCTGCTGCTTTCCAGCTGTGTGTAAACGGAACCGCAGGCTAGCTTGTCTTTTTTAAAAGCATGCGCTCGTGAGATCCATCCACGGAGTTTCACACCATAGCTCGCTCGTTTCTGTTACTGGATAGCAGTCCGTGATGCCAGCGGAGCTGTCCTTGCTTCTCTTGCACTTTTGGGCCGTTTCCCATTTTCAGGTGTTAGCACATACCACTGTGACCAAGTTCTTTACCTGTATTCCGGTGAACACGCGCATGCACTTCTGTTCTCTATGCACGTGGGAGTGGACTCGCTGGATGATGGAGTTTGTGTTTGTTCAGCTTTGGTAAATACGGTCAAACGCTTTTGCAAAGTGGGTGTACCAGCCGAAACCGGTTTGGCTCAGTGGATAGAGTGGCAGTCTGTGAACTGAAAGGTCCCAGGTTCTATTCCGGTCAGGGGCATGTACCTTGGTTGTGGGCACATCCCCGGTGGGGGGGGTGTAGGAAGCAGCTGGTCTATCTATCCCTCTCCCTTCCTCTCTGTGAAAAGTCAATAAAATATATATTTAAAAAAAAAAACAACACAAAAAAACAAACAAAAAACAACAACAAAGTGGTCATACCAACGTACACTCTTACCAGTAATGCCAATCTATTTGGGGGAGAGAGAGAGAGAGAGAGTGTGTGTGTGTGTGTGTGTGTGTGTTTTATTTTAGCCATTGTAGGCGGGGGATGTAGTGGTATCTCATCGCATAATTTTTATTTATTTTATTTTATTTTAGAGGACGTTTATTGAAGTTGAGAACAATGAAACAAGGAAGGGCTGGGGAAATGAGCCCGGCTGCTCGGCTTCGGCTTGCTAAGAAGTCAGAACCAAGGGCCTGGGGCACAGGGTCAGGCCGTTTGTCTGGGATGAATGCCCACTGCTCACTGCTGCCCCGGATGTAAGCCTTGTCTCTCAGCGCGTGTTTCATGTGGATCGGTGAAATCAAGCACGTTTTCTTTTCGTGTGTGGGCCATCTGGCCATGCTCTTTTTCTTTCTTCAGAAAGCTTCGTCGTCTTCCTCTCCCGTTGGACTCACGCTGCCTGTGGACCTGCTTCGGTGTGTGGTGTGAGGGAGGGTCGAGGGGAAGCTTTTCCCACGCGGGAGCCACTTGACCCAGCTCCTTTCCTTGCAAAGACCACTTTCCCCCAGTGCCCCGTGGTGTCACCTTTGTCGTACGTCAGGTGTCTGTGTCCTGGTGGCCTCGCCCGGGCTTTCTGTTCGGTTCCCCACCCTGCGCCAGCTTCACACCGTGTCCATTGCCAGAGCTTTGCGGCAGGTCTGGTCGGTCGGCTGTGAGTGTGGGCCCTCCAGCTGCTCGTCCAGTGGTCTCGGCGGCTCGTGGCGCTCCGTGTGCTCGCTCCGTTACTCCCCCTCTTAGAGGGTCCTCCCTGTGAGAGGGGATCCCCGAGGCTCTGGAGGGCCGGCGACTTGCTCCTGCCACGCCCTCGCTCTGCAGCACCTGCCCTCTGAGGCTTCCGTAATGCTAAGGTTCCCGCCTACACCACCAGGAACTCCATAATTGTTGTTTGTTTTTTTTTTAATCAATTTCCTTTTTCCTTATGTCTGAAAGGAAATGGTGTCTACTGTAAATGGAAAGTCAGCATCACCCCCCCAGTACTACTGGGTAACTGGAAGAATCTTAAAACTCAAATAAAAACAATAGAGAAATCCACTCTTTTCCGGGCAGGTGCTGTGGCTCTGAGCCTGAGGCGGGCTTCTCCCCTGTGAGAGGAAGTGGGCAGGGGCTAAACGGTGTGTGTGTGTGTGTGTGTGTGTGTGTGTGTGTGGTGGTGGGGGGAGGGGACCTGGACCACATGGAGCTCTCGCTGAGAGAGAGGTGGCAGGGAACCACTTTCTGACGCCTTTATTGCCGTGTACGTCCTAAATAGTAACAGTGTTCACGTCAGTCACGCACTCCGGAAGCCTGAGAAGTTGGGATCCAGCTAAGAAGCCCCAGATTTTTTCTTTTCTTTTTTTTTTTTTTTAATGTGTGTTGATTAGAAGCTTTAATTATAAAATAAGAGTAGAAAATATGGTGTATGGTGGTATCACAAGATGTCTTTTCGTAAGATATTCTGGGCCAATCATGCATTTAAATACCTCGGGACATTTTGCACAAATAATTTACAGATCCTATTTCTTTAATAACAAAATGTCTAGTCCTTTAAGAACATGGTTTTAAGACCATCACTAAAATAAGATTTTTCAAAACCAAAAATTAATATAATATTTTTTATTCATTAAAATATTGCACAGATGGCTTATTTATGGGACAGGACACCATAAACTTGTTTCTGTAGCAAAGTAGGCAGGGTGTGTGCTAGAAGGGGAAGAGGGGGAGAGAGCTAAGTCAAACAAAAGAATCCAGGAGTGGGCTTTCGGTTAGTGAAGCTTAATACTGTTCAGTGGGGTCGGTCTTTGAGCATCAAATTTTGTTTATCAAAATAAAAACTTTGCCAAAACCGGTTTGGCTCAGTGGTAGAGCGTCGGCCTTTGGACTAAAGGGTGCCTCCCAGGTTTGATTCCGGTCAGGGGCATGTACGTTGGTTGCGGGCACATCCCCGGTAGGGGGTGTGCAAGAGGCAGCTGGTCGATGTTTTGCTCTCATCGACATTTCTAGCTCTCAATCTCTCTCCCTTCCTCTCTGTAAAAAAATCAATAAAATATATTAAAATAAATAAATAAAAACTTCCCCCTAGCCAGTTCAGCTCAGTGGATAGAGCGTTGGCCTGTGGACTGAAGGACTCTGAGTTGTGGGCTCGGTCCCCAGGAGGAGGGCATGCAGGAGGCAGCCAATCGATTCTCTTTCATCATTGATGTTTCTGTCTCTCCCTCTCCCTTCCACTCTGAAATCAATAAGAATACATTTAAAAATAAGTTTAAAAAATAATAATAATAATAAAAGCTTCCCCAAACACCAGAAGTATGCCTTCCTACCTCAGCAAAGACCCCCCCTTTTTTTATAATTTAGAATTCCGCTGTTCATTTATCAAATATAGGAACATTACTTGGTTAATTCCTTGAACTATACTAGTGTCGCCCTTCAGATTATGGTTTTGTTGAATTTCCGTGTACTCAACCCTCCCCTCTCCTCCCACCTCAATCCCCTTGTCACGAATGTAGGGCCTGTGATGGGAAAGTTACTGAAACATGCTTAGATAAAAATTGATCTCAGAGGCACTTTATTCATAAATAATTCAGCAAGTGTTTATTGAAAGCCTACGACACTTCCAGGCCTGGGAAGAGCAGGGCGGACGAGGACCCCCAGAGAGCTCACCATCCAGCACGCGGTGGCGGATCGGGCACTGGCTCCAAGTCAGAGGCGCCTTCATTACCTCTCTAAAGATCTGCATAGGTATTGTGTCCTCTGTGAGGACAAAGAAGCCGTCCCTTAGGCCCGTCAGTCTGTACGTTCTCAGGAAGGGGATTTTTGGATCTGCGTGTTGTGGGGGGCCTTTGCTCCTATTGCCTCGAGCTCCTTCCGACACACACCCCCTCTGTCCTCCCAGCACAGCCTCCGTGCTCCGCCCGCCAGCCTGGCCTTCTCTGTGGCACTTTGCTTTCGGCTCCCCTTCGCTGTTGTTTTTTGTATCTTTGCTTCTTCTTCTTTTTTTTTTAAATTTTTTTATTTAATTGATTTTCTTACAGAGAGGAAGGGAGAGGGACAGAGAGTTAGAAACATCGATGAGAGAGAGACATTGATCAGCTGCCTCCTGCACACCCCCTTCTGGGGATGTGCCTGCAGCCAAGGTACATGCCCTTGACCGGAATCGAACCTGGGACCCCTGAGTCCGCAGGCCGACGCTCTATGCCCTGAGCCAAACCGGTTAGGACTTTCTTTGCTTCTTACTAGGAGCCAGGTCCCCTGGGCTTCCCCATCTTCCCTTCCCTGGCTTCTCAGTCACGTACTAATCTTAACATTTCTTAAAGCCGGGCCTTAGGTGTGTGCAGGCCATCAGCATTTCCAATGAGCACTTCCTGGAGCGCTGGTGTGCACGCCCGGTCTTCTTCACAACACTCTCTTCCTGAACGCCATTTAGAAACGTTATTCTCAAAAAAGCAACGTTTCTTGAGAGTTCCCGTTTTAAAGGCTGCGTGGGAAAGAGAGCGGCAAAGGGCGCTTCTGCTTTGTCCCTGGTTCTTACCGGCGCCAGTATCGGGTTCTGCAAGGTCATCGTTAGAACGCTTTGGTGCTGGCTATCAAATTTACACACATAAGCGCCGAATCTAAACATTTAACCTGGGGATCCCTGATACTAAATTAAATTTTATACGAACACATGAGGCTTGGAAATTGAAAACGCACACCTGTGTGATAAAAAGTTAAGGCAGTGGCATATGCATTGATATGTCTATATCCTTGTCATAAGTGAAATAGAATTAAGAATTCAACTGTTTTTGAGTCTGCCGGTCGGATGCTGCCACGCGAACGGCCGTGTATAACCCACAGTCCTTTTACAGTTTTAATTTACAGGCAAATAGGGAGATTCAGTGCATTTTCCAAATGTTCTCAGGAAGGCTGATCAGAAGCATCCACGCCCCCCCCCCCTCCAGTAATGGGACACAGTTGGATGATCAGTTGGATGATCCAGTTCCTGCAGATGAACTGGCCGCGGTGCCGTGAGGCAGCAGGAAAGACGGCATCTCCTGGGGACAGGTGCGGACCCCCCACGCGTACGCGTTCCGCCTTCACATGAAATGTGGGAAGAACAAGAAGGGACCGACAGACACCTTTCATTGCTTCATCAAGTGTTGGTGTTTCCATTGTTTTGAATGCCTGGTTTCCGTGTTCCAACACCACTACCAATATTTATTTATTTTTATTTTTAAAAAATATATATCTTATTGATTTAAAAAAATATATATATTTTATTGATTTTGTACAGAGAGGAAGGGAGAAAGATAGTTAGAAACATCGATGAGAGAGAGTCATAGATCAGCTGCCTCTTGCACACCCCCTACTGGGGATATGCCCGCAACCAAGGTACATGCCCTTGACCAGAATCGAACCCGAGACCCTTGAGTCCCCAAGCCGACGCTCTATCCATTGAGCCAAACCAGTCTCGGCTCTTAGTGATTTTTTTACAGAGAGGAAGGGAGAGGGGTAGAGAGCTAGAAACATCAATGAGAAACATCAACCAGCTGCCTTG
The DNA here is from genome assembly GCA_036971965.1 of Nyctalus aviator. Classification (NCBI taxonomy): domain Eukaryota; kingdom Metazoa; phylum Chordata; class Mammalia; order Chiroptera; family Vespertilionidae; genus Nyctalus; species Nyctalus aviator. The sequence goes on from CM072929.1 coordinate 41,780,659, forward strand.
CACACTCCCTATCGGGGTTGTGCCCGCAACCGAGGTACATGCCCTTGACCGGAATCGAACCTGGGACCTTTCGGTCCGCAGACCGACGCTCTGTCCGCTGAGCCAAACCGGTTTCCACCCAACATTTATTGTGAAAGGCAACCCTATTCTCCAAGGGGCAGATAGTAACCACTTCCAGGACGATCTTCAGGAAGGATGTGCCGTCGGAGCCACGCGGCCTGCAGGGTTTATTCCGTTTCTGTCACTGCAGCGGGGGCTGCAGGAACGTTAAGCTCTTCTCCCTCGGACGTTTACGACGGCGGTGAGAGGCGTGCTTTGGGAAACGCCGAGGACCTGGGACACAGCCTCGGGTCGGACGGCAGCGTGATCGTGAAGGGAACCTTCAAGGTGGTGGAGCTGGTCCGGACAGGGAACGCCAACGGGCCGCAGATGTTGGACGCGTTTCTGATGCTCTCTCTCCTGGTTCTCCCCGGCTTTGGCGCTGCGCTGTCCAGGGGGGTGCTCCTTGGATAAGGTGAGCAGACGTCCCGATTTTGGCGGGACATTCCCGATTTTTAACAATTTGTCCCGAGTCCCACGGCGTTTTAAAAAAGTCCCGATTTTTGAAAAATCGGGACTTTTTTGAAACGCCGCAGGACAAATTGTTAAAAACCCGGACTGTCCTGCCCAAAGAGGGACGTCTGCTCACCTTACCCTTGGAGTCAGTCCCTCCTGCCGCTGCTCCGCGTGGCCTGCTGCTACATGAGCCCTCCCTCTGCCCCGTCCGTCCGTCCGTCTGTCTGCCCCACTTCCACAGATCCGGGGGGTAGCAGACAGTCTATAGCCCCCTGGGGGAGGAGGTGCTCCACGCTACCAAAGTGAGGACAGAGACCCCTGTGGGGCAGGCCCGTGGCCGATGCCACTTTCTTACCTGCCACGTTAGATGCTGGATCCGGTGGGGCTGGCGGCCGCTCAGAGGGCTTAGTGACTTGCCCCAGGACACACGGCTCTACGTGGTGTAGGCAGGACTTGAACTCGGGTCTGACTGACCGGCTGGAAGACTGGGTTCTCCGAGCTGCCTCCTTCTGACCCAGCTCAGTTCCCCGTGCTCGGTCCCAGGGCCCCCGTGCTTGCTGGGTCTGAATGGCTTTGCACATTCCTGTGTGAGCCTCCTCTCTCTCTCTCTCTCTCTCTCTCTCTCTCTCTCTCTCTCTCTCATACATTTTTATTGATTTCAGAGAGGGAGGGAGAGGGATAAACAGATGGAAACACCAGTGATGAGAGAGAATCATTGATTGGCTCCAGCCTCCTGCATGCCCCACACTGGGGATGGAGCCCACAACCTGGGCCTGGGCCCCGACCTGGAACTGAACTGTGACCTCCGTGACCTCAGCCGCGGAGCCACGCCGGCCGGGCCACGAGCCTTCTCTTGGGTTGTTCTCTCCGGAAGCGCATCTGACCCCGGGAGCCTGGCCTCTGTGTCCCTCCTGCTGGAACCTCTGACGCGATACACGTTTCGTGTTGCTTGCGTTCATGAAGTTCGTCGGTGACCGAAACCCTGAATGGTAACCTCCTGCCTGCAGTCTGGAAAAGTTGTAGATGTCCCCGGACACGGACACTGCGTCCCCGGGCTCCGTGCATTCACGTGCACCAGGCGCTGCTCTGTGCTGCTGCGTCCGCGCCTCGCTTACCCTTCCAGGGGCCCGGCGCAGTATCTCTTCCTTCCAGACCGGGACCGTGCAGGCCAGTGAGGTCACGTGGCCTGCCCAGGATCCCTCAGCTTATAGAGACCCTGGGAACTAACGCCCAGGTTCCGTCAGGAGCAGGGAGAGGCTGGGCCGCCGCTGAGCACAGCCACCAGGAGGGGAGGGGAGGGGAGAGAGAGGCCTGGCCCGGGGAAAGGGCGGGCCCTGGCTTCGGGAGACCTGAGAGCTGGTGCTGCTCTGACAAGGAAAGCTGATCCCCCCTCCCCCCCGCGAGTCCCTCCACCCCGGGGAGCCTGCCCTCCCATCAGTGAAGGAATTGCTCTGTGTCACCTGTGCTGGTTCATTCAGTGTGACTTTGCTAAATGTGCCCGCGATGGTGGGCCCTGGGATACAGGCAGCAGCTGGGCAGGGCCCCTGCCCTGCAGGCGCACAAGCTGGGCTGGGGAGATGGACAAGCCGTACGAACATGGGGTACCACATAAGGAGCCTGTCTCGGGGGTTCCAGGATGGCCGAGGGAGGAGAGTGTCGGAGGCAGGTTGGGGGGTGCGGGGGTAGAGGCTGAGTCTCTCAGGCGGCGGGTCCTCCGGGCACGCTCGTGTGGCAGGAGCTGTGTGTGCAGGGGCCCTGAGTGAACAGTGCTGAGGGCTGGAAGGAGCTCGCACCCCTGGACGGAGGTGGGGCCTGGCGGAGGGTGGGTGAGACTGGCCGGGGCGGAGGGGTGAGGGCAGGCAGGAGGATGAGCTGAAGGGAGGCGGGGGCCGTCCTGCTGGTGCCTGGCTCACACAGAAGGCAGGCGGGGTCCTGTAACTCTGGCTTTCCTGCCTCCGGCTTCTCCGTGGCCTCTGTGCTTCTGCCTGGAACTGCGGGGAGAGGACAAAGTTCAGGGGCGGGCGGCTCTGTGACTCCCGGGGTATTGACTTATTGACTCTGTGGATGGAGGGGAACATGACCCTGGGGCAAATGCAGGGTGCGGTGCAGGAGGGTAGTCAGCGTGAGGCGCTGCCTGTGCAGAAGCCAGGCCAGACGAGCCGGTGTAAGTAGGCCAGGGTCAGCTGGCTGGCGGGGCTGAGGCCGGAGAGGTGGCTGCACTAGGTCAGACTCAGCAGCCAGACTGGCCCAGGTTCTCCCAGGCCCGGCCCAGCTGAGCATTCCCCTCCCCTCCCCTCCCCTCCCCTCCCCTCCCCTCCCCTCCTCCACCACCCCACTCGCTCTGTCCTCCCCAGGAGCAAACCTTCCCAGCAGCGCTGGCTGCTGTGTGCCTGGAGGGCCGCCAGCAGCCTCCTCCTCCAGCCGCCCGGCTGTGTGGCCCCGGCCAGCTCGCTCCCGCTGCCTGGGCCCGCTGGGCTCTGAGCACTGGAGCTGCCGGAGCTGATGTCTGGGCTCCTGCCTCCAGCTCCTTTGATCTAATTCTCGCAGCTCAAATTGCTTCCTGAGAGGCCCTGCAGAAGCTGGAAGCCACGCTGCTAATGACTCCCGGGCGGCGGTGTGCCAGAGGCCCAGGGACCGGCGCCCCAGCTCCCCCTTCCCCCCCACCCCGCGCCCCGCTCCTGCCCCCCTTTCCTGCAGGCCTCCAAGGCTGGGAGGCTGGGTGGGAGCCGGAGGAGTTATCGGCCTTCCTGGGCAGAGGAGTGGCCAGAGAGGTTAAGTGGCCAGCCTGAGGCCACACAGCAATGGAGCCAGCCGTCCCAGGAGGACGTGGGGGCAGACGATGAAATGGCGGTGGGTCCCGTGCAGAGGGCAAACCGATTCTCGGCCCTCCCGCTCTCCGGGCTGTCCATCGAGCTCCACACTCCTCGCCCATCCTCACCCCTCTCCTTCCGGCTCCTCCCTTCCCCGCGGATCCCCGTTTCCCTCCCCGGGGGAGGCTGGCGCAGCCGGCGGGTGCGGGGTGAGCCTGCCCTGCCTGGGACTCGGCCCTTCCTCCTGCCTGTGGGGTCGCCCGGCCGAGGTCAGACTCTGCCGTGGGGCGTGGGCAAGTCCCTCCCCTCAGGAGCCTCCGTCCTCTTGTCTGAAAAACGGAGACCATAAAAGGCCTCTCCAGCATTTCTGTCTGCCAGTGCCATTCACATACGGCTTCCCTGCGTGTGTATGGCCAGATGGTGTACGCGAGGCAGGTGCCTGAGGAAGTGAGAGGCGGCCTGCCCACTTCCCTTCTCCTTCCTCCCCCCCTCCCCGGCCCACCAAGCGGTCTCCTCGGCCTCTGGTTAATTACGTCTCCCAGTTATGGAGGCCGTTATTGTTCCCGTTGGGGAGAGAGTAGAATGGGGACCCCGAGAGGGTGAGTGACTTGTTTGGAAGCAGGTGAGGAGTACAGCTGGGACTGGCGCCCGCATCAGTCTTGCTCTCAGAAGCCAGCCATCTTTGCCTCCGTTTCCCTCAGCTGCCCTGGAGGCTGGAAGCTGGGCCTCCGTGGGGGTGCGGTGCTGCCCTGGGCGGGCCCGGGGTGAGCAGGCCGGGGGCGTGCGGGGCGCTGCCCACAGTCCGGATGGACGTCCATGGGCCGTCAGTGGCGTGCCCGGCTCTCGGAGCGTCTGTCAGGGGGTCTGTCGCTCCTCACCCCGCCCTCCCGCCCGGAGGCCTTGCCACGTCGGTCCAGCCCGTGTCCCTCAAGTCTGGTTGGGACGTGGCTACGAGGGTCAGGGCGCCGGGCAGGGTCCACCTGGACTCGAGGGGCTGGAGGGAGGAGGATGAGGTGTGCGGCCACCTCCTGTGCCAGGCTCGGCGCCAGCGGCTGAGCGTGCAGGGGGCCCAGACCCAGCGCACCCGCCTGCTGGGGCTTCCGGTCTCTGGGTGCCTGTGGTCCATTCCCTGGCTGGGGAGTCTGGGTGTGCGGGGCGGGGTGGGGGGAGATGAGGAGTTGGGTTTGGGATTGGTACCGGTAGTAAGGGGCCCTTGGCTCTCACAGGGAGTGGGCCAGCCAGGGGCCTAGAAAAGGTGTCCAGACGGAGCACAGGGGGTCACTGGCCCGGGAGGCAGGAGTGAGCAGGCAGGCCACGGGGGCCCCTCTTAGGGGAGGAGAGGTCAGAGACAGGGAGGGACCCCGAAGCCCAGGAGGAGGGGCTGCTGAGGCCTGAGAGGCTGTCGGGGAGAGTCAGACTTCGGGGACTGGGAGGCCACGTGATGGGGAATTAGGGGGGGCCCTCCGGGGGATTAGGCCCCGGGATGAAGGAGCAATGAGAACTGAAGACATTTATCCCGGAAGTGCTGGAGGGAGGGGCAGGGGGGTGAATGTGAATGAGGCTGGAGGGGCCTGGGCCACGGTTTTCCCCTCGGGCAGCTTGTGCCACTCTAGGGGGAGGGGCGGGCAGGAGGAAGGACGTGGGGATCGCACTGCTGTTTTCTGGGGGGTGCGCCAGCCAGGGAGGTCTAGGGAAGGCTGGTGAGACAGAGGAAGAGGGGGTGGGTGCCGCCGGCAGCCCCAGCACCACGTGGTTGTGCCCTTGGCCTGCTGGCCTGCTGGCCTGGTCTCACCTCTAAGCATCAGACATGAGAGAATTCAGGCTATGGGGTCAGGCCGTTCGGCTCCTCTTCCTGCTCTGTGTGTACTTGCTGTGGAACCCTGGGCAGGTCTCTCTCCCTCTCTGAGCCTTCATTCCTGGCCAGTGGGAGTGAGGATGCCCATTTCACAGGGCTGCAGGGACGGGTGTTCTGCCCAGATTTCAAGATCCCCAAGGACCACCAGGGAGTCGAGTCCGATGCAAAAGCAAAGAGCCTTTATTCAAGCTCGAGCCCGGTCTCTCCGCCACTACCAACGCAGCGGCAGGATGCAGAGGGACCTGAGTTCTAAGGGTTCAGCTTCTTTATAGGGTGAGGGCCAGGGCCCAGGTACACAGGTGGCTGGATGTGGTTAGTTTATTTGGCCTTCTGCATTCGTAAGGGTGGACTAGGCAACTGGAACTATTTTGTAAAAAACTGCTGTTTAAAAAACGTTTGCTTTCTAGCCTGCTTCAGCCTGTTTGAAGATAAACTCAGCTATGTGACCTTGTAGGCCAGAGACTAGATATGCCCATGCTCTCAATGCCATGCCAGGTGCATTTTTCGATTGAATAGACCTGTCAAGGCCAGCATCGAGATAACCACTCGGTGCACCTAGGGCTGGCTCTTCACCAAAAAGGGAAGTTCTGCTCACAGCCTTGCTCTGCCCTTTCAGGGGCAGACGGGGGTCACCTGACGCCGGGCCTCCCGTCCTCGGACACGAATGACCTCCTCCCCTCTGTCCTCCCAGGGGCCCCCGGGCCGCCCTCCCCGGCGGCCGCCATGTTCTCCTGCGTGAAGCCCTACGAGGAGCAGAACTACGCGGCGCTGAAGCGGGCCTGCCGGCGCCGGAAGGTGCTCTTCGAGGACCCCAACTTCCCCGCCACCGACGACTCGCTGTACTACAAGGGCAGCCCGGGGCCCGGCGTCCGCTGGAAGCGGCCCAAGGTCAGTGCCGGGTCTGCACCGGAGCCCAGGCCACAGGCGGAGCCACCCAGGGCGGGGGCGCGGGGCGCGGGGGCGCAGGGGCGCAGGGGCGCAGGGACACAGGGGCGCTGGGGCGCAGGGGCGCAGGGGCGCAGGGGCGCAGGGGCGCTGGGGCGCAGGGGCGCTGGGGCGCAGGGACACAGGGGCGCAGGGGGCAGGGGCACAGGGGGCAGGGGCGCAGGGGCGCTGGGGCGCAGGGGCGCGAGGCGCAGGGGCGCGGGGCGCGGGGCGCGGGGCGCGGGGCGCGGGGCGCAGGGGCGTAGGGGCTCGGGGCGCAGGGGCGCAGGGGCCGCAGGGGTGCGAGGCGCGGGGCGCGGGGCGCAGGGGCGCAGGGGCCGCAGGGGCCGCAGGGGCGCGGGGCGCAGGGCCGCAGGGCCGCAGGGCCGCAGGGGTGCGGGGCGCAGGGGCGCAGGGGCGCAGGGGCGCAGGGGCGCAGGGGCGCAGGGCGCGGGTCATCCGGAGGCCCGAGGCCCGAGGTGGCTGAGATGGTGGAGAGGCTGATGCTGGGCCCTCCTGCTGTGGGGTTTGATGTGTGGGGGGTTGGGGGGAGGAGGGAAAAGGTAACAGGAGAATGGGCCCTAATCCCCTCTGCCCTGTCAGGACTCCCAGGGTCCCTGTTGGGATAAAAATGAGGTGATGTTGGCCTGCGGACTGAAAGGTTTGATTCCGGCCAGGGGCATGTACGTTGGTTGCGGGCACATCCCCAGTAGGGAGTGTGCAAGAGGCAGCTGGTCAGTGTTTCTCTCTCATTGACGTTTCTAGCTCTCTATCTCTCACCTTTCTCTCTGTAAAAAAATCAATAAAAATATATTTAAAAAAAAGAAAAAAGAAAGAAAGAAAAAAAAAAAGGAAAAAAAACCTTAAAAAAAAAAAATGAAGTGATGTGACCTTCCTTAGTGAAATTCAGGCGTAAGTGATGTGTAAGTCCCATTTAGTGTCGTTCAAGAGCAAGGAGCAAGGCATACACGTTGCTGATTATATTCATAATGACTTTGAAATAGCCCTTGGCTGTAAATGGCAAGTACTTATTATGATGATTAATCAATAATAACGACAGTGGTAAACACTAACAGCCCCTCCTAGGGCTGTTGTGAGCATTAAAAGAGACGGGAGCTCTTACCCTCAGCCCAGGCGGCTCTTACCCTCCCTCGTGGGGATGGCGAGGGACCGGCGTCTGGCCGGCTGCTTCGGGGCCGGGGGCCGGCTGAGGCTGGGATGTGGCTAGCGGACGTGTTGGCCTCCTGGCTCAATTTCGTCCGCCGTCACCTCGATTCCCGAGTGTGAGGGCAGCTGTCCTCCGGGCCGAGGTGATGGGGGGGCTCGGGAGGTCCCTGTGGGGGTGGGTCCCCAGGAGGGACGGGTGCAGGAGACGGAGCCGGGCCCAGGGCGTGGGGCCGGGAGGAGACACCCGCTGCCCAGGAGTCCAGAGAAGGCGTCTGCCGGGGAGAAGACATGGGCTTGGCACTCTCCCGCCAGGCGCACCTGGGAGGTGGCAGCGCCTGGGCCGGCGTGTGGGGGTCGGGGAGGGAGGGAGGCGGAGGCTGGGTCCTGGTCCTTTGGGCGGCGTGCTGAGGCCGGGGCCAGCAGAGGGGAGACGCTCTGTGGGGTGTGTGGTCGGATTAGCCCTGGAAAGTTCCCTCTGACACCTGCATGTGTGGGGAAGTTTATTTGTTTATTCATTTATTTATTAAATATATTTTATTGATTTTCTACAGAGAGGAAGGGAGAGGGATAGAGAGCTAGAAACATCGACGAGAAGGAAACATTGATCAGCTGCCTCCTGCACACCCCCTACTGGGGATGTGCCCGCAACCAATGTACATTCCCTTGACCGGAATCGAACCTGCGACTTTTCAGTCTGCAGACCAACGCTCTATTATCCCCTGAGCCAAACCGGTTTCTGCAGGGAAGTGAAGTTTAGTTTTCACATTCCTCTCCTAGAATGTGATCTCCAGTCCACGCTAACTCAGAAAATCCTGTGTATTTCCGCTGAAACCGGTTTGGCGTCGGTCTGCGGACTGAAAGGTCCCAGGTTCCATTCCGGTCAAGGGCTTGTACATTGGTTGCGGGCACATCCCTGGTAGGGGGTGTGCAAGAGGCAGCTGGTCGGTGTTTCTCTCTCATCGACATTTCTAGCTATCTCTCTTCCTCTCTAAAAAATCAGTAAAAATATATATTTTAAAAAATCCTGTGTATTTCCTTAGACGGAGCAAGGAAGGGAAACTGAGGCTGGGAGGGGGAGGTGGGTGCTCGGAGTGTCCAGCGAGCCGTCAGCAGAGCTGGGCCGGGACCCAGGAGCCCTGCCTTCCCAGCCCCCCCCCTCCCACCCCTTTTCTCCCCACAACAGACAAAGGGCCTGCGCTGCCTCAGACCTCAGCCCGAGAGCCCTGCTGGAATCCCTGGCCCCGCCCTGCGGCCTCCTGGCTCAGCCACAGGATTCCTGCCTCTGGGCCGCCGCTCCCACGCCTCTCGCCTTTGTCTGCCGCTGGGGAAGGAGCGGGTCTCAAAGGGCCTTTGTGAGCCTCGGGTGAGAGGAGGAGGGGAGACACTGGAGCTCACTCCACCCTTTGTGCCGTCCTGACCCTTTCCCGCCCTCCTGCCGTCACCCCGACATTTTTAGTCCGTGGCTAGTCCGTGGCCAGTCCGTGGCCAGTCCGTGGCCTGTCCGTGGCCTGTCCGTGGCTAGTCCGTGGCCAGTCCGTGGCGGGAAGGAGGCTGGTGAGGCCGGGCTGGGGAGGTCTGGGCTCGGTGCCTTGAGAGGAGGAAGTGCCAGGCGGGCAGGCCCAGCACCCTCTGCTGTGTGACCCGGGGGAGTCTCTGCCCTCTCTGGGCCGCTTTTCTTCCTGGCCACACCGCCTCCTCGTCCACCCCCTCCTCACTGGGCGGGGTGCCTGGTCCTTCCCAGACCGGGGGAGAGAAGGAGCAGAACCGCCTGGGTGCGGGGCGGCGCAGGCACGTGGGGTCGGCGTGGAGTGGGCCGGGTCTGAGCCGCCTGGCCTCGGTCGGGGTCAGCTCCAGGCCCGGCCTGGCCGAGGGGTGATGGAGGGGAGACCGTGGGGACCAGGGTGTGATGGGCCTGTGTCCCGGGCAGGCTCTCACCCCCTGACAGGAAGCTGGGCCGGGCTTGCCCCAGGCGGGTGGGGTGGGACTGGGGTGGGATGGCCCAGCAGGGTGACCGTGAACTCCCTGCTGCTGGGCCCTCGGTCAGAGGGAGGAGGGCAGCTGCTGTGGAATCCCACTTCCTGGTCCTGTGACCTGCCTGTTTACAAACAGAGCGGAAGCCGGCTTTCCCCACCGCCCGGGAGCCCTCTGCACTCTCAGGCACCTCCAGCGCCGCCTCTGCCAGCTGCGGGCCCGCGGTCCCCGGTTCCCGGAGGGGCTCCTCGCCCCCCCCCCGCATCCCCCCCCCCCCGCCTCTTTCCAGATCGCGGTGAGCTGGCCGGTTTTCAGCCGGACGGACTGGCCTACGGGAGGTGGCACCTCGAGCAAGCCCCTTCCCCTCCCTGGGCCTCAGTCGCCTCCTCTGTAAACGGGAGAGTAATTCTCACGGAGCGTTTGGACAGAGCCCTCCCCGCCTGCCGGCCCTGTGCGAGGGACCCCGGGCTGGGCCTGCCTGAAAAGGCCCATCTCTGCTGGGCTCGGCAGGCAGCCGGCCTGGTCCTTCCAGGCCCCCTCCAGGGTTCCTCCTCCTCCTCCTCCTGCTCCTCCTCCTCCTCTTCCTTCTCCTCCTCCTCCTCCTGCTCCTCCTCCTTCTCCTCCTCTTCCTCCTCCTCCTCCTCTTCCTTCTCCTCCTCCTCTTGCTCCTCCTCCTCCTCCTGCTCCTCCTCCTCTTCCTCCTCCTCCTTCTCTTGCTCCTCCTCCTCCTCCTGCTCCTCCTCCTCCTCTTCCTCCTCCTCCTCCTCTTCCTCCTCTCAGATTCATTGTTCCTTTAGTTCAGTGAACACCTGCTGGGACAGGCGGGGAGATGAGAGGGGAAGGGGGGATGAGAGGGGAAGGGGGACGAGAGGGGAAGGGGGATGAGAGGGGAAGGGGGGACGAGAGGGGAAGGGGGGATGAGAGGGGAAGGGGGAACGAGAGGGGAAGGGGGGACGAGAGGGGAAGTGGGGACGAGAGGGGAAGGGGGTTCAGCTGTGGCTCAGGGATCGCCATGCAGAGGGTGTGTGCTTCCTTCTCTCCCAGGCCCAGAGCCTTTAGTGGGGGCCCCTTCTCATCCCTGAGGAGGCAGAGGGCCCCCACTCTCTAGCCAACACCCTGCCTCCCCTCTCCGCAGGGAAGCCTGCAGGCACCTCGGTGGGACCCAGAAGGGCGCGGGTAGGGGTTCTACAAACAGTACTAGTTTGGGAACCTCCCAGCACTCCCCCAGGGTGGCCTGCTGGTGCCCAGCCCCAGGCCGGGCTCCTGCCCCCTCCCCTGGCGGAGCTGAACACGGCCCTTCACGCCATGAAGTGGGCGGTTCGCACCCAGGCCAGCACCTGGGCCTCTGCCTGCCCATCGGGCATGGGCTCGCTGTGGGGCACGGGGTGGGGGCAAGTCTGCCGCAGGGATGGGGGCGGGAGGGACGAGCTATAACCCAGGACTCTGCCCTGGTCTCCTGCCCCAGGCAGAGGTCCCGCTGCCGTCCTCAGCCGGTTGCCCAGTTTGTCTGGTTGATTCCTGTTTGTTATATATATCATCGATTTCAGAGAGGAAGGGAGAAGGAGAGAGGTAGAAACATCAATGATGAGAGAGAATCACTGACCGGCCGCCTCCTGCACACCCCCCACCGGGGAATCGAGCCCGCAGCCCAGGCATGGGCCCTTGGCCGGAATCGAACCTGGGATTCCGGAGTCCCCTCAGCCTGCAGGCTGACGCTCTATCCACTGAGCCACACCGGCCAGGGCTCCTGCTTTGTTCTTAGATTCGGGGGGAGGTGACTGGGGGAGGTGAGTGCCTGCGGAGGGGAGGGAGGAGCGTGGAGGTGCCTGGAGGGTCGTGGAGGAGCGTGGAGGGTCCCCTGCGGCTGCATTCCTGTGTGCACACCGGCCTGCAGACCAACATTCTTGTTGCCACCGCTGCCGAGGGGGGTGGTTGTGGGCAGTGACCTGTGTCGGTGGAACCGGTTTAAGGGCTGGGAGGGCTGAGAGGTCACCGCAGGTGCAGAAGGCGGAGCCCTGGAGAGGCCCCTCCTTCCCCGCACCAGCCCAGGGCTCACAAGCAGGTGCCTGTCAGTCTGGTCCTGCCCGCCTTCCCTCCAGGGCAGGAGCCCCTGCCCCAGCGCTGGGAGGGAGCACAGGTGGCCGGGAGCCTGGGGGAGGATGGTGGCGAAGGCGGGGGCTGTCTTGAGGCTGTGGCACAATCGTGTTTGGGGGGATTGGGTTCCTCAGTCCCCTCCGGAGCCTCCCTGCCCACCAGGGCTTTCTGTGCCTGCTCTGCGGGGCGGCCGCCTCCAGGCAGCCTCCCCGGATCTCTCTGGGCTCGGCTGTCACAGCTGTGCTCTCATGGAGACTGAGGGTTCCTTGTCAAGGGCCCTGGGTGAGAGCTGGGGCCTCCCCGGCCAGCTCTGTCTGCGCCCCGCCGATGGCCTCGGGCGGCCTGGCCCTGTGGAGGGGAGGTGGGGGCCTGGGCTGCCCCTGACCTCTAGGTCTCATTGTTGTGTAGTGAGACCCCCCAAGCTAGGCTAAGGGCATGTGCAGGGGACCAGTGACGGAAGGGTGGCGTTGTCACCCGAAACTCCCAGCCCGCCTGCAGGCTCCCGAGCGGGATTCCCCGCTCACCTCTTCCTGTGTGGCTCTGAGCACGTGACTTAACCTCCCTGTGCCTCGGTTTCCTGTCTGTGAAGCGGAGATGCTCCGTGCCCCTCTCGCCGGGCTGTTCTGGGCGGGTTCCCAGTCGTTGTGAGCATTTCCTGTGATGGTCCCGTTCAGGGTGCCCGGATGGCCTCCGGGCCCGGGTGCTGCCACCTTCCAGTGGTTTCTCTGGGTGAGGCTGGCGAGCCGACCTCTCCAGCAGGGGGAGCACTCCCGGACCTCCGCCTCCTCTCTGCCTCTCCCAGGACCCCTTTCTGCCAGTCAGGACAATGCTGGGCCTGGAACCCAGGCCTCCTGACTCCCGAGTGCGCGCTCGCGCTCACTCTCCCTCTCTCTCTCTCCCCCCCCTCCCTCCCCCTCCCCCCAAAAAGTCTGGAGCCAGAGCCCTGTTCTTGGGGGGAAGGGGGTTGGGGGGAAGGAAGGGCCAGGCTGAGACCGTCTGTTGCTGTGGGGAGAGAATTCTGGGTGGGAGCCTGCAGACCTGGGTTCTGTCCATTGGTCCGCTTACCTGGCTGGTGACTTGAGCACCATCGCCCCCTCCTGGGCTCGGTGTCCCCGCTGTGGGATGGGCAGTCGTGTCTCTGTCCCGGGCTCTGGCCGGAGGATCTGATGGAGGAGCGCGCCTGGGAAGCCGGTCTGCTGCAGGCCTGGAGACGCCAGGCTGCAGCTGTCTCTTCCCGTGTGGGCTGTGGCTGTGGCTGTGGCTGCGGCCATCCAGACAGGAAGTCCCCTCCACCCCATCCTGCTGGCCCTTCTGTGCCCAGGGAGCCGGGCTCGGAGTGCTGCCTGCGAGGGAAGATAAGGAGGCAGCGGGAAGGGAGGTGAGACTTCCAGGTGCTGCCTCGCTGGGTTCCTGCGACCTGGGGCAGCGTTCCTGCCATCTGTGCAGCTGGCTCCCGAACTGGCCACTCCGCTGCCCCGTCTGGAGCCACTCACATCCTCAGAGGAGTCCTGGCCCTCCGTCTGGCCCTGCAAAGCACCCCTCTTCCCAGGCAGAGGTGGCAACAGGGCTCCCCAACACCTTAGTGGGAAGGGACAGCCCCTTGCCCCATTTCCCCCACCTCCTTTGCACAGGGCAGGAAACGGGGGCTCAGAGAGGTTGAGCCACTGGCCCAGAGTTGCACAGCCAATGGTAAATAAGGGAGGGGGGGGGAGCAAGAATTTGAATTCTGACTTCCGGACTCTGGAACCCTCTGCTGGCTGACTTCGGTAGCACCTGAGTAGCTCTGTGGTGGCTGAGCTGGCTCCGGGTTCACCTGCTGACGTGGAAGCAGGCCCATGCTGTGTGGTGGCATCGTCCCACTTCCTGGGCCGCCGTGTGCTCCTCTGTGAAATGAGCACCATCCCGCCTCTGAGGATGACGGGGGACTGATTACAGTGCCACAGCGTGCCTGGCACGGGGAAGGTCTGTCCTAGTGTTTCCCTCCCTCCTACCACCCGCTGTGGCCGGCCGTCCTTGGGGAGCAGGTGGAGGTGAAGATGCTAATGGAGGGGGTGGGGGCTGAGGCGGGCTCTGGGAGCTCTGTGGGAGTCTGCTCAGCTCCGTTTGGCCTTTGCTTGCTGTGTGCCCTTGACCAGTCGCTGCCCCTCTCTGAGCCTTCATTCCTCATCTGTAAATGGGATGATGATGTCACACTTCTTTATATATATATATATATATGTGTGTGTGTGTGTGTGTGTGTGTGTGTGTGTATTTTTTTAAAACATATTTTATTGATTTTTTACAGAGGAAGGGAGAGAGATACAGAGTTAGAAACATCGATGAGAGAGAATCATTGATCAGCTTCCTCTTGCACGTCCCCTACTGGGGGTGTGCCCGCAACCAAGGTACATGCCCTTGACTGGAATCGAACCCGGGACCCTTCAGTCCGCAAGCTGAGGCTCTATCCACTGAGCCAAACCTGGTTTGGCTGATGTCACACTTCTGAGGCAGAGGGAGGGTCAGCCCGAGGCTGTGCCCACAGGGGGCATGCTGCCTCACGTCAGCTCCTGCTGCTCCCGCCCTCTGCACCCATCACTGGGTGTGCTCTGGGTGTGTCCCCCGTGCCCTCGCCCGGCTTCATGGCCGTGGGCACGTGGGGGCTGCCGGGGCCGGAGGAGGACGTGCTGGTCGGGGAAGACACGGGGCAGGAGAAAGGGGGTGGCCCAGGGTCCGGACCCCGAAGCCCTGCCCGGAATTCATTCACCCGCCTTCGGCAGCGAACAGAGTTCTTCAGGCAGCGGAGGCGGGGAGGGCCTTCCCGGGAGCACTGGGGGAAGCTGGTTTGGGGAAACCCACTGGCCATGCGGGGGCGGGGGGCAGCCTGCAGGGGGAGACCGGCGAATCTCACACTAACACCGAGGCCTCCTCTCGGCTTCCCCAGGAGATCTGCGAGGACCCCCGCCTCTTTGTGGACGGCATCAGCTCCCATGACCTGCACCAGGGCCAGGTGGGCAACTGCTGGTTTGTGGCAGCCTGCTCGTCGCTGGCCTCCCGAGAGTCGCTGTGGCAGAAGGTGAGGCCTGGGGGGCGGGGGGGTGGGGGGAGGAGCGGGGGAGAGGGAGCCCAGCCTGGGCCCTCACGGATCTGCAGTGGGAGGTGCAGCCGGGCTCTCCAGCATGGGCTGACTGTTGGACGCCTTCCCCTCACCGCCAGCCTACGGTCCCGGGGCAGCGGCTGGGAACCTGCTCCCTCAGGGATTCTGGTGTGTTTCTTCCCCATGGTGGGGCCCGCAGTGTCCCTGGGCCGTTTGGCTGAACATTTGTACTTGCGAAATGTGGAGGCTGCCTGAACCATGTGCGGTGGGGAGAGCCCGCTCCCTGGGGCTCAGGAGACCCCTGCCAGAACCTGCTGTGAGATACACCCAGCCGTGACCTCCTCTGGGCCTCCGTCACTCCCCGGTTCAGGGGGAGTGATCCCTGAGTCACGGCTGGTGTTCTGGACCCGTGTCCCCCAAGGGTTTAGGTTGGAAAACACGGGCGCTGGGCTTTACCCTTCGCCCTCTGGTGGCAGCAGTCGGCAGTGCAGCACTTAGGGAGGCCTGGGAGCTGGAGCAGAGGGGGGAGGGGGGACTTGTGCTCTCAAAAGAATTATCCACAGGGGTTGCATCCCTGGGTTCCATGCCAGTCAGTTACAAGTCACTGCCCCTTCCTCATCCCTGCCCTTTCTGCTCTTCCTGGAGGGGCGAGAGAGCACCGGGCATCTCAGTCTTACCTGAGGCTCAGGTGCCAGCCTCAGGCTCACCATCTGGCTTTATGGAAAGTCGGTTATCGGGCGGCTCCCCCTGAGGGAGACGTGAGGGTGAGAGGAGGCCTGGTGCGGTGCTCTGTGAGCAGTGGCTGCATTACCAGTGTTTGACCATTCATATCCTGGGAATTGTTACCCATACAAGCAGAAGCAGAGTGGGTTTGTTCTCATCAGCCATCGGAGGGAGCTGTGCCTTCAGCTGAGGTTGGGACCGGTGGGGCCCTGCTGTCATGTCTTCCGAATGGAGTGTGACTCCCCACAGCCGCCCCAGGGCGGGCATCCCCAGAGCCTGGCCCCCGATGGTCCTGTGGGGGTGGAGGGTGGCTTCGGGCTGTAGGGCCCTTGCAAAGGCCAGTGGTTCAGCCCACAGACATGGGTTGAACCACTGGCCTTTGCATGCGGGCCTCTCGGCCTGGAGAGGGCTGGGCCCTGCACTGTTCTCGCGGGGAGCGCTATCCTCGGGGCTCCCACCACCTTTTCTGATCCCTGGACAAGGTCCCCCGACTCTGAGCCACACCCTCCGCTCGGTCAGGACCAGTCCGGGGATGGAGGTGGCTCACGGGATTCCTGTAGTGCTGGCCTCGCACTTCCCGCCCAGCTGGGCCCTGCTCCTGGCCGGCAGCCCCACAGCTGTTCTTGCTGCCGTGGGCATCCTGGGGCCTCCGGTGGGGACTGCTGTGTCCCCCCCCCGGGGAGTGGGGTGTGATCATCGGCAGGGAGGGGCCCTGGCCTGCTCCTGCCCTGGGCGCTGGGCCAGCGGCTCCTCTCAGGGAGGGAAAAGGGCCCAGCACCTGCAGGCAGCCTGTCGTCCATGTATGGTCTGTGGCCATACAAACCTGTGTTTGCCTCCGGCCAGAGGTTCTCCTGCAGAGGCTGGGGCACCTGGCCTGGCTGAGGCTCCGGGGGCCGGGAGGCCGGTGTCCCAGGGCTGTGGCTGGTGGGTGTTCGGGACTAATTGCTCTCTGCCTCCTGGAGCCATGGGGCCGGCCCCAGGTCCAGGGAGGAGATGAGGCCCCAGGGAGCTCATTAGGGCGCCTTCCCTCCCTCCGGTCCCTGCCGACGGCCTTGTTTGTTGTCACCCCTCACCCCCGGGCCTGTGCCCTGCAGGGCCTCCCTGCCCCGCCCTGTGTTCTGCACGGAATGGGTGGGGGCGGCCGGTCTGCCTGACCTGCACCCGTGCTACCCCCACCCGCCTCCTTCTGGGGACGCTGAGCCTCCGATGGGGCTGACCGTGTCCTCCACGAAAATGCCCTTCTCCGGGGCGCTAGGCCGTTACCTCAATCAACCCTGAGGCACAATGCTTGATAGCCGGCCAGGCCCGGGTTTCACTCCAACCAGGTCCCTTGCTAGTCATGTGACCTTGGGCCGGTGGAGTTCCTTCTCTTGGCCTCAGTGTAAACCTGACCTTTCCAGCCCTCAGGGTTGTGGGATAATTAAAGGACCTGTGTTGGGGAGGAGGGGGAGCGGGGGAGAAGAATGGGGGAGGTCAAGCCCATGGCATAAGGGGCAGTTTGCATGAGTAAGCCCCTCCCTGTCCCCCCTCTGCGCTCTCACCTATTTCTCTGTTCTGAGGGACAACTCCTGGCAGCCGGCCTCCCCACCCGGGGTCCCGTGAGGGGGCATTATGTCCTCCCAACCTTCACTGTGTGTTCCTTGGGGCCAGGGCATGGGCTTCGGGGGGATCACACGTCAGGATGTGACAGGGGGGTGCAGCATGTGCCATCCCCTCCCCCAGAGCCTGGCGAGGCCCCGGGCATGAGGGCAGGCCCAGTCCCTGCCTGAGCCGGGGGGCGCCCGGGCCAGGCGGTGCTGTGCCGGCCATAGGAAGCCACAGTGAGGGCAGTCCCGGTAAGAGCGGTCCCTGAGGGCTGAGGGCGGGTGCAGACTGTGTTCCACTTAAATGTTTCCATGCCACCCTGCCCGGTTGTATGAGCAGCTCATCCACCACATGTTAAATATGTTTGTTTTGTTTGTTTAAATATATTTTATTGATTTTTTACAGAGAGGAAGGGAGAGAGATAGAGAGTTAGAAACATCGATGAGAGAGAGTCATCGATCAGCTGCCTCTTGCACACCCCCTACTGGGGATATGCCCGCAACTAAGGTACATGCCCTTGACCGGAATCGAACCCGGGACCTTTCAGTCCCCAAGCCGACGCTCTGTCCATTGAGCCAAACCGGTTTCGGCTCATCCACCACATGTTAACTGAACACCAACTTTGTCCCAGCACCAGGGACAGAAGATTTGGGGGGGAAAAAAACAAAAATTCGCAAAGTTACTGAAGGTGTTCTTTACCCAGAAACAACCAGGGTGATGGTTTTCTATATTTCCTTCCAATCTTTTTCTACTTGGGGTTAAAGAGATGTTCATTTGTTTTGTTTTTAAATACACATTTTTGCAACCACACATGCAAGTTTGGAGCTTTTCTGCTCCTTGTGGTTCCCGCGTCCGGCCTTGGGGGGTGGGGGGGCTCTCAGGGCATCTGGGAGCTGAGCGGTCTGTGGGCGGCAGTGCCCATCCCTCCTGCACGCCCCAGCCTCCCCTTCCTTCCTCTGGCTTCCCTTCCTGGCTTCCCTGGCTCTCACAGGCTCTCCCTTTTTCCCTGTCCGTCTGTGTGGCCCAGGTCCTGCTTCCCCCTCAGCCTCCTCCTGCAGGTCTGTGACCCCCTGTCCTGGCCGAGGCCAGGCTCTCTCGGGGTCCTGTGGCCCCTGGTTCCCCTCAGTAGAAGCTGAACACCTGCCCCCATGCCCCGCAGGTTCAGAGAGGGTGGGCATTCTCTGCTCTCAGGGCTGCTTCCAGCCCAGATACTCCCCTTGTAAACCCTTACAGGCTCATGCCCTTTTCCCTCCCCCCAGCCCACCCTATCGCCATCCCCTCCGAGTTCCCAGCCTTTCCCACCCCATCCATCCGCAGTCCTGCCGTGCCCCCGGGATTACTGTGCCCCTGTGCTGCCACCCTCGTCGCCCCAGCTTCCGTTCTTGACAGCCTGTCCATCAGCCTTCACCATCGGCGCCCTTGACCTCCCGTTGCCATGGCGGCCACAGCCTGTGCCTGGGCCTGCTCTCCCTGCAGGTCTTCAGCGGAAGGATCCATCCCTCCGGCCTCCCTTTCCAGGCACCCCCTCGCTCCTCCACCCTAACGAGCACTCCTGTCCCTAAACCGCATTTTCGACCACATACTCTCTTCCCACCCGTCCATCTCCTTGTTGTTGTCCTTGGTTTGGGGCCCTGTGGTCCATCACATCAACGGTTCCCTCACCATCCGTCCATCCATCAGTCCATCCATCCATCTGTTCGTTCATTCATTCATTCATTCAGCACGCACTTTCTGAGGGCTCCCCTGTGGCGGGCCCTGCCAGGTGCTGGCCTAGCGTGATGGTCTAGTGGGGAGACAGGCAAAAGCCAAGCAGATGTCCAGCTAAAAAGCCACGCTTAGTGCGGGGAGGAGAGACACAGCTCCCCTTACGAAGGGACGAGAAATCTCCCCCGCTTCCCCCCCCCTCCCCCCCGTGACGCCTCGGCCACCTCGTTCCTTCTCTGCTCCTCCAGCTGCAAACTGGACGGTGCTGTGCGGGTCCGGCAGACTCACTCCCGTCTGCCTGTGTGGTTCTCTCAGACACTCCTGGGGAGTGGCTGCCAGCAGCTCCCAGAACAGACCCCAGGGCCGGCGGGACCAGGTACTCCGACCTCTGCTGTTCGGGTGGCCCCCGGACCCGCCGACGGGCTCGGCTCCGTCTGGCCAGTGGCCATGCCGTGGTCCCCAGACCCTCGGCGTGCTTCCAGGGCGCCCCATGTCCTCTCTTCGGCGTGGCCTGTCCTCTCTTCGGCGTGGCCTGTCCTCCCTTCGGCGTGGCCTGTCCTCCCTTCGGCGTGGCCTGTCCTCTCTTCGGCGTGGCCTGTCCTCTCTTCGGCGTGGCCTGTCCTCCCTTCGGCGTGGCCTGTCCTCCCTTCGGCGTGGCCTGTCCTCTCTTCGGCGTGGCCTGTCCTCCCTTCGGCGTGGCCTGTCCTCTCTTCGGCGTGGCCTGTCCTCCCTTCGGCGTGGCCTGTCCTCTCTTCGGCGTGGCCTGTCCTCCCTTCGGTGTGGCCTGTCCTCTCTTCGGCGTGGCCTGTCCTCCCTTCGGCGTGGCCTGTCCTCTCTTCGGCGTGGCCTGTCCTCCCTTCGGCATGGCCTGTCCTCTCTTCGGCGTGGCCTGTCCTCCCTTCGGCATGGCCTGTCCTCCCTTCGGCGTGGCCTGTCCTCCCTTCGGCGTGGCCTGTCCTCTCTTCGGCGTGGCCTGTCCTCCCTTCGGCGTGGCCTGTCCTCTCTTCGGCGTGGCCTGTCCTCCCTTCGGCGTGGCCTGTCCTCTCTTCGGCGTGGCCTGTCCTCTCTTCGGCGTGGCCTGTCCTCTCTTCGGCGTGGCCTGTCCTCCCTTCGGCGTGGCCTGTCCTCCCTTCGGCGTGGCCTGTCCTCTCTTCGGCGTGGCCTGTCCTCCCTTCGGCGTGGCCTGTCCTCTCTTCGGCGTGGCCTGTCCTCCCTTCGGCGTGGCCTGTCCTCTCTTCGGCGTGGCCTGTCCTCCCTTCGGCGTGGCCTGTCCTCTCTTCGGCGTGGCCTGTCCTCCCTTCGGCGTGGCCTGTCCTCTCTTCGGCGTGGCCTGTCAGGGCAGCAGCTCGCCTCGTCCCACCCCCAGCCGCACTCACACACTCCGGCTCCTCCACGTCAGGGCTAAGCCCCTGGCCCCCCCTCCGGCACAGGGGGCGTCGGTGTTGGTCAGAGGCTCCCCCCTGCCTCAGGCTTCCTGGGGAAACGGAGAGGGTGGGCATTCTCTGCTCTCAGGGCTGCCTCCAGCCCAGACCTCCCCAGGTAAACCCAGGCACAGGCAGAGCCAGAGGGGAGGTTCTCGTGGAGGGAAACCTGGGCATGTGGCCGCCGTGTGCGGGCCTGAGCAGGGCCCGAGCACAGGGATCGTCCAGGGCCGTGGTTCTCCGAGCGCAAGCCCCGACCAGCAGCGGCAGCCGGGGGGCCTGCCACCGCCCAGGCCCCGGCAGACATCGGTTACATCGGAAACTCTGGGTCTCGGGTCCTGCGGGGGTCCTGGTGCTCAGTAAAGCACGGGGGCACGGGTGTCGGTGAGAGACCCTGGCTGGGCCGGGGCCCTGGCAGAGGGTCTGGTGGGGGCGGCTCTCGGGGCATCTGGGAGGCAGAATCGCGAGGCCTCGGTGATGGGGTGTGGAGGCTGAGGGGAGGCTGAGTCAAGGATGGCTAAGAGGTTTGGCTCGGGTGATTTCAGACCTCAAATCAGCAGGCCCACGGGCCCTCCAGTGAGCCCCTGCACACCCCTCCCCCTGCCTCCCGCCCTAATTCCGTGCTCCCTTCTGCTCCCTGCTGCACAAACAAGCCGCTCCCAGCCCATCGCGGTAGCCAGGGAGGTTGCCACAGCAATTGACATCAGCGATCTGGTCCCCGAGGAGCCTGCCACCCTCCCGCCGCCTGCAGGGCCTCCATTCCTGCTGCTCCGAGGAGTGGAGAGGAGGCATTGGGGGACACCCGCCCTCCTACACCCCCCGTTTTGAGGACTGGGTGGAGCTGGAAGGCCCAGTGGCTAGAGGGGAGAGGAGGAGCCGAGGTAGGCGGGCCCCTGCTGGTGGCCTCTTGCCTGGGCAGCGAGGCCCCAGCCCACTTGGCTCCTGGACAGAGACAGAGACGGTGGTAGAGGCAGCGGCAGCAGCACCCGGCGGGCCATGGCGGAGGACGGGCCGAAGCAGCCGCAGATCAGCATGCCGCTGGTGCCGGACGAGGCCCTGACCAAGCAGATGCGGCTGCGGGTGGAGAGCCTGAAGCAGCGCGGGGAGAAGCGCCAGGACGGGGAGAAGCTGCTGCGGCCGGCGGAGTTCGTGTACCGCCTGGACTTCACCCAGCAGCAGAAGCTGCAGTTCGAGCGCTGGGACGTCCTGCTGGACAAGCCAGGCAAGGTCACCGTCACGGGCACCTCCCAGAACTGGACGCCCGACCTCACCAACCTCATGACGCGCCAGCTGCTGGAGCCCGCGGCCATCTTCTGGCGCATGGAGGGCTCGGACGCCGTGGATTGGAACGAGGCCGACGCCCTGGAGTTCGGGGAGCGCCTGTCGGAGCTGGCCAAGATCCGCAAGGTCATGTACTTCCTCATCACCTTCGGCGAGGGCATGGAGCCGGCCAACCTCCAGGCCGCCGTGGTCTTCAACCAGCTATGAGGCGGCTGCCCGGGCCGCCCCCTGCCCCCGCCCACCCGCCTGCCCGCCCTGCCCCCCGCCCTGCCCCCCGCGCTGCCCCCAGGTGTGTATTGGGGACCTGTGTTAGTTGCTGCGCTCAGCTTGTGCAGGACCCCCAGGCCTGTGTCCTTCCGCTTCTCCGTGCCTGATGCCGGCGCTCCAGAAGCTGAACCAGCTGCCGCTGCTCGTGCTGTAGACCCGGAGGCCAGGCCGCGGCCAGTGCGCGGAGATGGAGCGCCCGTGTGCACCTGCCTTCTCTGTGCCTCGCCGCCGGAGAGAGACTGAGGGAGACTGAGAGGTTCACAGACACAGACAGGATCCAAAGAGCCAGCCAGCGGCGTCCTCTACAGACGGAAGCGGCTTCCTGGGGAATCCAGCAAGCCACGTCCGGGAAGGCGCTGCTCCTGGCCTGGGCTGTGTGGGCACCTCGGGGCCCTCAGGACGCTGGGGCGGGAGGACTGGCCGGCACGCGGGAGGCTCTGCTGGCCAACCTCCTTGCTCTTCGGAGAGTGACTTCAGGAGGGAGAAGTGAAGGAGCATAAAGTCGTGTGGGGATGCACCTGTCTATCCATATACGTATACACGGAGAGAGCATGCTGCCTTCCTAGGGGTGTATCCTGGAGTCTACGCCTGCCCCGTGCTCAAAACCTGACTTGAGATGACTGACCTGTGATGGAATTGCCGGCCGGTTCACGCCTGGGCTTGGTCAGCATGACCTCAGGGCTGGGGCTTCCTGAGCCGGGAGGCGCTGAGGTTCATACAGTGAAGGGGGAACAGAGTAGAATAGGGTTTCCCTCTGCCCGGAGGAGCGGGGTGGAGGGGTCCAGAGCCCTGGAGCTGGGATGGTAGGTTCTGGGGCCTCGGGTGTTCCCAGCTCACCGGCCAGCAGAGGTGAGCGTGCCACCTCTGTGCCGTCTCCGGCATCTTTAGTGGAGCTGAGGGGTGGGCAGCGGCGATGGCCGACGGTCAGAAACGGACTGCAGAGGGCCACGTGCTGTGGCGGGAGGACACCGGCCTCGGGAACAATCCTCCCACCAGAGAACTCGAGACACCATGATCAGCAGACTCAGCTCCACCCCCAAGCCTCCCGCCCGGCACAGGCCCAGTGAGCCCCCAAGAAGGAGGGGTCTGACCCGCCTGGTGCCCCCAACCCCCTGCCACAGGCCAGCCCCCGACATTCCCTCACAAAGCGGAGCCAACAGATGCACCGAGAGATGGAGGTCAGCCCTCCCCTCTGGCCGGGGCTGCTTGCAAGCGGGCCCTCACTCCGGAGGTGTGGGGGGAAGTTGGGGCTGCTGGCAGTTGGGCCCCCACTCTGGATGTGTGGGTAGGAAGTTTGGATTCTTCGTGTGGGAGGCTGGCTGTGGTGTGGGCTCCGGTCCTTCCTCACTCAGCTCCGGGCAGTTTGGGATGTGCTTAAAGTCCTGGCATTGCCTGCTTTGCTTCCCCACTGATGGCCCCTGGGGCTGGCCCTGCTCCCTGCCTCTTTGCTTGCCCTCTTCTGCAGCTCTGGGGACCCTCTTTTGCAGACTGACTGCCTGTACCCCCACCCTGCCCTGTGCGTGACCCCAATAAAGCCTGTGAGCCCTGCCTCCGTGGTGTGCAGTCTCGCCGTGAGCCCCCCACCCCTCAGGAGCTCTGCCTGAGCCCCGTCCCCTCACAGCCCAGAGCACCCCTCCCCAGGCTTCCCCCACACTCCCGACTCCCCTCCAGCTGCTTCCTGGGATGAGGCCAGAGTGGCCAGGTGACGCCCAGGTCAGGCAGCAGGAAGGAGTTTAGAACCAGGTCTCCTGACCCCCACCGGACACAATGTCCCCGACGGCGTTTTCTCCAGCGGCCCCAGCCCGGCCTCCGTATGGGGCATGCAAGCCGTGCTGAGGCCACAAGGAGGCACCATCTGGTCTTCAGGGGCCCAGAGGGGATGGAAGGGGTGCACCGAGCTGTGCTCAGCCTGGCAGGCGGGCTGGGTGGATGCTGATGGGACAGGGGAGTAGCTAGCAGGTGGGGTTAGGCCTGTCCCCAGGTTTCACCCGACCTGGTTGCCAGTTTGCTGCCTGACCTCAGGCAGCTCCCAGCCCCAGCCTCTCTGGAGTGGGCAAGCTGCTTCTGTGAAGTCCCTTCCGCCTTGCCTGTGACCAGGTAAGACTGGTATTTCACATCCCAGGGTCCCATCCGACCTGTCTCAGAGCTCTGTCCCTTTGCTGTCTCTAGCTCACTGTGTTCTGGGGCGGAGATAGAGGCCCAAAGGAGGAAGCAGCTGGCCCTGTATCGCAGGGCGGGGGCAGGCTCTGGGTCTGTGGCTTTTGCCTCCATGACATACCCCCACCCCCCACCAGGATGAGCAGAGGCAATACCTTCACTTACCCAGGGCCTAGTTTTGGGCGAGGCTAATTTCTTCCTAGAGGCCAAGGTCAGACCATGCTTCAGAGCCCATACTTGGGGTTTTGCTTGCAAACAACCTGCTGCTTCAAAATGCTCCCCTAGCCCCCCCCCCCACACACCCCCGGCCACATCTCATCCCTGTGGTCCCCCCACAGCTCTCCGCAGAGCTGCGGCTCACACCTGCGCGAGTCCACAAGGATGTGAGCCCTGCCACTTGTGGGAGTCCTCAGGGAAAATCCCGGAAGCATCCAAGGGCCGGGAACACCAGGGGGCGCTGTGGTGCACCCGTTAGTGGGGTCCAGTGGTTTCTGAGGGGTTCAGCAGTGAGTGCT
This sequence comes from Nyctalus aviator, assembly GCA_036971965.1. Lineage (NCBI taxonomy): Eukaryota > Metazoa > Chordata > Mammalia > Chiroptera > Vespertilionidae > Nyctalus > Nyctalus aviator. The sequence continues at coordinate 41,804,760 of CM072929.1, forward strand.
GGTTAATGGGGTCCCCTGGTGTGAGGGGGGCTCCAAACCCCACACAGTGTTTACCTCGCTGCCTGGCCAGGCAAAGTGAGTACCTCGACCCCACAGGCCTCCCTTTTCCCACCGCACTGGGGGCTGTTGGGAGGTTTGCCTTTCTCCTTTGTTGGGGAGGTTGACGGGTCACAGCCACCCCTCAAAGGCTTTGCATGCCCAGCCAGGGAGCTGGTGTCCCCAGTGAGGGGGCATTTCAACCTTTATTAGCCAACAAGAGAGAGTCAGCCAAATGAGCTGCCTTCACCCATCCTCTGCTTCAACAGTTGTCAACTCAAGGCCCATCCCTTTTCCTCTCTACCCTTCCTCCAGGCAACATCTCTATATAGAAAAGCCTAAGCAACCATTAGGACCGGACAACCAGCCGGTAGCTATGATGTGCACTGACCACCAGGGGGCAGAAGCTCAACACAGGGGCTGTCCCCTGGTGGCCAATGTGCTCCCACAGCCAACCTCCCTTGGCCGCCAACTTTCTGCGGTCCCTCCCCTCAGCTGCCCTGATTGGCCCCAATGGCCAGCCAGGCCGAGGGAGCAACCTGTGCACAAATTCGTGCACCGGGCCTCTAGCATCATTATATTTCTGGATGCATTTCTGAATGATAACGGCTCATTTCAAATAAAACAAAGAACCCTCACAGTAACAATGTAACACAACTAAATTTTACACTCCTTTTTTAATATCATCACGAACCTAGGAAATCTGTGCCATAAACGTGTGTGTGTGTGTGTGTGTTTGTGTGTGTGTGTGTGTTCCAGTTTGTTCGAATGAGACCCAGGGCCCGTCGCTGCGCCTGGCTGCTCCCCTTCCCCTTTCCGTGTCTTCCTTGAGGTCTGTTTGCTGAGGATCTGCTGTCCAGCGGCAGCAGGGCACCCTTGTCTTCAGTTGTGCTTTCTGCCCTTTCAGTTAGTTACCCATGGTCAACCGTGGCCCGAAAACATTAGATGGAAAATTCCAGAAATAAACAGGTCACTCTGTTTCAAATGGTACGTTGTTCTGAGAAGTGTGGTGAGCTCTTGTGCTGCCCCCTCCCTCCCGCCTGGATGGGAGTCACCCCCCGTCCCGTGTCTCCGTGAGGGGTAAGCGGTGTCTCAGTGACCAGGTCAACTGCCCAGCATCCAAGTGCTTGTCTCTGAACGGTGCTAATGTATAAGTTAAGTTTTATAGAAGGTGTACATGTGTAGGGAAAAAAATGATACAGGAAAAATAGAGTTTACAGTTTAAACTAAGTAGAAACTTTCCCAAACTAATGTCTTGCTCTGCCTGACTTATAACTTGAGCTTTGTCGTAGCTATGTGTGTACAGGAAAACACAGGATAGATAGGGTTTGGCTCTCGCTGCGGCTTCAGACACCCACTGGGGTCTTGGAATGTACCCAGCGAGTTGGCTAGGGCCTGGGGTGGGGGTGGGGGGCTTTCTCTCTGGGTTTGTGGCTTTGTTTTCATCGTGTGGTTTACCGCGTTCTCAGTGCCCGGGACGTAGCCCCAGAGGCTTGGTAAGGCTCAGACTCCAATTCTGTCAGGCACAACTGCTTCCCCGGTGGTGGCCGCTCTGTTCTGGGATGTCAGAAGCCATGATGTCGTAAATCCAGTGGCTGCAAAACCGCGGGCGTCTAACACCCTCTTAGCTGGCATTCATCTCCTGCCGCAAACCTCCCTCCCTGTGCTCTCGGTCCCCCCTGCGGTACAGCTTGTGCGCAAGAGGCAGGACACATCTCTCATTCTTCCCCTTCGTCCTCCTGGCTCACAGACACGAGCTGACTCCCTGCCATCCCCGGGCAGTGACTAATTGTTTGTGTTCCATCAGGAGCTCGCGGATGTGAATGCATCTGACGTGTTTTCATCCATCCGAGTTGTTATCCTCATTGCTGCTCAGATGGGCCCTGGTTGGAGCCTCTTCAAGCCGGTCCGGAATCCTTTGATGTGGCTCCAGGGGCTTTGGTGTTTCTCTCCCTTGACTTGGGGCTCCATCTGATGCTGTCAGGAAGGGAGCTGAGTTTGTGGGCCTGCGAAGTGCCCCTTCCCGGACGGTCTTATCTCCCTGGCGTGGCACCCAGCAGACGACGGAGCTGAGTGGGGGAGGCTGAGGAGGGGGGGCTGGCGTGGGGCCCACCCCCTGCCTGATCCGGGGGCTGTGATGCCGAAGGGGGAGGGAGGCCCCAGGGAGCCCTGACTCCAGGTCTCCAGACCCTGGAGCCTTATTAGCTGCTTCTCGAGCCGCAGAGGGCGCAGAGCCGAACTCTGGCTTTGGCTAATTATCCTCCGCAGCCCCAGCAGGCCCTCCCAGCGCCCCGTGAGGCCTCTTCTTCCCCCCTCCTCAGCCCCCTTCCCCGCCCCCCCCCCCATTTCGTGTCCCCTCCCCCATTCCCACACAGGCCAGGGCTTCCGGAGCGGGGAGGAGCTGGGCAGCGGGTCGTGGCCAGGCCAGTGCCGTTGCTCTGTGGGCAGCCCCTTGCTCCTCGGCGGGCCTCAGTCTTCCCGCCTGCGTAGTGGGGGTGACACCCCACCCTGCCCGTGCCCTGTTTTGTGCACAACGTTCCGTCCTGAGAGGGAAGCAGGAAGGAGGGCTGGGGGACAGTCTGGAACTTTTTAAAAAAATATATATATATTTTATTGATTTTTCACAGAGAGGAAGAGAGAGGGATAGAGAGTTAGAAACATTGATGAGAGAGAATCATCAATCAGCTGCCTCTTGCACACCCCCCATCGGGGATGTGCCCGCCACCAAGGTGCGTGCGTGCCCTTGCCCAGAATCGAACCCGGGACCTTTCAGTCCACAGGCCGACGCTCCATCCACTGAGCCAAACCGGTCCCCGCAGTCTGGAGCTTTTAGTGAGAAAGGGCACAGAGGGGCTGGAAGGGGAGGAAGGAGGCGGGAAGAACCGGCTCAGCCAGGATCAGGCCCCGCTGGGTTCCAGAGGCCGCGCCGGGCTCCGAAGCCCTGGGTGTGGATCCCGCCTCGCCCGCTGTGCCCCCGGGCGGCCCCTGCCAGTGTTTCTGAAGATTGGTAGATTGTCCCGGAGACAGCAGCGAGGGTCGGGGTGACGGAGTACACAGCGGGCCCTGCGCCTGGCACCGGGCAGTCCTGGCACCTCCTGGCTCCACACCGCCGTGACGCCTCTCCCTGCGCTTAGCGTTTTCATTTTCTTGGTCTTGAATGTCCCACAAGGGAACATTTCTCTTTCCCAACATCCCTGCTGATGGCATGAGGCGTATAAACAAAAACATCTTTAATGAGCGTGGGGGCTGGGGAGGGCTGTTGGCTGAAGTCTCTGTGCTCAGGCCCGCCCGGGCCCTGGGGGTTACAGCTCCTGATGCACATCTGGCTCCCCGGCCTGGATGCCTGCGCGTCTGCCCGGGTTCGGGCGTGGCTTGATTCTAGAAGGAGCTGCACCTGGTCCCGATGGTGCTCGGCCCCTCCGGTCTCCTGTTTGGCAGGGCCAGCAGGTCCTCTGACTCCACAGGGTAAAGGGTCTTCCCTTCCCCGCCCACCTCTCTGTCTGTGAGGGACATTCACGGCCAGTTCTCAGGACACACTCTCAGAAGCTGCTGTTGCCCCCGCCCCAGGCCGGGCCCTCCACCCCTCCTCTCCAGGGCCCGAACGCACCCGTGTGCCTGCCTCTCTCGGGAGACCGGGAGCTTCTGATTCATCCGGGTCCCCGGGGGCAGCATGTCCTCCCTGATGAAGAGCACCTGTATTTTCTAGCTGCGTGACCCTGAACAAGTTAGTTGCCCTCTCTGAGGCTTGATTTTTTTCTCATCTGTAAAGTAGGGACGAGTAATTGTAATTGGTCGACGACTTTACGGGGTTATCGTGGGAATGAAACTGACGTAATTCACGGCACTCACGGGCTTGCCGCCTGACATTTCCAAGATGCTCCATCATTAATAATTGTTATTCGAGTCCCATGGAAGGCCCGTGCATTTATTCATTCTGTCACCACATGTTTATCACGCACCCTCTCTGGGCCAGGCTCTGGGCTGGGTGCTGGGAGAGGGCAGTGAGCAAAGCCTGAAGGGTCCCTGCCTTCAGGGAGCGGACATTCCAGGGACAGGATCAGCACTGTTCGTGCCACCACAGACTGTTTAATGACCACCGGAATAAGGACCTCAGAGGAGAGGGCCCGGAAGCCATGAGACTGATGGACAGGGGTCCTGGCCTCGTCTGAAGGGTCAAGGAGGGCTTCCTGGAGGAGGAGGGTGGGCCCTGAAGGACAGTGAGAGCCAGTGGAGGAAGGACAGAGAATGACCCTGGAGCAGGGGGCGGGCGGGGGGCGGGGCGGGGCGGGTAGAGGAACCAGCCTGGGAGGCCGTGGAGGGGCTGGAGCTCCTTAGGTGTTTTTCCAGGGGCGCGCTGGGCAGAAAGCTCACGCTGCTGCTGTGTGGGGTGAAGGCAGACGTGGCTGCTGGTGCTGTTAGTGTCCCGGGTGAGGAGATGGGAGGCTGGAAGCGGGGAGGTGCTGGGGGAAGGACAGGAGGAGACGGGTTTTTGCAGAATGTAGGAGCTAGGATCGGCCTGATTGGATGGAGTGGGGAGGAGGCCAGAGTGGTTGCCCACTCCTGTGGCAGGCTGGGGGTGGGGATGTGGGGTTGGGGAGTTGTGGCACCATTCACCAGGGAGGAACTGGGGTGGATATGAGATGTTCCTGGGAGGTGGGGGTTGGGGGGAAGGAGTAGATGGAGGCACCGTGAGGAAGGGAGGTGAAGGGAGGGGAAGTTCATCGGATCTTAGAATGGCAGAGCTGGGAGGAGCCTAAGGGAGCCTCCAGCCACTGCAGAGAGAGGGGAGGATGTGCCCAAGGCCCACACTGTCCATGGCAGAGGGGGCATCGAGCCCAGTATTCCCGCCCGTTGGATTCCCTGGAAGCATGACGCCCCCTTCCCCTCATTTCCTCAGGAAGCCAGATGTGACCTCCGTGTGTCCCCATCCTGTCGCCCACCTCAGGTCATCCCCGACTGGAAGGAGCAGGAGTGGGACCCCGAGAAGCCCGACGCCTACGCGGGCATCTTCCACTTCCACTTCTGGCGCTTTGGGGAGTGGGTGGACGTGGTCATCGACGACCGGCTGCCCACGGTCAACAACCAGCTTATCTACTGCCACTCCAACTCCCCGAACGAGTTCTGGTGTGCCCTGGTGGAGAAGGCCTATGCCAAGTAGGTGCCGGCAGGGGGCAGGGGCAGGGGGCAGGGGGCAGAGGGCAGGGGCAGGGGGCAGGGGCAGGGCCAGGGGGCAGGGGGCAGGGGCAGGGGCAGGGGGCAGGGGCAGGGGGCAGGGGCAGGGGCAGGGGCAGGGGGCAGGGGGCAGGGGCAGGAGGGCAGGTGGCCAGGCCGGTGGCACTGCTGCTGGGCTCCACATGGCTTCCTTTAGCCAGGGCTCCCGGCACAGAGAGGGCAGGGGCTGGTGCAGAGTCGCACAGCATGCTCAGAGCTAGGCCGCCCAGGGCAGGGCCAGCTGAGCCTGTGCTGGGTGAGGTGGAGGCCTGGACGGAAGGCCCTCTGGGCACCTGGTTGTCCCACAACCCACCCACATCGGGAGGAATAGTTACCCCCACTTAGACCTGAGAAGACTGAGGCCCAGGGTGGATTCCTGCCAGGGGCCGGGGGAGCCAGCACTCACGTTCAGGTCAGCGGTCTTTCCCAGAGAGCCAGGCTGCTGAGTCCTCCTGGAGGCCTCGCTGGGGAGGTGGTACGTTTCTGGAAGCTCATTTTTTAAAAATATATGGTTATTGATTTTTTTTTACTACAGAGAGGGATAGAGAGTTAGAAACATCGATGAGAGAGAATCATCGATCAGCTGCCTCTTGCACACCAAGGTACATGCCCTTGACCGGAATCGAACCCGGGACCTTTCAGTCTGCAGGCCGACGCTCTAGCCACTGAGCCAAACCGGTCTCGGCTGGACAGCTCATTTTTGCAGACGGGCTGCTAGGCCTGAGGGGACCTGGAGTGAGAAGGTGGTGTGGCTCCGTGGGACAGCTGTTGGCTCTGCCGTGTGACCGGAGCAGTGTGCTCGGCCTCGCGGAGCCCCGGAACTCCCCGGTGAGGGGCAGGACGTGCGGGCTGGGGGCCCGAGCTGGGAGCGCTCTCCCCGTTGCTCCCAGGCTGGCGGGCTGCTACCAGGCCCTCGACGGGGGCAACACGGCGGACGCGCTGGTGGACTTCACGGGCGGCGTCTCCGAGCCCATCGACCTGGCCGAGGGGGACTTCGCCAACGACGAGGCCAAGAGGAACGCCCTGTTCGAGCGCATGCTGAAGGTGCACAGCCGGGGCGGCCTCATCAGCGCCTCCATCAAGGTCAGAGCCCCGAGCCGGACCCCGAGGGGCCCCGCCCCTGCACCCGCTCCATAGGGGTGGGCGGCGGCTGCGGTGCCCGGGCAGAGCCCCTGCCCCGGCTGGTTCACGCATCCAGACCCGCGGCCTCAGGGGGAGGGGGGCAGTAGGAGCGGTGCAAGCCCCGCCCCGTGCGGGCAGCACCAGCCGCCTGCCCCCGCCCCCTGCGCTGTGAAATGCCCGGCCCACACTGTGTGACCCACACCCGCTTCCCTGGCCCCCCCCCGTCTTGGGACGAATGGTGTCTACACATCTGAGGTCTCAGAGTAAAAATTTGGGGCATCACACACTATGGGGTAGCCGGGAGAGGGGAGGGAGCCTGCTGCCTGCTGGCCAGGCCTGGGCGCTTGGTCTCATTTCACGGACTGCTCGTGCTTCCCTGGGAAAGCTGGGGCTCAGAATTCGAATCCAGGTGTGGCTGACCCAGTGGTGTGCGGCTGCCATCCTCTCCCCGTTCTGTAGGGGGCGCTGGGCCCCTGGCTCCACCAGCAGCCTGATAGGGCCTAGCCTAATGAGCCACCTCCCCCTTTTCCTCCTCCTCCCCTCCTCTTCCTCCTGCTCCTCCTCTCCCTCCTCCTCCCCTTCCCCTCCTCTTCCTTCTCCTCTCCCTCTTCTCCTCCCCCTCTCCCTTCCTGCTCCTCCTCCTCTTGCTCCTCCTCTCCTCCCTTTCTCCCTCCCCCTCCCCCTTCTCCTTCTCTCCCCCTTCCTCCCCCTTCTCCCCCCTTCCTCCTGCTCCACAGGCCGTGACTGCGGCGGACATGGAGGTGCGCCTGGCGTGCGGCCTGGTGAAGGGCCACGCCTACGCCATCACGGACGTGCGCAAGGTGCGCCTGGGCCACGGGCTGCTGGCCTTCTTCAAGTCCGAGAAGCTGGACATGATCCGCCTGCGCAACCCCTGGGGCGAGCGGGAGTGGACCGGGCCGTGGAGCGACACGTGAGGCCGGGGCGTGAGGCCGGGGCGGGGGCGCAGGCGCGGGGTGTGAGGCCGGGGCGGGGGCGCAGGCGCGGGGTGTGAGGCCGGGGTGGGGGCGCAGGCGCGGGGCGTGAGGCCGGGGCGGGGGCGCAGGCGCGGGGCGTGAGGCCGGGGCGGGGGCGCAGGCGCGGGGCGTGAGGCCGGGGCGGGGGCGCAGGCGCGGGGCGTGAGGCCGGGGCGGGGGCAGTGGGGTGGGGGCGGGGCTTGGTGTGAGGGCTTGGGTGAGGACAGGGAGGCTTCCTGGAGGCGGCGGCCCGGGGCTGGGTCTGGAGGGTTTGGGAGTTGGGTGGCATTAGGAGGAGACTACGTCAGAGTGGGACCTGGGGGCGGATTGAGCACGCGCAGAGGCCTGGAGTTGGGGACAGAGACCAGTCTGGCCAGTGGTGGTGGAGGGGAGGAAGCAGGAGGGAGGCCGAGGGGCTGAGAATGGGGGTGGCCGCTCTGTGCCTGGTGAACAGAGACCAGGCCCCCGGAAAGGGGCCCCTCCATGCAGGGTCGTGTCCCCCCGTACCCCTGCCTGCAGCTCTGCTCCCTGCCCTCCAGGCCCGGCCCACGTTAGCTGTGGAAGTGGGCAGACAGGCGTCTTAGAGAGGGGCTGGGCAGAGCCCCAGTGCCCACCCACACCCACTGTTGGAGACCTGCTGCCCACATCCCTGTCCTCCTCGCCCTTACCAGGGGCCAGGTGTGGGTCCTCCCCTTACCCTCTCCCCTTCCCGCCCCTGTGCTCGCGCCCCAGCTCGGAGGAGTGGCGGAAGGTGAGCAAGAGCGAGCGGGAGAAGATGGGGGTGACGGTGCAGGACGACGGCGAGTTCTGGTGAGTGTGCTCTCGCCCAGGCGGCCGGCCGGGCTGAGGGAGGACCGCCCCTGGGCCGGGCAGGGCGCCGAGGGGAGGTGGGAGCCAGGGCTCCAGCACATGCCTACTATGCAGACTATCCCCCCGTGCAGGCAGGCTGGCCAACCGTCCATGTCCCCTCCCCATGGACCCCACCCATGCACGGGGCCTCTAACACACACACACACACACACACACACACACACTCTGAGTGGCCAGATTATTATGCATTCAGAGATCATACTAATCTGGCCACTCAGTGTGTGAACGCGTGTTCTCATAGAAGCCTGCTTGAAGGGGACGGGCACTTCCCCTCCCCCACCCAGGCTCTGGCGTGTGCGCAGCACGCGGTGACCATGGCAACGTCCTGGCCTCTGCCGCACACTCGCCAAGGGGTTCCCGCCACCAGTTCGTTCAGGCCCCACCCCCGCCGCCGCCGTGGACGATAATGGGTGGAAACGCGGTGCATACGCCGCAGAGCGCGGCCTGTGTTCGTTCTCGGTGCCATTAACCGTGGTAGCCGCCAGCCTCCGCAATCGCTCTGTCTGCCGGGAGCCGCGCCACACACTTTTACTGCTCTAGTTGATTCTTGCACGCGCTCGGTGAGGTGGCGGCTGTTGTTCGGCCCAGTCCCAAGGTACACACCGGGACACGGAGGCCAAAGAGACGTGACGGGTCTGGGTGGCGCCAGGCCCGCGCTCGCTGCCGTGTGAGCCGCGGTTCGGAGCGGGCAGGGCGAGCGGGCGGCGGCCGGCCGGGGGACCTGCCTGACCCGGTCCCCGCCCCCCAGGATGACCTTCCAGGACGTGTGCCAGTACTTCACCGACATCATCAAGTGCCGCCTGCTCAACACGTCGTACCTGAGCATCCACAAGACCTGGGAGGAGGCCCGGCTGCGCGGGGCCTGGACGCGGCACGAGGACCCGCGGCGGAACCGCAGCGGCGGCTGCATCAACCACAAGGACACCTTCTTCCAAAACCCGCAGGTGGGCCGCGGGGCCGGCACCCCTGCCGGGGACTTCCGCCGGCATCACCCCGCGGGGTCCCTGTCCCGCTGCGTCCCTGTCCCACTGCGGGCCCCGCACCCCCTGCCGGGGACTTCCGCCGGCATCACCCCGCTGTGTCCCTGTCCCGCGGTGTCCCTGTCCCGCGGCGTCCCTGTCCCGCTGTGTCCCTGTCCCGCGGCGTCCCTGTCCCGCTGCGTCCCTGTCCCGCGGCGTCCCTGTCCCTCTGCGTCCCTGTCCCGCGGCGTCCCTGTCCCTCTGCGTCCCTGTCCCGCTGTGTCCCTGTCCCGCGGCGTCCCTGTCCCTCTGCGTCCCTGTCCCGCGGCGTCCCTGTCCTTCTGCATCCCTGTCCCACGGCGTCCCTGTCCCTCTGCGTCCCTGTCCCTCTGCGTCCCTGTCCCGCGGTGTCCCTGTCCCGCGGCGTCCCTGTCCCGCGGCGTCCCTGTCCCTCTGCATCCCTGTCCCGCGGCGTCCCTGTCCTTCTGCGTCCCTGTCCCGCGGCGTCCCTGTCCTTCTGCATCCCTGTCCCGCGGCGTCCCTGTCCCGCAGTGTCCCTGTCCTTCTGCATCCCTGTCCCGCGGTGTCCCTGTCCCTCTGCATCCCTGTCCCGCGGCGTCCCTGTCCTTCTGCGTCCCTGTCCCGCGGCGTCCCTGTCCTTCTGCATCCCTGTCCCGCGGCGTCCCTGTCCCGCAGTGTCCCTGTCCTTCTGCATCCCTGTCCCGCGGCGTCCCTGTCCTTCTGCATCCCTGTCCCGCGGCGTCCCTGTCCCTCTGCGTCCCTGTCCCTCTGCGTCCCTGTCCCGCGGTGTCCCTGTCCCGCGGCGTCCCTGTCCCGCGGCGTCCCTGTCCCTCTGCATCCCTGTCCCGCGGCGTCCCTGTCCTTCTACATCCCTGTCCCGCGGCGTCCCTGTCCCGCGGTGTCCCTGTCCTTCTGCATCCCTGTCCTGCGGCGTCCCTGTCCCGCGGCGTCCCTGTCCTTCTGCATCCCTGTCCCGCGGTGTCCCTGTCCCGCGGCGTCCCTGCCCCGCGACGTCCCTGTCCCTCTGCATCCCTGTCCCGCGGCGTCCCTGTCCTTCTGCATCCCTGTCCCGCGGCGTCCCTGTCCCGCGGCGTCCCTGTCCCTCTGCGTCCCTGTCCCGCGGCGTCCCTGTCCCTCTGCGTCCCTGTCCCTCTGCGTCCCTGCCCCACGACGTCCCTGTCCCTCTGCATCCCTGTCCCGCGGCGTCCCTGTCCCTCTGCGTCCCTGAACCGCGGCGTCCCTGTCCCGCGGCGTCCCTGTCCCGCGGCGTCCCTGTCCCTCTGCGTCCCTGTCCCTCTGCGTCCCTGTCCCTCTGCATCCCTGTCCCGCGGCGTCCCTGTCCCGCTGCGTCCCTGTCCCTCTGCGTCCCTGTCCCGCGGCGTCCCTGTCCCGCTGCGCCCCTGTCCCGCGGCGTCCCTGTCCCGCTGAGGGCCCTGCACACCCGCCCCTGCGGGGGGCCTGGATGGCATGTCTGGGTGGCCATGTAGTCCCCACAGCTGGCTGAGCCGAGGGAAAGACTCTAAGGACGGAGGGTCTTGTCCAGAGGTACAGGGACATGTAGAGGCGGAACTGGGGCTCAAACCCCTTATTTCCACACACACAGAACTCTCCTTCTGGGGGAGTTGGGCCAGGCCCCTCCACAGGCACCTCTCCCCTGCAGCCTCCCCTCTCCTGCCCCTGCAACGGCTTAGTGCTCATGCTCGGTGTGTCCTTTTGATTTTTTACTTTTTGTTGCCGAAACCTGGGATCAAAGATACTATGTCTTTTTTTCCCCCCCCAAAAAAATATTTTATTGATTTTTTTACAGAGAGGAAAGGAGAGAGCTAGAGAGCTAGAAACATCGATGAGAGAGAAACATCGATCAGCTGCCTCCTGCACACCTCCTCCTGGGGATGTGCCCACAACCCTTGACCAGAATTGAACCTGGAACCTTTCAGTCTGCAGGCCGACGCTCTATCCATTGAGCCAAACTGGTTTCGGCCAAAGGTGTGTCTTTAGTGAGCACCATATGCATGCGTCAGCGAGCTGAGCATGCGTGATCTCGCCCCTCATGCACTGTAGGCGGTTTAGGCCCATGTGGCCGGTGAGGGGCTGAGGCTCAGAGAGGCGACGTGACCTCCCACGCGCGCGCATACACACACACACACACACACACACACACGCGGGCTGTGGGCTGAGCTCCCGGGAGGGGGCGAGCCTGCGGCCAGCCTGGCCTCACCGGCGTCTCCCCCTCTTGGCCCTGTCCGCAGTACATCTTTGATGTCAAGAAGGCGGAAGATGAGGTGCTGATCTCCATCCAGCAGCGGCCGAAGCAGTCCACCCGTCGGGACGGCAAGGGCGAAAACCTGGCCATCGGCTTCGACATCTACAAGGTGAGGCCGGCTCCGGGCCGCCAGCACGGGGGAAGAACACCTGGCTCACCGACATCGTCTCTGCCGCCCTGACCACGTGGGCCGACGCCAGGCCATGCTGTGGCATCGGTCCTGGTTGCAGGACCCACCGAGGCCCAGCCTGGCTGGGATTGGCTCCCAGGGGGAGTGCTCAGCCTGATTTCCTTTTCTTTCTTTTTTTTTAAAATATATTTTATTGATTTTTTTACAGAGAGGAAGGGAGAGGGATAGAGAGCTAGAAACGTCGATGAGAGAGAAACATCAACCAGCTGCCTCCTGCACACCCCCCACCGGGGATGTGCCCGCAACCAATGTACATGCCCCCGACCGGAATCGAACCCGGGACCCTTCAGTCCGCAGACCAATGCTCCACCACTGAGCCAAACCGGCTTCGGCTGATTTCTTTTTCTTTTTTTCTTTTTTTTATTAAGGTATTATATGTGTACATACCTTACCAGTTCCCCCTTCCCCCACTTCCATACATGCCCTCCCTCCCCAGAGTGTTTCATCCATTGGTTATGCTTATGTGCATGCATACAAGTCCTTCCGTTGACGTCTTTCAGCCCGATTTCTTCCTGCCTGAGACCCATAGGCGGGGTCTGCGTGGTGGGTGGGGAAGGGGAGGATTTGGATGGGTGGGGCCAGGCTCTGGGTTCCGCTGACCTGGAGACTTTGCTGGGCGCAGGGAGGAGGCCCCCGAGCAGAGCCAGGCGGGCTCACCGGCGGCCACTCCTGCGGGGCTGGGGCCCGGGCCCGGTACCTTTCACGTAGCGTGACGCTCAGTGTGCGACAGCACTCGGCGCAGAGCCAGACGCCGAGCACCCAGTGACACCCGTGGATACACTGGGCGGGTGGCCCGAGCCGAGCCCCTGGCCTTCGACACGCTGGTCGTGGCAGCTTGTTCATGTCGTGGTGTCGGTCCATGCACGGCGCGCTGGTGTGCTGTGGCCGTGACCTGACGTGTCCGACCCCCACGGATGCGCCCGAAGCTCCCCATGGCCCGGACTCCAGCCGTTGTCCAGCTTGTCCTCCCATGGACACCGGCTGTGACCCGGGCAGAGCGATGAACCCCCACAGCCGTTGTTCCCGGGAACTCCTATTGCCCCCGACTCACCTCCCATGCCATCGGCCATGTAAAGGGGGCAGTGACTTTGGAGTGGCCATAGAGCTCTGCCACCATCACCACACCCACTTTATTTGTTATTTTTTTAAACTATATTTTATTGAGCCGAAACCGGTTTGGCTCAATGGATAGAGCGTCTGCTTGGGGACTGAAAGGTCCCGGGTTTGATTCCTGTCAGGGGCATGTACCTTGGTTGCGAGCACATCCCCAGTAGGGGGTGTGCAATAGGCAGCTGATCGATGACTCTCTCTCATCGATGTTTCTAACTCTCTATCTCTCTCCCTTCCTCTCTGTACAAAATCAATAAAATATATTTTTAAAAAAAGAAAACAAATTTCCATATATGTGTTGTGATTTAAAAAAAATAAAAATAAAATATATTTTATTGATTATTTACAGAGAGGAAGAGAGAGGGATAGAGAGTTAGAAACATCGATGAGAGAGAATCATCGATCAGCTGCCTCCTGCACACCCCCCACTGGGCATGTGCCTGCCCTTGACCAGAATCGAACATGGGATCCTTCAGTCCGAAGGCTGACGCTCTATCCACTGAACCAAACAGGTTTCGGCACCACACCCATCGCCTGGTCCCACGCCCCCCACGCCTCCCCCGCCCTAGGCAGACAGACACTCGTCGGCTCTGTCGCTGTAGCTTTGCCTGTTCTGGGCCTCCCGTGGAAGTGGTTCCGTTACCCTTTGCACGGCGGTGAGGGGGAGCTGTGGGGTGAGGGGGCGCCAGGGCTCCGTACGACACCCCCCCCCCCCCCCGCCCCGCCCGCAGGTGGAGGAGAACCGCCGGTTCCGCATGCACAGCCTGCAGCACCGAGCCGCCAGCTCCATCTACATCAACTCCCGCAGCGTCTTCCTGCGCACGGACCAGCGGGCGGGCCGCTACGTCATCATCCCCACCACCTTCGAGCCGGGCCACACCGGCGAGTTCCTGCTCCGCGTCTTCACCGACGTGCCCTCCAACTGTCGGTGGGTGTGCGGGGCCTGGCTCGGGCCCGGGGTGCTGGGCGGGTGGGGATGGGGGCCGCGGTCCATACCAGGCTGGCCCAGAACCTGACTCAAAGATGCTCGGTGTCTGCCTGGCCTCCAGCCACCCCGGCTCCTGTCCCCTTCCTCTCCCTTCCCCTGCTCCCTGCTCCAGCCTCTCAGCCACCTGCTGGCGCAGCTCCTCACCCGAGCATAGCTCTTCCCAGCTCACACAGAAGCTCTCGCTCGTCCCATCTGCTTTTCTCCAGCCCGGACGAGGAGGCCTGACCCCTTCGTGTCATGGGTCGGAATCGGGGATTGAGGTTGGGGATGTGTTCCGAGATCTTGCGTTAGGCTAGGTCAGTGGTTGGCAAACGGCAGGCAAGCCACATGCGGCTCTTTGGCCCCTTGAGTTTTTTAGCAAAGGCCAGCTTGGGAGTACCCTAATGAGTTCATAACAATGTGTCTACCTAAATAGTTTAAGTTTAAAAAATGTGGCTCTCAAAAGAAATTTCAATCTTCGTACTGTTGATATTTGTCTCTGTTGATGAGTGAGTTTGCTGACCACTGAGCTAGGTAGACTGCTAACACCGTCCCATCCCTGCGGGGGTGCAGGCCCTGTGGGCCCCACACTGCCCTCCACCGGGGTAGGCAGCCCAGATTCGGTGCTGCCTGCCCACATCCCACACCCGGGGCCAGCTCGTGTGGTGGGCCCCGGGGGCCTCGATCTTGCCAGCCTGGGCTCCCCCCAGCTGGTGGGCATGTGCCCTTCCCTGCCAAGCCTGATGCTTCCCAATCTGTAAAATGGGCATCATAGTCACCTCCCTCCCGGGGCCCTGTGGGGATTAGAAATAATTCCTGTAACAGCCCAGCAGGGGGCGTGGCACACATTGCTTTTACCTTGGGGAGGGATTGGGCGGGCACCCTTGGGTGGGGATAGAGCAGCGGAAGCCCGGGGAGTTTGCACGGGACGAGTCTCCCCTTCCATCTTCCTGGCCCCCCTCGTGACCACCCGCCTCTCCTCCGCCCGGTCGCAGGGAGCTGTGCCTGGACGAACCGGCCCGCTCTTGCTGGAGCTCCATGTGCGGCTACCCGCAGCTGGTGACCCAGGTGCACGTCCTGGGGGCCGCTGGTCTCAAGGACTCCCCGACAGGTGCGCCGGCTCGCGGGAAGCCCCTGCCCCCGCCTTCCCCGGGGGTCGCCCCGTGTCTCCTCCCCTCCCCCGCTGAAGACGCCCAGCCCCCAGAGCTCCCGGCCCTCGATCTCTGAATGAGCAAACCTCCCCTGACGTCCACGCAGGCCCTGCCCTGGGAGGAAGCGGGTGCATAGAGAGAAACACTCTGCCTCCTACTCCTGGGGGGCCTCCGGTGAGGTGGGCACCAGGCCTGGGGGACAGGCAGCTGGGAGGGGGCGCTCCCTCCAGGCCGGAGGAGGTGGTAAGGGGCGAAGCCTGGTGAGACGAACGAGGGCGGAAGGAGGCTCTGGACAGAGCAACATGGGTGAAGGCCTGGAGGCCGGAGGTGACCGGTGCGTCCCCTCCTGGTCTGCCGCCTCTTCTGCTCCGGGGAGAGGACCTCGCCGCCCAGATATCTGTTCCCCCAGGCCCTGCCCCAGCCCCCCAGCCTCACCCCGTCACCCCCTCCACCTCTCCAGGGGCTAACTCCTACGTGATCATCAAGTGCGAGGGGCACAAGGTGCGCTCCGCCGTGCAGAAGGGCACCTCGACGCCCGAGTACGACGTGAAAGGCATCTTCTACCGCAAGAAGCCCGGCAAGCCCATCACCGTCCAGGTGAGCCCCCTCCCTGGGCCCCTAGTCTGACGCTTCCCCGTGCAGACTGGCTGAGCCCCGCGTGGCCGAGCCTTTGGCGGGACCCAGGGATGCTCAGTGCTGGGGGGATCCTCTCGCCCGCCCCTCCTGGTGCTCCAGTCCTTCGGTGGGGCGGGGAGTTAGGGCAGCTGCGGGGATTCTGGGCCCCTGCAGGGTCTGGCCGGGACGGTGGTCTTCTCTGCCGACGTTGCCCCAAAGTGGGAGTGGTTCCTTACGCTCCCCTGCAGCGGGGCTTCCCTGGAAACGTGGCACTGAAGCGGCAGGTGGCAGGGCAGAGGGCAGAGGTCAGAAAGCCAGGGCCTCCTTATCCTCCCAGGCCAAGGTGGCCAGGGGATGGCCATTCCGAGCTCGTTAGCAGGAAGCCCTCTATCCTCCGGGGCCCAGGCCAGCATCTCTGTGGTGAGAAACCATCTGCAAGAATGAACACTTAGGCCGAAAACCGGTTTGGCTCAGTGGATAGAGCATCAGCCTGCGGACTGAAGGGTGCCGGGTACGATTCCTGTCAAGGGCACGTACCTTGGTTGCAGGCACATCCCCAGTAGGGGGCGTGCAAGAGGCAGCTGATGGATGACTCTCTCTCATCAATGTTTCTAACTCTCTATCCCTCTCTCTTCCTCTCTGTAAAAAAAAATCAATAAAATATATTTTAAAAAAAGAAAAAAAGAATGAACACTTAGGCACCCCGGCAGGGAAGAAAACACCCCCCCGAGGGGAGGCACTGCAGGTTTTCCAAACCCCGGATCCAACACAGACCTGTAGATGTTGGGGCAAGAAAGACCATAGGGCCCACTCATATTAAAGATGAGGACAGCAGGCAGAGGGTGGGTATATCACTCTTCAAGGTCACCCAGACTTCAAGGTCACACAGAGCTCATAGTAACACACTTAACTTTATACGCGGGAGGGGGCTGGGACAGAGGAGGGGAAGCCGAAGGAAAGGGCTTCACGGGGAGGCAGAGGCATTGAAGGGTGGGATCGAGGCCCTGCCCCCCACGGCCAGCAGCCCCCATAGCCCTGTCCTTGGGGGGGTGGCCCCCACGGTCTCCTGTCTCCTCCAGATCTGGAACCACCGCATCCTGAAGGATGAGTTCCTGGGCCAGGTGCAGCTGAAGGCCGACCCCGATGACCTCCAGGCCCTGCACACCCTCCACCTGCGAGACCGGGACAGCCGGCAGCCCAGCGACCTGCCGGGCACCATCGCCGTGCGCGTGCTCAGCAGCGCCACCCTCACGGCCGTCTGAGGCCTGCCTGCCCGCCGCCCCGGCCCCCGCGGTTCTCACCGCCGCCTGCATGTCCCCCGCCGGGAATCAGCCCCGGAGCTAGGACACTGGGTCCTTTTCCCAACGTTCCCCCGCGCGCGCGCGTGCCGTGTGACCTGGGGAGGGTCTCTGCCCGCTCTGGGCCGAGTGTCCCGAGGACCCCCCGGCGTTCCTCTCTCACGGAGACGTCTTCTTGACGCCTGAGATTCAAACGGCCCTCCCTTTCCCGGCTGTCTCCACCGCGAAGGGACTCGGTCCGTTGGAAATGTTTTCCCCAGGCCCTGCTGTCAGCCCACAGAGTGCCAAGGTGTCACTTGTTTACACACAAACTGCCACGCCCCCAAGCCCCACTCCTGCCTCTCCTTCCCTGCCCCAGTGCCCCGGACCCCGGTCCCTGGACCCCGGACCCCGGGCGTCGCTGTCTCTGTCACTGAACTTGACTTTCTAGCCACCTTGAAAGGGCTCTTGGCCCTTCCTGGGTTCCTGCTCCGGCTGGAATTTGGGAAACATGCAGGTGACTTCGGTTCGTTCTCGAATTCCACCCACCTGCCCGCCCGTTCATTTCTTCAGCAGAGATTTGCCAAGTGAGTGAGCACCACCCCAGGAGACGCCAGGGGGAGCTGGGGCCCTGTCCCCAGCTCCGTGAGGCCTGGCGTCCGTGCCGGGCCGCAGCTCTGCCCCGAGGTCCCCGCTGGCAAGTGGCTGGACGCCCAGAGCGCCGCCGCTGCCGTCTCAGCCCAGGTCGATCTCATCCCGGCCTCTGGTTAAGGCCCCGGGAGAAGTCCTATCGGCGATGGACAGGAAGGGCGTCTTCCTGGCCCCACGGCCCGGCCCCAGAGGCGTGCGCCCGGTCTGGTGGCCGGGGCCCAGGCGGGCGGGGAGGACACGTGGACTCGGGGGGAGGGTCATGTGCTCAGGACCCCCTTTGCTGCGAGCACAGGGATTTCCTGGGAGGCGTTGGCATTAGGGAGGGCTCGGCAGGAGAGAGGCAAACCCAGCACCAGGCCAGAGGCCATCTGCCCACATTCCCCCCAAATGCAGCTGGGGAGGCCACAGCCCTCCTCCTGCTGCCCAGACCAAAACGTTCCCTTTAGTCCTCAACATTTTATATTCTCTCTGTTTTAGCCAGGGGTTTTAAAAGGAAAACTGAAAGCCGGTGGACCCCTTTTCTCCTCTTAAACTCCAGTTCTTGTGGTCCTCTGGTTTTATCTTTATGTTTTTGTTGATTTACTTTATTTGTTTAGAGAGAGGAAGGGAGAAGGGATAGAAACATCGATGAGAGAGAGAGACATCATCCATCGGCTGCCTCCTGCACGCCCCCTACTGGGGATCAAGCCCGCAGCCTGGGCGTGTGTCCTGACTAGGAATGGAACCGGTGACCTCTTGGTTCCTGGGTCGATGCTCAACCTCTGAGCCACACCGGCTGGGCTGATTTTATTCTGATTCCGATTTCGGGAGGGGTAAGGAGAAGCCAGGCCTTCTCAGAAGGGGTCTGGGGATGGATAAAGAGGAGGGTGTGTTGTAATTTGATGTTTTGTAAGTCAGCACCAATCGTGCGGGCGCTGTGTGACCCACTCAGGGTCTCTCTTAGCCCTTCCCGGGCTCCAGACCAGGCAGCGTACATAAAAACGTCCAGCCGGCTCCAGAACGCCATGCCCGTGGCTTGCTGGGAAGTCCTTCGGAAACCCGAATTCCCCGGCCCAGCGCCCTGGCCAGAGGCTCTGCACTCCCTTCTTTGCCTCCTCACCCTGTGGCCAGCTCTGTTCCTGTGTCGGGGCCCCTGGCCGCGTGAGGGCCGGGAACCACACAGCCAGGAGGACGAGAGGACTCCCTGGGCACGCTGCAGCGCCCTTTCGAGAACCTGGGCCTGGGGCCTGGACCCTGCCGACGACCGGGAGCAAATCCTCCCACCTCCTGTGCCTCGACGGCCCCCTCCTGCAGCACGGGGCCGTGACTCCTGTCTGCCAGCACGCTCACGGACAAGTGCTGGATAAGGGCAAAACCACGCCCGTTCTCTGTCTCTGTACGCGTGCACTCTCATGTAACACTATACACCCTCATGTAATCACTTCTCTATGTCTGTTTCACATGGACACTGCTCTGAGTCGGGGCGGAGAAGCCAGGGCTGGAGAAGCCAGCGGGGGCGGGCGGGGGGGTGTCTCTGGGACGGACCCGTGGGTCTGTTCTCCGCTGTGTCCACCTGGGCCTTGGGTCAAACCAGGACCATCTGGCAGGTCGTGGGCTCTAGCCCTGCCCCCCACAGGACTTGTTCGGTAACCCTGTTCGTGCTCTCTGCTCCTCGGGTTGGGCCAGGCTGGATCCTGGGTGTGTGTGGGGGACCCTGGTTCCCGGAAGTCTGGGGATGGGGTGGGTGAGGGTGGCGTTCTGGGCTGGGACCGGAGGGGGGGGCGGTGGGGAGAACAGTTGCTCTGTGCGCCCGAGGCTCCCTCTGTCTACAGGGGCCTGTCTCCGTTGGCAGGTGGGCCGGGCCTCTGGTCCACACTCCCCCCCGCCCCCATCTGGGCTTCACTCCCCTCAGGGCCCACCGTGGGGCCAGGGAGACCTGTTCTGTTCTCAGAATAAACGTGACCACAATCTCAGAAAACCACCCTGTGTCCGTCTGTCCCTTTGGGGATTAGGGATGATGGAGGGACTATTTCTCAGGCCCCGGTGCCTGTCCTCTGGTCAGAGACAACGAGAGGGAGGGCCTGGGCGTTGTAGCCGAGGCTGGACCCACCCCGCTGCCTGCCCGTTGCCGCTCTGAGCTGAGGTCGCTGGGCTCGTTCAGCTATCCCCTCAGCTGGCCCTGACCCAGCCACAGTCCCTGCGCGAGTGGGAAGGCCAACAGAGGTACTCTGACCGGGACCAGCGTCCCACGGAGGGTTTCTGTAAGGTGGGGTGGGAGTTGCGGGGCAGGAAGGTTAGATCGAGGTGTGAGGGAGGGAGCAGCCGCATGAGGGCTTTAGACGGAGGAGACGGGCGTATGAGAGTGCAGGCGGATGTGGGCAGAGCAAGCGAGCAGCCTGAGCCAGGAGGCCAGGGGTGGCGGGGAGAAACAGGACAGATTGTGGAGATGGAGCGGACAGAACCGGTGCTTGGTTTGGGGTGAAGAGTGAGAAGCACAAATGAATTAAGGCCAATCCCTAGATTTCCCCAGTGGGCCATGGAGAAAAGGACATTATGATTTTTTAATATATATATATTTATTTGATTTTTTACAGAGAGGAAGGGAGAGCGATAGTTATAAACATCGACGAGAGAAACATCGACAAGCTGCCTCTTGCACTCCCCCCCCCCCCCCACTGGGGATGCGCCCACAACCCAGGTACATGCCCTTGAGCAGAATTGAACCTGGGACCCTTTAGTCCGCAGGCTGATGCTCTGTCCACTGAGTCAAACTGGCTTTGGCGACATTATGAATCTTGTGCCCACTTCAGCCCAGAGCCTGGTCCTTAGCAGGTGCTGAATGCATCGTGGCTGTTACGGCATCTGGAGATCACCCCTCCCCGGCTCCCCACCCACCCCCTCCCGGCTCACATCTTGTGCCTTTCGGGGCCCAGTTTTCCTGTCTGTGCAGGGCTGATGCCCTTGCCCGCTCAGTGGAGAGGTGATGGAGGAGTGGTAGGTACTGAGTCTAGGAGTGGGGACCATGTTCAGGCAGTTCCTGCGAGGGCCGCCTGGCCAAGCATACTCCGGCATCCAGGGGGGCCTTTGGGGGCCAGGACTGCTGGGCCAGAGGAAGTCCCGGCCTCTGCAGCGGCTGAGTCCCCCACTTCGCTTCTCAGGTAAGGGCTGGATGCTCAGCCTGGCTCCCAAGGGGGCGCCATGGGCAGCCATGCCTGTGCCCAGCAGGTGGCGCACTTGGACCACTGGATCCTGGTGGACGGGCACCCCATCTTTGGAGTGGCCCCGGCCTGCCAGCCTTGCCCCAGTTACAGAGGCTGGGGACCCAAAGAGCGCCTCCCTCCGCCCAGGCCGAGAGCTGCCCCTGAAGAGGCCGGCACTGACGGGGCTCTGGTGGCTGCAGGCAAAGGTGGTGGTGAGGAAGTGCAGGATCAGCCGAGTGCCCTGTCCCCGTCCAGTGCTAACAGTGACATCCGCGGGCTCCTCCTCATCTATCTGCCCCTGCGCCCCCCCACTTCAAACCAGTTGCCAAAACCAGTTTGGCTCAGTGGATAGAGCGTTGGCCTGCGGACTGAAAGGTCCCAGGTTCGATTCCGGGCAAAGGCATGTACCTTGGTTGTAGGCACATCCGCGGTAGGGGGTGTGCAAGCTGATTGATGTTTCTCTCGTATCGATGTTTCTAGCTCTCTATCCCTCTCCCTTCCTCTGAAAAATCAATAAAAAAGTTATATATATATATATATATATATATATATATATATCATACGGTTCACCTTGCTCTGCATGTGTCCCGGCTGCGTGTGGGGCTGAGAGAGCTAGCTCCCTGCATGATCACAGACACCATCCTGCCCCTCCTCCCAGCAGCTGGGGGCGTGGTGAGGTGAGGAGCTTCGGGGAGACATGTCTGAGGGGAGCCCTCCGGGAGGGGCCGGGTGAGACCGTGTGCCCAGGAAGAGGGAGAAAGGGCCAGAACGTGGGGTTTGCCTTTATTTCCTCTCAAACAGCCACGTATGGAAGACACAACAGGCGTGGCGGAGGGAGGCAGGGGCCAGGACCCAGCGAACCCTGCCCCGTGCCTGGGGAGGGCAGGTGGCGTTACTGCTGATAGGAGGCACCTGAGGCCGGGGTGAGCGGGCACAGCCCGGTGCACGCTGGCCCGGCACCGCCCAGAGAGCCCCCTTGCCCTGCCTCCCTCCGGGCGGCCGGCGCTCTGCACGGGGCCCTGGGCAGCGCAGCCCGCCCCCCACGCTGATGTCATGGCACCCAGGCCTCCCAGGCCCCTCGGACTCCGCCTCCTGGGGGAAGGCTCTGGAGAGAGGAGGAGAGGGCAGCAGAGCGGCTGGACAGCCGGCCTGGGCAGGAAAGAGAGGGAGAGGCTGGGAGGGAGAGAGGGTCACAGAGTGAAAACCCCAAGACCCAGAGAGGCCCCCAGAGCAAGTTTTGGAGCAGGACAGAGGGAGAAGGCACGTGTCTACAGATTGCCGCAGACCTTTGACCCCAGCTCCCCCGGCCCTCCGTGCAGGTGGCAGCCGGGAGCCCGGTAAGCTTGGGCTGCCCCTGTCCCGGGCATGGGGAGGAGGATTTGCTGGGCTTCGGGGGGTGTCCTGGGCTCGGGCCACCCTGGAGCCCCTGGGACCACAGTCGTTTGCTCCTGGTCTGGGCCTCCGGCCACCTCCGGGAGCTCAGCCACAGCAGCTGTCACATGAAAGTGCCCCGAGCCTGTGAGGTGGAGGCTTAGACCCTGGAAATGGGAAGAGCCAGGGGCATGGTGCTCATTGAATTGTCTCTGCCAGGTCTGGGGCAGGGAGCAGCCATGCTGGGGTTAGGGGGGGAGAGGGAGGAGACAGAGAGAGAGAGAGAGAGAGAGAGAGAGAGAGAGAGCGCGAGCGCTCCATCCCTGACTCTGTCCCCTTTGGCCTTTCTCCTACATTTTATCTCTTTCTTCATCTCTCTCCTCAGATAAGTCACTTCCTTCCTCTGAGTTCCCATCTGTGAAATGGGACTGTGAAGCCACCAGCCAGGGCTGCTGTGAGGATGAAGTAAACTAGGGACGGGATAAAAATAGAAAAGCAGCTCTGTGTTCCCTGCTCTCAATTTGCAAAGCAATTAACGTGAACACGGACTAGTAGTTTTTTTTGTGTTTTTTTTTTAGAAGACTTATAGTTTTTCCTTCTGGGTGGTTCTTAACGTCTATGCCCTCCACCACGGCCCCGAGTCTTAACGAAAACCCTGGTTCTGCCCCAGGCTCTCGGGCTCGTGCTGGCTCGGGGTGCTAGCCCGCAGCAGGCTTCCTCTTCAGACTAATGCCCTTGGCGGCTGCCTGGCGGCCTTGCTGAATCCCTTCCCTGCCAGACACCCGGGCTAGTGCCGCCTCTGGGAGGGCGGTGTGCCCGCTGAGTCCCAGGGCGCCAGGGCAGGGGTCAGGGCTCGGGTGTCAGGAGTGTCATGGGCAGAGGATCGGATGCCCCAGTGCCTCTGAATGGGCCTCGTGAAAAATTGATGCTCATCCTGGGGGCAGGCGGGGGGCCGGAGGGCCGCGTGCCAGGCGGGCCTGTGGGCTGGTCTGCCTTGAATCACCACACTCAGTCCCTCAAGTCCTTCCCGAGTCATCTCCGGGCCTGGCCCGGTGCCGTGCGAGGCGACGGCTGAACCCACGCCCTGCTCTGGGTCAGCTCTCAGCACCCCAACCGGATCACATAACACGTGGAATCAGGGGTGGATAGAGGGAAATATCAGGACTCTCCACAGCCTGGGGGTGGTCTGGGAGGGCTTCCCAGAGGAGGTGACATCTGCACAGAGCACAGGAATTTACTAGCCAGAATTCCAGGTGGAGGGGCCAGTAGATGCCACGGCCAGGAGGTAAGAAAAGGGCTGATGCCAAAACCGGTTTGGCTCAGTGGATAGAGCGTCAGCCTGTGGACTGAAAGGTCCTGGATTCGATTCCAGTAAAGAGCATGTATCTTGGTTGCGAGCACATCCCCAGTAGGAGGTGTGCAAGAGGCAGCTGATCGATGATTCTCTCTCATCGATGTTTCTAACTCTCTATCCCTCTCTCTTCCTCTCTGTAAAAAAATCAATAAAATACATTTAAAAAGAAAAGAAAAGAGCTGGTGCATTTTAGGAATAGTGAGTGCTGAGGACGGTCCCAGTGCAGGGCCGAGGAAGGAAGAAAACGGATGACAGACATCAGCAACAGACCCAGGGTGTGGGGCCTTAAGAGCCAGACTGGGGGGCTTGGAGCCTCCATCCTGATGGCAGGGGGCGCTGTGGGGGGATTCTGGCAGGTCAGCCCATGACCCTCCCCTTGGGCCAGGCCATCCCTGTCACTCACACTCCTGGGGCAGCCCCCAGCTGGGAGGCCTGAGACCAAGCCCTCACCCTAACATGCCCTGTCCAGCCGTGTGAACTTAGGCAGGTCTTGGTCCCTCTCTGGGCCCCTTTTGCCCAAATGTCCAGGTAAGGGGTGCTACTCCCTAGGAGCCTTTTGGAATCTCTGAATAACAGTGACCCAGAGAGGAGCTCAGCTGCTCGCGACAATAGAGCTGTGATGGTGGCTGAGGCTCGGGTCACGTGGCTTAGGCTGCCACCGGAGAGAGAGAGCCTGGAGGCTTCTCCGGAGGTAGGAGGGGGCTGTGGCGTTGGGGGGAGCCCAAAGGACCCCTGCCAGGTGCAGGGCTGACACACACTGGCCTGCTCCGACGTTTGACAGGATCTCTCCCTGCAGAACTGTGTCTGGCCAGGCGGGCAGCAGGAGCGTCTGACGAAGGACAATGGTGATTCTTCAGCAGGTGAGTGCTCTCTGCATCCCTTGGGCCTTCATCCTTCTGTGCCAGGAATAACTCTGTTGGGGTCCTCATCGTATCTTGTCCCATATTCTCTCGTGCTTATGCTTCACTGTGGCACACCCTTCCCAACCCTTGCTTTCAGCAAACTCCTATCTATGCTTCAAAACCCAGCGGTGAAACATTCCCCGACTGTCGGGCCCAGTCGGGAATCCCTCCCTCTGACTTGTCTTTTGGGACTCCCCTTTCTCGCCGGGTAGAAGTTATTTATTTACCTGCCTCTCTGAGTCGCCAGACATTCCAGGCAGTGGAACAGCATGTGCAAAGGTCCAATATGGGAAAGCCCTTGGCGGAAGGGAAGAGGAGCTTAGCAAGTTGACCGATGCCAGACTAGGGAGGACCTTGACCCTGACCGGGGGCGGTGCATTGAGGATGCCAGGGCCCGAGCTGGAGCCCCCGGGGGTAACATGGGGGAGAAGCAGAGGTGCTGTCTCCAGCGGAGTCCTTCCGCCCTGCTCCCTTCCCAGAGCTGCAGGGGCCCCTGACCCCTAGCTCTTCCCCGTGACCGGCCTGAGGCTCTAATGAGCTCCTGGTCTCCAGAGCCAGGAATGTGGGCCCTGAGCCAGGTGGGCCTGGCCCCAGGCCTCAGGGCTGGTGGCGGGGTGTCCTCTGGGACCGCCAGAGGCCGGCGGGCGGCCTGTTCTGAGGCTGTGTGCTTTTGTGTGCGCCTGCGGGCTGGGTGTGAGAGAAGCAGGCATCAGGGCAGAATCAGGACAGACCCTCTCGGAAGCCCCTGGATCCCCTGACTTGAGAGTCTGCTCGAAGGCCCATCAGGGACAGCCAGGACCAATGAAAGAAGAGAGGCCGCTGTCTCTGAGGGCCTGCTATGTGCCAGGGCCTGTGCTACAGCTGGGGCTGGGCGGGTGGGGGCACACACAGCCCCCAGAGGGAGAGCTTGGGCCATCCTCCAAGGTGTTTGCCCTCAGGGGCCTCTGAGCAGGCCTCTGGCTGACTGTCCCCTCTGAGCACTGGCCCACCTCACCCCGCCGGCAGCCTCTGCTGGGAGCACTGCCCACCCCTCACACAGCAAGGCAGAAGGTACGTTTCTGAGACTTATTTGGTCCTAGAAATGGCCCCAACTCTGGGGAACCAGCCTGCTACACAGACAGTGCCACGTGCAGAGCCCACTCACCGGGCTCCGTCTCCAGCCTTCCCGAGACTCAGTTTCCCCATCTGCAACACCAGGACACACCCTCCTTCCCTGGGACGGTTGTTGGGAAGATGACATGCCCTGAGGGGTTCCATCAAAGCCTGTGTCCCCTTGTCCTGGCTGACTTGCCCTCCGGCTCCCCGGGGCCTTGACTCCCTTTGGGAGCCTTCCCTGCTCTGCTCCTGGTAGAGTCCTGTCACCCCACCTTCTCCCCCTGCTCACGGGGGCTGGGGAGGGCTCCTGCTCCCCACTGTCTCCTCAGCCCGGCCCAGCCCACTCACAGATGGCGCCCTGTGCTGAGGGAATGAATGCCACTGCACCCTCATTTGGTCCGAGGGGCTAGGGCAGACAGTGGAACCTGCTTAAACGGAGGCTGAGAGGGAAATGGCATAGTGCTGTGGTTGGCGAACTCATCGGTCCACAGAGCCAAATATCAACAGTACAAGGAATGGAATTTCTTTTGAGAGCCACATTTCTTAAACTTAAACTTCTAACGCCACTTCTTCAAAAGAGACTCACCCAGGGCTTGGTATTTTTTGTGGAAGAGCCACACTCAAGGGGCCAAAGAGCCACATGTGGCTCGACAGCCGCAGTTTGCCGACCACTGGACTAGTGCATCCACACTGCTCAACCCAATGCCAGACAGCTTGTGAACGTTAGCTGCGTGTCGACGACGACCATTAAAATCACATTGGTGGTGTTCCTGTGTGAGAATTTTCCATCTGGTTCTCTCTCACACTGTATTTAGGATAAAAATCTCAGGAAACTCCAAAGGAGATGATGCTTCTCTCCCAGGTGTAGAGCGTCCCCATGTGGAGACACTCAGCCGCAGAGCTCCACACACCTTTCCGAACCCCACAGGGTCCCAGGCACAGGGAACACTCCCATCATCCCGAACATGGAAGCGTCTTTTCATTTGTGGAGAGTTCTAATTCTTCAAAAGTAGCATCCACATTGGTCCGTAGGCACTCTCTATACATGACCTATGTTATTGCCATAGGGCTGTGAGGTAGGGATCTGCATGCTTATCACAGGGGAAGGAACTGATGCCCAGAGCAAGGACTTTAGACATAAGCTGTGCAGGCCCACACAGGCCAGGGAGCCATGGGGCTGAGGGGCCAGCTGTGCAGGGCACAGGGAGGTAGCCTAGGAGCAGGCACAGGAAGGAGGTCAGCCTGCCCCTGCGAGGTGGCATCTGCAGAGCATGGGCTCTTTCCTAGGGGCCCTGGGGCAGTCTGGGCACACCTGTCGTGTTGACAGCTTCTGGTGTGGGGTGGAGGTGCCCGAAGATTCCTCTCGTGCCCAAAGCTGCCTCCTCCAGCCAAGTTCTCACTCACCCACCCAGCAAAGTGGCACTGAGTCTCTTCTCTGTGCCAGGCTGGGCACAAAGGATGCAGAGATAAACTGACTGCTCCCAGCCCTCGAGGAGTTACCAGACTGTAGTGGGAGAAGCACAGCAAGGATGCTTATGCATGGAACTGTGATAGCAGGAGTCCCAGGGGGTGGAGTGGGCTGGGAGGGAGCCTGGGGATGGAAGAGGCTTTTGTTATGCTTGCAGTGGTAATGGGATGTTGGGAAGTCCCGCACATACAGAGAGGGGACTGAAGTGCCTGAAGGAGCGACTTGTCCCAAGTAGCAAGGTCAGCTGGTGCTTGCAAGAACCCAGAGATCCGTGGTGCACATGACCCCCTTCTTCAGAGAACTCGGTGAGGGCTGGGCCTCAGTGGGATATGATTTCTGGCTCCATTGGTGGGGCCTGCATAGGGACTGGATGGACTTTGCTCAGCCTCCTGGGCAAAGGGGGTTTTGAAGATAAATGTGTAGGCTGCTGATAACAGTTGGACTCATTTATTAAAATATAAGGTCCTTTGTCTCTCATAACACATTTGACTTAAAGTACATTTGTCCAGATATTAGCCTAGCCATCCCAGCTCTTCTTTGGTTATTATTTGCGTGGAATATGTTTTTCTGCCCTTTCACTTTCCACACATTTGTAACTTTGGATAGAAAGTGAGTCTCTTGTAGGTAGCATATAAATAGATCTTATTTTTAAACCTATTCTGCTAACCTCAGTCTTTTGAGAGTTTTGTTCATTTCCATCTATTTCTGCCATTTTGCTATTTTCAGTAAGTCATATCTTTTCTCCTTACTGTCTTCTTTTGTGTTTAATTGATCTCCCTCACACCAGTGTACTGTTTTGATTCTCTTCTCATTTCTTCTTCTGTATATATATACACTTTTTTAGTGGTTACCTTAGGCTTTGCAAATAATGTCTTACATTTATAACAATCTAGTGGGACTTAACACCAACGTAGCTTCAATGGTATATAAAAACTTTGCTCCTATTCAGCTCCATTCCTCTCTTTGTATTGTTATTATCAGAAATTATACCTCTGTATAATTTGTGCCCATTAACATAGATTTGTAATTGTTGTTTCATGCATTTGTCTTTCAAATCCTATTGGGAAAAAGAGGAGTTACAAACCAAAAATAACAGTAATCTGGCTTACAATTTCCTATGTGGTTACTTTTTATCAAGCTTCTTTATTTTTTGTGGCTTTGAATTACTGTCTAGTGCTCTTTAATTTTAGTTGACTGCTTTTAGCATATCTTGTAAGGCAAGTCAACAAATGACAAACTCAGCATTTGTTTGTCGGAAATGTCTTAGTTTGTCTTTTATTTTTGAAGAATGATTTTTCCAGATATAGAATTCTTGTTTGACAACTTTCTTTCCTTTCACTACTTTAAATACGTCACCCTACTGCCTTCTGGCTTTTATGGTTTCTGATGAGAAATTGGTTATTAATCATATCGAAGAGCCTTTGTGTAGACAAGCCACTTGCCTCTCACTGCTTTTAAGATTCTCTCTTCGTCTTCACAGTTTAATTACAATGGGTTTCAGTGTTGATCTTTTAAATTTTATCCTACTTGGAATTTATTGAGCTTTTGTTTGTGCAGTTTAGTGTCAGTATTTCTTAAAATATTCTTTCTGTTTCCCTCCTCCTCTTCTTTAGGGCTCCCATTATGCATGAGTTGGTCCATTTGATGGTGTCCCATAGGTTTCTTAGTCTCTGCTCATTTTTCTTATTTTTTTTTTCTTTCTGCACCCCAAACTGGATAATCTCAATTAACATCTTTAAGTTTGCTGATTCTTCATTTTGCCTCTTTATATCTGCTGTTGACCCCCCTCTAGTTATTGTACTTTCCAATTCCAGAATTTCTACTTGGCCCCTTTTTATAATTTCTGTCTCTTTATTGATATCCTCTTTATGGTGAGATGTTGTTCTCCTTTCCTTAAATTCTTTGAGCATACTTAAGACAGTTGATTGAAGTTTTTGCCTATTAAGTCCAAAGTCTGAGTGTTCTCAGCGAAAGTTTCTATTAAGTTCCTTTTTTTTTTCTTTTTCCTCTCTCCTGTGAATGGGACATCCTTTGTCTGCATTCCTCTTAATTTTTTGTTGTAAACTGGACGTTTTGAATATCGTAATGTGACAACTCTGGAAGTTAGAATCTCCCCAGGGTTTGTTGTTGCTGCCTGTTGTGAGTTGTAGTTTTGTGTAGTGGGTTTTCTAAACTATTCTTGTGAAGAATGTATTCTTTGTTGTGTGTGGTCGCTACAGAGTCTAACATCCCTGGAGCCAAAACAAAACAAATCAAACCTCCTGGTCTTTTCAGATGGGCTCTCTTTGTGGGCTGGGGCGGGCCTTCGATGCTCAGTCATCTCGCCGTAGCCTTCACTTTCTGTCTGCACAGAATTTGAAGGTCAGTTGGAGGTGAGAGCTTACGATCTTGATCTTTTTCTGAACATTTGTCCAACCCTGGGCACGTATGCGGTCTTTTAGATTCCCCAATATCTGCAGGAGTTTTCCAAAGCCTCTATTCCCTGCAGCAACTCACTCCCTGCTTTTCCTCCAGGCTTTCCAGAGTGTCTTCTGTTTGTGTTAAATGATTATTTTTGTCCCCAAGCAGCAATGGGTAGTTCATTTGCCTTTGGATATTTTTGACTAATGCCCTCTGTATCTTCTTGTCTGCCCTGGGGGAGTTCCAAGTTAGAAAAAGGAAGGCAAGCTCTTTGCATTATTCCTCAAGTGAACCCCTAGACAGGTTAAAATAACCACAGTCCTTCAATAACAAGGTCTGTTCTGCTCCCTCTGGCCCCAAGAACCCACTCCAAGATCGCCAGCAAGGAGTAGGTGGGGGATGAGTAGGTTAAAACATCACAAAGGTCTCCTGCTGGGTTTCAGTCACCTGTCTCTTCATTAAATGCTCATTTTGTTACTGCAAACTTTTGAATATTTTCTACAGTTTCAGTAAAGTTGATTCTGATAGTTTTTGCCATTTTGGGGGATGTAGCTGTAAACAGGTTCTTGGAGTTCCCTACTCTGCCATCTCCGCTGACACTCCTTGTTGGGGACAGTTGGCACAGTTATTTCCTGAAAGCTTTTGTCCCAACTTACTATATGTCCTTGCATAGGTCCCTGAACCTCCTCTGAACTTCAGTCTATGCATCTGTAAAATGGGTAGCCAGAACTGGATTGGATGGAGGTATGGGGGGAGAGGGGAGCGGGAGGGCAGCACCAGAGGTCTGTGTGAGGCACCAAGGGAGTACAGAAAGGAAGGTATTGGGAGGGGGGTGTGGGGACCAGGGGACACATGACTCAGTGCAGCCTTGGTGGGGGCAGGAAGAGGATAGTGGGGGGTGAAGCATTCCTGGCAGAAAGCTCAGCATAGGCCAAGGTGGAAGGCCCTGTCCCAGGGGATGAGCCTGGAGCAACAGTGAGCCCTGGTTCTGGCAGAGGATCTGGTGTGATGCCAGAGTGGGTCACGGGGGCAGTAGACGAGCCTCCCGGACCTGGTACACAGGCCACCTGCAGGCAAGGGGCCTATTCCAGGCCTCGGCTCAGGGTGGCCTGGATGCAGAAGCTGAGGGGCTGAGCAGTGGGTCTGTCTGGTGGGTGCCAGGCTTTCAGCACGTGGCTGGGTCTCTTGTCCAGGGGGCCTCTCTCCACCCCCAGACCTGATTATACCCTCTTCCTTCTTCCGTCTGCTTCCCTGTGCTTTGCTGTTTCCCTCTTCTGAGCTCCCTATGCCTCAAGTCTGCTTAAAAAAATCACATCACCCAGTTGCCACCCCCTAACGTGACTTGCTCAGTGAATAATCAACATTTATGCAGCACATGTGTCCTCCCGGGCACCAATCTGAGTGAGTTATGCACATTCTCCTGATCATCCTGCCGTTCCACAGGAAACAAGGAGCATGGATGTTGAGGAACTTACTCAAGGTCTCACTGCTTACAAGTCGCCGGCCTGGATTGAGCCTAAGCCGCCTGTCTCTAGAGTCCAGCCAATCAGTGGCCGTGCCATCCTGTCTCTCCAGGCTAATTCTGGTACCTTATCTGGTGGTACCATTCTTACCTGTGTCTGGCTCCGCCTACCCCCTCACCCGGGGCTGGGAGCTCTGAGGACAGTGGCCCCTAAGCTTTAGTCTGAGCCTAGCTGGTTAAATGGACAGATGGAAGGATGCCCGGAAGCCCACCACCAGCAGCCCCCCATGGTGGGGGTCTCTTTCCTGTCCCCATGGACTCCCCGATGGGCACGTGTGGGCTTGACGGTGAGAAGGAGGCTGCCTGAGAGCAGGGGCCCCGAGAGGCTCAGGCAGTGGGTGGGGATCGCGGCGGCCAGTCTGCCTTGTGCTAGGTGGGAAAGCGCCGTGTTCCCGGGGCGGGGACAGGGATTTGGGGTGGAAGGAAGCCTGGGTCCAGTGGGGCAGCTCTGAGTTCTGTGCGGGGCATCACTGTCTCCTTCCTGGCCAGTCACCCTACACCTCACCCCCACCCCGGCCCCACATCGTCTCCTTGTCTGTTTTTGGGAGCAATTGGGCTTCCGGAATTCCAAACAAGGGTCAAGGGCCAAAAATGGGAACAAGAGGCTTTGAAGAGAGGAGAGAAAGGAGGAGGAAAGAAGGGAGGAAGCTGGAGATGAGTAGGGAGAGGGGAGGGGGTGGGTGGATGGAGAGTCGGTCACAGGGCCTGGGCAGTCCACACCCTCTGGGTGGCACTATGACCAGCATAGAACCCAGCCAGGCTCCAGGGCCGGTGTTGCTGCTAAGACACAGGAGCCCGGCTTGGTACCCACTGTGGGTGAGCTCTGAGCCACTCGGGGTTGCCTGATGTACTCAGGAACCAGGGGACCCCCTGCCCCAGGCCTCAGGGCCTCTCTGCAGGCTGGAGCTCAGGGCTGGTGGCCGCAGAGGCTGGGTGAGGACCAGAGACAGACTCTCCCGGGACTTTCTCCGATGTCCCCCAGCAGCCCCGGATTTCTGTCTGCCCTCACTTCCCAGAGGCAGCCAGAGAGCTAGAAAGATCTTTGATTGCATATTCCTTTTAGCCTTTTAAAAAAATATTTTCACTGATATCAGAAAGGAAGGGAGAGAGAGAGACAGATAGAAACATCAACAATGAGAATCATTGATAAGCTGCCTCCTGCACACCGTCCAGTGGGGATGGAGCCTGCAACCTGGGCGTGTGCCCTCACGGGGACTCCAACCCTGACCTCCACCACCCGGTTCATAGGTCGAAGCTCAACCACGGAGCCACGCCACTCCAGGTTCCCTGTAGTTTAAAAAGTTCACGAGGTTTATTGTGTTCCACTCCATCACAGCCCCACGTTGCTTTTCGCAGCAAACATGCTGATTTTCTCCAAAACCGCAGGCAAGGTGAGGTTCCATTGGCGCTGAGGCCGGCAGCTCAGCGGCCACCTGCTGCGGGACGACGTCCCCACGAAGCTGGCTGTTTGGGGGTGTGCGGGGTCCCGCCAGGAGGGGCGGGGGGCCGGTCGGCGCGGGCGCCCCCTCCCCGCCCCTCGCCCGCGGGCGTCACCTAAGCCGCCGTTGCCATGGGCCCGCGGCAGATGGCCCGGTTTAGGGTTCCCCGCGGGCGGGCGGCGCGCACCGGATTAGGTGAATTAGGGAGCCCGAGCCGGAGCCCGAGCCCGAGCCCTGCCGCCGCCGCCGCCGCCGGACCCTCGCGCTATGGAGCCCCCCGCCCGCCCCGAGGACCCCGCCGCGGGCCCCGCGGACCCCGCCGACCCCGCCGAGGCGCGCGCCA
The DNA here is from genome assembly GCA_036971965.1 of Nyctalus aviator. Classification (NCBI taxonomy): domain Eukaryota; kingdom Metazoa; phylum Chordata; class Mammalia; order Chiroptera; family Vespertilionidae; genus Nyctalus; species Nyctalus aviator. The sequence continues at coordinate 41,837,250 of CM072929.1, forward strand.
AGCAGCCCGGCAAGTGGGCGCTGGTGCGCAGCCTGAACCAGGCGCTGAAGACCTTCGCGGTCATGCCGGTGAGGCCCGCGGGAGGGGAGGGGGGCCTCCGACCCACCGACCGCTCCGGCCTCAGCCTCCCCCAGGCGCCAGGGAGGACCTAGGGTCGCGAAGATGGGGATGGGGGGCTTAGAGCTTTTGCATTTACCCCGGGGGGTGGGTCCGAGCAGGTGCCCAGGGCCTTGGTGGACATTCCTGGACGGGCTGGCCCGCTGCGTCTCTGTCACCAAGGTTTGCAGCTGGACATTTCCTTCCCACAGGCACCTGGACACGAAAGCTCACCTTTCCCACACCTGAGAAAATTGGGGGCTAACAAAAGCAGTGCCCTAGAGCCATTATGAGGATGTGGGGGATGGGGGGGTGTGGGAAGAGAAATCCTGAAACAGACTCCTTTTCGTCCCACCAACGGGGACTGAGCCCCAGGCCCTGCCCCAGAGGAGGGACAGAGGCCCTGGAAGAGAAACGGGGCTCCTGCCTGGGCGGGAAGGTGGGAGAGGCCAGGAAGCTGGTGTTTGCGTGGCTCTCTCACCCTCACGGGCACTGCCCTCGCCCCACTTCAAGGCTGGTGCACACTGAGGCCCAGAGAGTCTGACTTAGCCAGAGTCACACAGCGTTAGTGGCAGCGCTGGGACCTGAACCCACTCCCTTAGCTACGTGTTCAGTGTGGACACGCCCTGCTTCCCTGAGGGGCCCCACCAGGGTTTTGGGGTACCCACTCTGGGGCGGGAGACCCGCTGCTCCAGCCCCTTAATTCACAGCGGAGAAGCTGGAACGTGTCCTGAGCCACACAGCCACACTGAGGTGTGTCACCCCGCAAGTGGGTTTTCGGTTCAGGGTGAGGTCCCTAGTGGGGTGCCTCCTGGAGGGGTGGCAGGCATGGGGCCAGATGCAGGCATGGGATCTCCTGGGGTCTGGCCATGGGGATGGGAGCGTCTGGCCGAGTGAACCGGGAGCTCAGTGTCCCTTCTATTCTGACCTCCCAGGACTTGCCCTGGGACCAGGGGCCTTTCCCCCTCAGGGGTCCTCAGGCCCCAGAATTCTCCCCGAAGCCTCTTAGCTGCCATGTTAGCCTCTTTTCCCAAGTTCAGCCCTAAGCAGAGACACGTAAGTCTCTGTCCTCCCGGATCAGGCCTTGGTTAGGAGGCTCTGGTTCCTTGTCTTTGCTGTGTGGCCCCAAGCTCCTTGCTCAGCCTCTCTGAGCCTCCATCTCTGGTGACACCAGGTCTTTCATTTTGGTTTTCTGTCCCCTGAGTGGGATGCATTTTCTGTGTGCCAGACTCCGAGCTGGGTTGGGGGTACAGGTGACTCAGCAAGCCTCGACCTCTGGCTACCCCCAGCCCCAAGCTTCCAGCTGGCTTTTGGGGCCCATGAGCCGTCTGCGGGCAGAGGCCCTCTCAGTGCTCTGCACTCTGCTCACAGAGCTGGTTCCGGGCTGGGCCCAGGGCATGTCGGGAAAGAGCGCGGGGTTTGGAGTTGGTCAGGCAAACGGCCGTGTGAACTTGAGCGTGTTTCTTGACATCCTTGAGGAGATCAGTGGAGATAGAATCTTCTGCTTAAAGGTTATCATGGGTTCCATGACATAGGTTCAGGGAAACATCTGACTCACTACCTGTGTCACAGAGTTCCCGAACAATCGAACAATACGGGAGGAGAGTTTGGAGAGACCCATTTTATTCATCTCGCGATGGGCTTTGAGAAAACGAATTCAAATTCTAAGCAAAGGTACAAGCAGAGCTTCCCTTTTTACAAAGGAGCCAGCTCTCTGGGCAATCAGTGGTTATCTCCCTGCTGTCCTTGAAAACAAGCACAGCTAAATTTATGGGCATACCGTCTTGACCTGCAAGGTCAAACAGCTAATTTTATGATCATCATTTTACAAGCAGGCTAAAGGAGCCTAGAAAGCAAACATTATTATTATTATTATTATTATTATTATTATTATTATTTTAGAATAAGAGGCCATCTAAGAAAAACAGAAAATTCCAAATAGCAGCTTTTTATAAAATAGGGATTTTCCTTCTCACCTGGACCACTGAGGGGGTCATTATGGGGTCATTGTGGACTGGCTGGACCACTGCATTTCCTGGTGCCACAGCCGGCCTCCAGGAGTGCCTCTCTCTCTCTCTCTCTGTGTGTGTGTGTCTCTGTCTCTCTCTCTCTCTCCACACCCTCTTCTCTCACATACTCACACCCCTTTCACATATATGCACATGTGTGCCTCTCTCTATTTCTATCTCTATCTCTCGGAGAGATGAGTTTTGCCTTTCTGTGTTTGACCTGGGAAGTCACAGATGAAGACTCAGACCTGGCCCCGCAGCCAGTGGGGAATGGATGCAGGGGTGATGAACCAGCGTGGTACTGGCTGTACCCAACAATGCCTTCATTCTCCACAGAGCAGCCGGACGGAGCTCTGCAGATCACTCCTTCCTCCTGCTTCAAACCTCCCGCTGGCTTCTGGCACACTGAGAAGCCCAGCGCCTGTCCGTGGCTTTCAGGGCCTGTGGGACCTGGTGCCTGCTCAGGTCCCCTCCGATGGCTCCGGCTCAGGGCTGCCTCGACAGCCCCAGGCACTCCGCCACGTCACTGCTCTGTCCCCAGAGCCTGCACCAGGACTGGCCCACAGCTGGCTCTCCGCAAATGCGTGCTGAGTTAATGAGTGCACTCTTCAGGCATGGGGAGGAGGAGGAGGAGGAAAGTAGGGAGATGCGGAGGGGCCAAGGAGAGTTGCTATTTGTTCTGGACCTGGACAGGCGGGTGGGTGGTGGGCAGGTGAAGAACAGCCTGGGGGGCGGGGGGGAATGAAAGGTGGCCCCAGGGCGAGCACTCAGGAAGCACAGCTGGGGCTCGGCACTAAAGCAGACCTGGGGGTTACACGGGGCAGTTTAGGGAAGCAGCCATGCAGGCCGGGCGCACAGCAGGTGCTCAGTAAACACGGGAGTTCTCCTCCCCTCCCAGAGGCTCTCCAATTCTGTTGACTGTTTTTCTGGGGAAAAGCTTGGGTTTGGACTAAGCCTGTCTCTGACATGCGCTAACCTCCCGCAAAGCAAAGACCCCCAGTGGCAGCGGTGGCTGAACAATAGTTGTTTCCAGTGGGAACAGGAAGGGGTTGGAACAGTGCTGAGTTGACCTTGGGACTCACTGAGCCCACCTCTCACTGCGACGTGTGGAAATGGAGGCTCCGGGTGGCCAGCGACTGGTCCAAGGCCGAGCAGGTCCTGCCACTCAGTCTCCTGACTCATAGCCTGAGCTTTTTCCCCTGGGCCCATGGTCAGCAAACTGAGACTCTTGAGCCACATGAGGGTCTTTGGCCCCGTGAGTGTGGCTCTTCCACAAAATACCAGGTGCGGGCACACACATACAGTGCGATTGAAACTTTGTGGCCCATGCACAGAAGTCGGTTTTCGGCTCTCAAAAGACATTTCAATCGTTGTACTGTTGATATTTGGCTCTGTTGACTAATGAGTTTGCCAGCCACTGCCTTGGGCCATTCCCATGGGCTAATTTCATTGCAAATCAGTTTTTATCAGCTGTTAGGTTTCTACCTGCTGTTTGATAGTAAGTTATGTTTTTATTAGGATGTCTACCTCCTGGAGAATTTGGGAATTACCAAAGAGAATAAAATGCAAACTTCTAATTTAATTAATTTATTTTATTATTGTCTAAAGTTTTCAATATGTCTCCTTTCCCCAAATTGACTCCCCCCTCCCCCGTGTGTGTGTGTGTGTGTCTCCCCCCCCCATCTCCCCCCCCCCCGCCCCCCCGCGCCGTGCAGCTATTCCCACCCTGGTAAGCACACACCGCCCCAGTGTCTGTGTCCATTGCTTATGCTAATATGCATGCATATAAGTCCTTTGGTTGCTTTCTAACCCCCCATCCCCTACCATTTGTCTCTGGATCTATTATTATTATTTTTTTAATGTATCTTATTGATTTTTTACAGAGAGGAAGAGAGAGGGATAGAGAGTTAGAAACATCGATGAGAGAGACATTGATCAGCTGCCTCTTGCACAACCCCCACTGGGGTATGTGCCCGCAACCAAGATACATGCCCTTGACCAGAATCGAACCCGGGACCTTTCAGTCCACAGGCCAATGCTCTATCCACTGAGCCAAACCGGTTTTGGCTGAATCTATTCTTGTTCATCAAATTATGTTGATCATTATATCCCACAAATGAGTGAGACCATGTGATATTTATTTTTCTTTGACTGGCTTATTTGACTCAACATAACGCTCTCCAGTTCCATTCATGCTGCTGCAATGGTAAAAGTTCCTACCTTTTTATAGCAGCATAGTATTATGTACCACAGTTTTTTAATCCACTCATCTGCCGATGGGCACTTAGGCTGTTTCCAAATCGTAGCTATTGTAAATTGTGCTGCTATGAACACAGGGGTGCATATATCCTTTCTAATGGGTGTTTCTGGTTTCCTGGGATATAGTTCCAGATGTGGGATCCCACCTCTCACTGAGACGTGTGGAAACAGAGGCTCCGAGTGGCCAGCGGTCAAATGGAAGTTCCATTTTTATTTTATTTTTAAAAAATGTATTTTATTAATTTTTCACAGAGAGGAAGAGAGAGGGATAGAGAGTTAGAAACATCGATGAGAGAGAATCATCGATCAGCTGCCTCTTGCACACCCCCCTACTGGGGATGTGCCCGCAACCAAGGTACATGCCCTTGACCGGAATCGAACCCGGGACCCTTCAGTCTGCAGGCCGACGCTCTATCCACTGAGCCAAACCGGTCCCGGCCCATTTTTAACTTTTTGAGACAACTCTATACTGTTCTCCACAGTGGCTGCACCAGTCTGCATTCCCACCAGCAGTGCGGGAGGGTTCTTTTTTCTCCGCATCCTCGCCAGCACTTGTTCGTTGATTTGTTGATGATAATCATCCTGACAGGTGGGAGGTGGTACCGTGTGCCGTTTTTGATTAAAATCCAAACTTTTACTTGCCGGCCAATGAGAGCCGCTCTTCCCTGGAGCGTGCCCCCTTCTGTGACTGACCCCTCTCTCCTCAGGTCCTGACAACGGCCTCCTTGCCGTTCCTCCCTGCCCCGGGGCCTTTGCACGTGCCGTTTCCTCTGCCCAGATTTCTGTCCTTGTTCTTTCCTTGTCTGGCTGCTTCTTGCCGCTGGGTCTCAGCTCAGAGATTTCCTACCAGAGTGGCTTCCCTGGCGACTGCATTTTGATTAAATGCCACTCAGCTACTGTGCCTGTCTCCATCACAGCCCTCACCACCATTCAGCGTGGCCGTGTTAACGGACTCGCTCGGCTCTTTGTTTTCGGTGTCCTCCCAGCCAGCGTGTGCACGCCATGTCGCTGCTCGATCCCAGCATGCCGCTCAGTCAGGGCCTTGTCTTCAGCAGGTGCTCCATACATGCTTGTTGAGTGCCTCGTGGCTGAAAGAGGTTGCTGGAGCTCCATTTCTCAGACTCTGGGCTTTACATTAGGCTTCCATGTGCCCTACTGAGAGCCAGGCCCTATGGCAGATGCTTCAGGGGACACAAACATGACATTCCCCCCACAAGCCGGAGACAGTGCAACTGAACTCCTATCACAGGGCCCGGCCCAGAGCGCTGTCCCTGTGAGGAGCCCTTAATTACAACCATGAGAATCCACCTAGTCCGGGTGTCCTGTGGGGCTCCTGTAAGACAGGGGAGACCTGGTCTGGGTGCCTTGGTATTTCTGCCCAAACCTCAGTGAGTCCCCTCTGCACGTGTGAGGTGCAGAGCCTCTGAGAGCCGGGCTTGGGACTGTCCTGGGGTGCGATCTCGGCTCCTGTCTCCGAGCCTCTGCTTACTCACCTGTAACATCAGGGCAGTGGTGGCTGCTGCAGAGGAGGGGGTGATGGCATTGCATAAATGCCCAGCCCAGGGCTGGCACCAAATGGCTTTCAGCACATGCAAGTACCCATTTCTTCCCTCCCCTGTGTGGCTGGCTCAAAAGCCTCTGGTGGAGGTAGGGATGGGCACAGGGTTGCGTGGAAGGGGTGGCCGAGCCCCATCCTGGCTCACCGGCCTGGGCACCCCTGTCTCTCGCCCGCAGGGGGACTACGTCTGGATGGACCTGAGGTCCGGGCAGGAGTTCGATGTGCCCATCGGGGCGGTGGTGAAGCTCTGCGACTCCGGGCAGATCCAGGTGGTGGACGATGAGGGCAATGTGAGTATCCATCCCCCCCCCACCCCGCCCCAGGCCTTGGGGAGGACACAGGCCGACAGGTGGCCTGAGGTGGCGCCAAGCGGAGACCCGCCTCAATGGGTGCCTCCCTGTCTCCTCTCTCTGCCCCCCGCCCCCCATGGAGCTCTCCGCTCTGGCCCAGCTGCCTGTTCTTGTCCACAGGCATAGTCCATCCCTCCCAGCCGTAGGGATCGGTGTCTGCGTGGGCCTGTGTGCGTGTACGGCAAGGCAGGGGGGCCCCGGGCTGGGCGCCCTTTGGACACCGGTGAGCTGCGGGGTTGGACAGACTGGGTTCCCGCTCCATCCTGCCCACTCACCGGCTGTGCAGGCTCTGCCGAGTCTTTTCTCCTCCGGAGCCTCGCCGTTTTCCTCTGTGAAATGGGGGTAACCGGAACCGTGTCACCGGGTGTTGACCCACACGTGAGCTCGCACCTGGAGGACACCCCAGGAAAGCGAGAGCTTGAGAACGCCCTCGGTCTGGCTCTATAGGGTAACAGCATCCTGCGAATCCATTGTCCGCCCGGCTTCCCCCAGAACCAGCCTCACGGGGTAACCCTTTACCGCCCGTGTCTCCTCTTCTCCTGAAGAGAAGGGGCCCGGGGAGTGTGCGTCGGGAGGCGGTGAGACTGGGGCTCTGAGGCGAGAAGGAAAGGTGTGAGGGAGGTGCATGGTCTGGATGAGGGCTCCGAGGGGGAGCCCCTGAGCATGCATGTGTGTGTATTGCACGTGTGTGTGTGTGCGTGTGTATTGCACGTGTGTGTGTGCATGGGGACTTGCAGATGTGGTGCAGAGAACAGGGTGGCTGCTTCGCAGGGACACGGGGGACTCGGAGAGATTCAGTTCCACCATAATATGGGCTGCACTCGGTGCCGTGCCCAGCGCTGGGGACATGGAGATGGGACTGAGTCCTTGTCTTCGCCTCCTAGTCTGACGGGGGAGAAGGAGCGGACAGCGACTTGGAGGAGAAGGCTCTGCTGGGGAGAGGGGAGGGCTCCGGACGCTGGAGGCCTTGTAGTGGACGTGGAGGAAGAGGGGGGACTGTTACCCCTGCAGCTCCCGGGACACCCCCACCAGGTGGGCACAGCCCTTCAACCCCGTTCTGTCTGTGGGTCCTCACAGCATCTGCGACAGGCAGAGGGGGCAGCCACTGTCCCCCGGGGACACTGCGGCACAGAGAGGGGCCGCGGAACCAGTCAGGCAGGTGACGGTGCTGGGCGAGGACCCAGGCCCCTGACCTCCACACACCCCATTGCCCTCCCAACATCTCAGCGGCAACTTGGGGCTCAGGTCCCGTTGTCCACCTTTGTCCCCCGGGGTTGGGGGGGCCTGCAGTGTCACTCCGGAGGCTCCCGTTCTCAGACTCTCCGGGAAGTCCCAGAAGGGGGCTGGCGGCACAGACGGGCCCACGAACCTGCCGGCAGCCTTCGCGTGGGGCCCAGGGCCGCCGCCTGCAGGCTCGAGTTTCAGGCGGGTCATGTTGCATGTCAGATGGTGTCCCGTGTAACTGTGTCACCAGATCTCGGAGGGCCCCTCCCACCCGCCCCCACCAAGGCCATGAGAGTGGGGGCTGCACGACCGGCTGGCGTGGGAGCAGGATGGGGAGGGTGGGTTTGCCTCCGTGGGATCGGGTGCCTGGGCTCCGGCCTCCTCGTTCACCAGCCTTTCTCCTCCCCACTCCAGGACCCCCCTTTCATTCCTCTGTCATCCCACAGACTTCTTCAACCTGGGGGTAGGGAGCAGGTGACTCCATCCAGTTTTCCAGAGATCAGCAAAGGGTCTGCCCAGCCGAAACCGGTTTGGCTCAGTGGATAGAGTGCCACCCTGCGGACTGAAAGGTCCCAGGTTCGATTCCAGTCAAGGGCACGTACGTTGGTCGCGGGCACATCCCCAGTAGGGGGTGTGCAAGAGGCAGCTGATCGATGATTCTCTCTCATCGATGTTTCTGACTCTTTATCCCTCTCTCTTCCTCTCTGTAAAAAGTAAAATATATTAAAACAAACAAACAAACAAACAAACAACAACAAAGGGTCTGCCCAGAGCACGCTCTCCATAGAGGCTTGCTGAATGAGTGAATAAGTGATGGATGGAAGCCATGGCTCCAGTCCTCACTGGGATCCTAACACTCTGTCTTTGCCCAACCCCTTCCCATGGCCAGATGCGCCTCCTCCCTTCCTCTCAGACACCGTGGTCCCTCTCTCTCCGAGCTCAGTGCCAGGCCAGCTCTTTTGCAAATGTGCCACAGTCCCCGCACTTGGCCGTGATCTCTCCCTCTCCCTCCCTGTCTCTCTCCAGGGCCAGGCCTTGGTTTCTGCCCTGGGTACACTTTGGTGCGCGTTGTGGGTGGACATTGATCTGAGGGCACTGCCTCAGCTGGAAAGGGGCGGGGAGAGAGTCAGCTCTGGACAGGCCGCTGTCCCTCTGGAGCATGACTCCTCGCTGCAAACCAGCGGCCGGCCGTTCTGTCCTGAGGATTTACAACACCCAGCGCTGGCTGAGGAATGCCTTGGCTCCTCTGTAGATCTCGCAGGAGGAAAACAAAGGCTGGCCTTCAGTGTGTCAGTGAATCCTCCCAACATCCCCAAGAATAAGGGACTGTCGCTCTAATTCCCACTTCGTAGGGGAGGGCGTGGTGGCTCAGGGGAGCAGGGACGTGCCCAGGGTTACAGGGTCTCGCAGGGGCGGAGTCTCCTCTTCTCTCTGTGCTGAGCAGCGTGGGGAGTGATTATGGGCCCAGAGTTGGGGTCTGGTGGGGAAGGCAGACAGCTTGCCCAGGAGTCCCCTCTCTCTGGCCCGGTCAGGGGGAGGGGACCAGGCAGAGGGAATTTTCCACCTGGACCAGCTCTTATGAGGAACAGGGTGTCTGGGCGAGAGGAATGTTCCACTCGGGCCTGGAAAGTCCAGGCGCGTTCTTCGATCTCACCGCCCGGCCCATTCATGCCCGGGGAGAGCTGCGTGAAGGCCTGACCCGGATGGAATTGCTCCCGGCCCTCGGAATGCCAGGGAGACGAGGGGTGGGCCGTGGCTGGCCCGGCCCTGCGCCCCCCAAGGGCCTCGTGCAGGCCACCACCCTGCGCTGGCGCTGGTCTCCATGTGAAGTGGGGCGGGGGGGGTGGATAGGAGACCTCCGTGGTCTCCCCGTGGCCAGGACTTCTGCTTCCCTTTCAGACCTGGTCCACTGTGGCCACCAGCTGGCACCTGGCCCAGCAGAGAGCCCCTGCCCTGGTCCCTGTAGGAGGCACGGAGGAAGGGACACCCCGACAGGGAGCCTGGCCCAGGAGCGCCAGCCTTGGGGCAAAGTGGAAGGCTGGGGACAGAGCTGCTCTCGGACAGTGATCATTGCCTTGCAGCGGGAGACCCCGGCCACGTGGGAACCCAGAGCGGGACGGGGGGAGGGGGCAGCAGGAGGCTGGGATGGGGGGGGTTGGGGAACAGGTGGAGCAAGTGAACGTATCATGGAGGCTTTGGGAACTGGGGAACATCTGAGCTGAGCCTCAAAGGCTGATGGAAAGAAGGCAGAGGGGACAGCACGGGCCAGCCACAGGGGTGCTTGGGGGCGTGGACACCAGCCTCCCCTGGCCTGGAAGCACAGAGGTCACTGGAGCTCACGCTGGCCCCTGAACGCCAGGCTGAGGAGCAGGTGTGTGGGGGAGCCAGAGAAGCGCCGAAAGCCCCCCGAGCGGTGGGATCAGACTCGTGCCTGAGGAAACGCCAGGGGGTGGGGTGGGAGGGAAGGACTGGAGGGGAGGCGGAGGGCAGCAGGGGCAGGGACCAGGTGAGAGCTGGTGGTGTCTGGGTCAGCAGCATAGGGGCTTGAGTTTGGCGAGGAGGGCGCTGTAGAGGATTGAAGGGGGTAGGAGTGGTGGCCAGTTGGATTGGGGTGAGATAGGATGGGTGAGGGGCGGGGGGGTTGGGGGGCTGCCCAGATTCCTGCTAGCATCTAGCCGCAGGGGCTGGTTCTCCGGAGGGGACCTGGAGGAGAGTCGTGACATGGCCCTCACACTTGCTCAGCAAGTCGGAGGCTTGAGCTGGAAGGTGGCGGAGGCTCCTCTTCACCCCTCCCCAAAGTCAGGTTCCCGCCAGGTCCTGACCTCCCAGGGCTCTGGCATTTGGGAGGAGGGAGGGGGGGAGGAGGGGGGAGGCAGAAGTCTGTGGGGGCTTAACACCCCAAGCCCCAGGGCACAGGTCAGGCTCACTTCCCTGGAGGGCTGGGACTGTGAGGAGAAGGTGCTGGAGACTAGGGGGAGGCAGAAGGGTGAGGGGAGGGGGGGCGGCGGGAAAGGGGAGGTTTCCAGCGCTGGGAGGAAACCTGGGCTGTGCAAGTTTGTTGGGAGTCAATGCTGTTGGCCAGATGCTCCATCGTCTGCCACCTGGTGGCAGCAGGGAATATTGCAGGGAAGAGGAGGGGGAGCTAGAGGGCAGCCTCTGTCCTAGTTTCTGCTCCAGCTCAGAAGTGAAAGCACCCCCTCCCCAGCTCCCCCCCCCCTCCTCCCCGTCCCCCAGCTCACTCTCGGCACATCAAGCCGGTGAAATACACCCCCAATGAGCCCACTTCTCCCCATCTCCGCGGCTGCCGCCCTCCTCCACCCTCAGAGCCTGTGCTTTTGCCGTTCCCTGGACCTGGGATTTCCTCTCGCTGGGACTCCCACATCTTACCGGGCCCCTTTCTTATCATTCAGGCCGGAGCGTAGCTATCACCTCCTCAGAGAGGTGGCCCCTGACCATGTTGTCTAACGTCGCACCCCCGGTGGCTCTCCATGCTCCGTGCCTGCTGCTTTAACCCTGGGACTCTCTGGAAGTGCTTTTTGTGCATTTGTTTACCGGGGTCTCTAGACTGGAAGCTGAGGCTCACCCCACGTATTACGCTTTTCATTCCATCCCGCAGCGTGACTGGGGACCCTCACCCCCTTTATGACAACCTTACGGGGCCACAGTCCCGGCCTGCCTTCCTCTTAGGTCTGTCCAGAGAAGCCCTTAGCCCGGGGGGATCGGGGGCGGACAGTTCCTCCCTCATAGACCCGTGGTTGGCAAACTGCAGCTCGCGAGCCACAGGCGGCTCTTTGGCCCCTTGAGTGTGGCTCTTCCACAGAACACCACGGGCCTGGGCGAGTCTATGTTGAAGAAGTGGCGTTAGAAGAAGTCTATGTTTAAAAAAAATCTGGCTCTCCAAAGAAATGTCGATCGTTGTCCTGTTGATGTTTGGCTCTGTTAATGAATGAGTTTGCCGACCACCGTCATAGACTCCCACGTTAGTACGGATGGCGTTTGGCTGCGGAAGAGAACAAAACCCTTAGCGGGGTCGCGCGGACTGGGGTTCCCTCCCGCCCAGGGCCTCCTTCCCCCCCACCCCCCCTCTGAGCGCAGCCTGGGGTGCAGGAGCGCCCCCGGACACAGCCCCCGTGCCTCCGCAGGAACACTGGATCACCCCGCAGAAGGCCACGCACATCAAGCCCATGCACCCCACGTCGGTGCACGGCGTGGAGGACATGATCCGCCTGGGGGACCTCAACGAGGCCGGCATCCTGCGCAACCTGCTCATCCGCTACCGGGACCACCTCATCTACGTGAGTGCTGCCGCCCGCCGCCCTCCCCGCCCCGGCCCGGCCCGGCGCGGCCCGGCCAGCCTCCTGAGCCAGCCAGGCCTGCTGCCAGCCACGGGCCTGGGACCCTCTGCCTCTCTTTGTCCCTCTGCCGGTGTCCCTGGGCTGGCTCAGCCTCTCTTTGTCTCTTTGCCGGTGACCCTGGGGCTGGCTCAGCCTCTCCTTGCCCCTCTGCCGGTGTCCCTGGGCTGGCTGAGCCTCTCCTTGCCCCTCTGCTGGTGTCCCTGGGCTGGCTCAGCCTCTCTTTGCGGCCGTGTGGTCTGTGGTTGGGGAAGGAGGCTGTTTGCACCACAGTTCATGTGCCTCCGGAGGCAGGACCATGCCCGGCGAGTGAGCGGCAGGGAGTCACTCAGGTTGTCAGCACCGTGAAGGGGAGCCAGGGGCTGTGCCTGAGGAATGACAGCGAGGGGCTCTCCGGACGAGGGGCCCGTCTCCTTGCAGCCCTGGCCCTGTGGCCCCGGAGCTGCTGGGAGGCCCTCTGCCACCTCCCCACGCTGGTGCCTCCGGAGGAGAGGCTGTGTCTGGGCCCTTGGTGTCCTCCCCTGTGCAGGCACAGCAAGCAGCAATCACAGGGAGCCCTTTGCACGGACAGGGCGTGGGGCTAGAACTCGAGTCAAGGCCAGACATCCCCCCGAGGGCCCACTGGAGTCTGCACCCCATCGTTGGCAGAGCCCCCCTTGCTGCTCTCCCTGGACGGCAGGTGGACACGGGGGAGGGAGGGGAGAAGGTGCAGGGCTCCATGGCCGCTCGCTCAGGCTGCGTGGAGGCTGGCCCTGGGTCCGGATCAGCAGGGGGTGCCCACGCACCCGAGGTCACTGCCAGAGCCATTTCCTGACCTCCCTCCCCGGGAGGAGCTGAGGGAGCGGGAGGGGCTCCGCCTTGGACCCTGCAGACCACGGCTGAGAACCAGTCTGAGGCTTGGAGGTGGTCATTTCGGTGGAGCCCCACGGGAGCAACCAGTGTGTCTGCAAAATACTGGCTGCTCCTGTGGGAGGGAGTTGGCTAGTAGACCGAGTCAAGGAAAACGGCGAAAACGGGATTGCTAAGGGCTGCGGTGGGTGGGAACCGTCAGAGCCCCGGGTCAGTGAATCCCCTTTGTGATGGGCTGGCAGCTGGCGGAGAAAGCAGCTGGACATGGTGTCCTTCAGTAGGCTGGCGAGGGGTCAGAGAAAACAGTCCCAGAGGTCACAGGTTCTCCAGAAAACCCCGGGGCCTGCACCTTTGCCTCACGGGAAGAGTCACTAGTAACCTTTCGGTCCCCTTTCCTGGGTGAGGATCAGGGGGCAGGGGGAACCAGGGGATGGAGCCCCTTCCTTCAGAGGTCTGGTCAGAAGCCCAAGCTGTGGCCCCTGGAAGGCCCGGCCTTCTCGTCCACAGGCCCCGGATTCTGGGGGTCTGGGAGGTCGTGCTCAGGAACTGTAGGGATCAAGGGAGTTTCCTGGACTCTGTGACAGGGTGGGTGAGGGAGGAGGAGAGCAGGGCTCCGAAGAAGCAGCTGGGCCGCCGTCCCACTCAGAAACCGTACCTGCCCCTCACCATGGCAACCCCCGGCCACTCCACGGCTTGGGTTACCCTGGGCACAGTCCCGCACACCCAGGATTTCCTCAGATTACCGACCGCTCACAGCCACGAGCGGGGGACACCCTGTCCCTGACCGTCCGCCCTGGGCTGGCCCACTCCGGCTGGCCTGCCCCCAGGAGCCGAGGGACCGCGGTCCCCAGGCCACAAGTCAGCCTGGGCACCCCAAGAGCAGAGGGTCCTCCGAGGACACCTAGCCATCTCTCAGTGGGTGGCCCAGAGGCCGGGAGCCATCCCTGGGTTCTGCAGGGAACAGGTGGCAGGGCTGACAGGGACCCAGGACGTCCTGAAGTTGAACAGAGAGGCCTGGACCCACGTCTTGGCAAGCGGCCTCTGCGGAGTCCCTGCCACTCTGGCCACCGCCTTCCCCCTGGTGCAATGAGCAGACTCGTGGGTGGGCACCTCTGTGACTCTGGGGAGCTGTGCGTGCCCCAGGCTGTGTCTGGGTATTCCTGGGCTGCTAAGGCAGAGGCTGCAGGCTGGCAGGCCTGAGGGCTTCCTGGAGGAGGCGGAGCTTGAGGTAAAATGGATTCCTGCCACGTCTCCTGGCGGTATCTCTGGCCCCAGGGAGGCCCCCCGATCTCTCCCTGGGGACCTGGAGGCCCCTAGGGACTCTGTGCTGTGCTGGCGCTCGGGAATAGCCCTTACCTGTCCTCCAGCCCGGCCCCCGGCCCCACAGGGCAGGCTTTATTACTGGAGACTTTGAGCAGGAGGCCCGCGCTGGGCAAGTGGGCATTCCCCGTCTGCTGACCGTGGACCCTTGGAGAGAGGGGCCAGAGGGCTCGGGAGGCAGTGCTGAGAGCTGTGGGGCATGGACGGGCACTGAGGCCCAGAGAGGGGCAGGCGGGCCTGGTCTCAAGCTGGCAGGGGCGAGCCTCGTGCTTCTTCTACTCCCCCGTCTGCCAGCTCCACCGTCCCCCCCCACCCCCGACCTCCCTCCCATGCAGCCCAGGATTTGGGGACGTCCAGGTTGGAAAGCGGGAGCTGGGGCTCTGGGCCCAGGTCCCCTGCTCACCCCACTCCCTGCTTATCTGCCGTGTGTGTGTGTGTGTGTGTGATCTCCAAGTCCCTCTCCTCGGAGGCTTGGTTCTCCCTTCTGAGAGGGAACGTGACCGCACTGCTCAGCGGCCTTCCACGGAGGCCAGGGGCGGCGATGTGGACGCTGCGGAGTCCTGCGCCCAGCGGGGACCTTCCCGTCCGCCGGGGCGTCCCCGCCCTCCTGCGGGGGGTGGGGGGGGGAGAGGGGGGAGGAGGGTTCTCTCCCCGAACGGAGGGGCCTTGTTTTTGTTCTTTATTTTGAAGTGGGTCTACGCGCCTCCGATTATAAGGTTTTCCTTCTGCCACGCAGAGAACCACGGCCGATAATTTCCAGTCCATCCTCCAGTGTACACAGGGGCCTGGGGCCGGCACCACCAGGCAATGCCCAAATCCCCGGATGCTTAAACCCCTCGTAGAACAAGGTGTGGTGTTTGCAGATAACCCAGGCGCCCCCTCCTGCATACTTAGGTCTGCGGTCGCCAACTTTCAGACCTCACGGACCACCAGTGAGCGGTCCATGGACCACGGGTTGGCGACCACGGCTTGAAATCACCTCTGATACACCTAATAACGACGTAAGCAGTTGTTGTTGTTTAGGGAATAATGACAGGGAAGAAAGTCTACACGTGTTCAGTTTAGACCCAACCAATCATTGGCCAACTGCAAAGTATGTTAGCAACAACGTATCGTTTTCTCGCGGTTGGTTAAATCCATAGATGGGGACTCTGCGGCCATACAGGGCTGACTGTATATGTGTATCCTATATAGTAAAACCCTAATGTGCAAATGGACTGAACAGCGAGGACCAGTGCAATGGCCGGTCGCTGTGACACACACTGACCTCCAGGGGGCAGATGCTCAATGCAGGAGCTGCCCCCTGGCGATCAGTGCGCTCCCACAGCGGGAGTGCTGCTCAGCGAGAAGCTGTGCTCCGCAGGGAGGGAGGGAGGGAGGGAGGGAGGTGCATGTCCGCATGAAGGGGAAGGAAAGTAGCCTCTGGGTGTGGCAGAGCAATGAGCTCCTTCAGCCTCCCCAGTCTCTGTTGTCAGCCCGTCACACAGATGCGGAGGGCTTCGAGGAGGGGGACAGCACAGACTGTGACGGGCCCTCCCCCTCTCTGGGGAGGTGCTTGGCCAGCAGGGGGTGGCCACGCGGATGGAGAGAGGTGTGCTGCATGCAGGAGCGAGAGGTGAGGAGGGAGCTCCCCCCGGGCCTTGCTCTGCCTGGCGGAGGGAGGGGGTGGCATGTTGGCAGAGCGGGGAGGCTGAGCAGGAGCCGCTTGGAAGGGAGAGGAGGTCTGGTCTGGACAGGCCGGTGGGCGTCAGTCGGGACACCCAGGAGGCAGGGGACTGAGGGCCTGGCGCTCAGGAGGGCCCAGCGGAGAGGCCAGGGGGGCCCTGTGGGAGGAGGGGCGGGGCCTGTGGGAGGAGGGGCGGGGCCTGTGGGAGGAGGGGCGGGGCCTGTGGGAGGAGGGGCGGGCCCCCAGGAAGGTGCTCCGGGGGTGTCAGCAAGCCGGGGGCTTCTGCCATTGCCCCTGCGCCCACCCGGCCACGGACCGGCTCTCAGACCACCTCTGTCTGGCTCCCCGTTGACTGGAATTAGGTCTGAAATACCGTCTCCGCCCGTGGCCTCTGCTGCAGCCGTCCCTCTGCCCTCAGCTGCCGGGCGGCCTTTCTCCAAAGGTCATGCCCTTACGGGCTTCCATGCCCGATTCTCTGAGAGACCTGCTCCCCCTCACCTCCGACCTCGAGGGATTCACGGGGTCCTCGAGCCCCCAGCGCCCCAGGCTCTCCCTCCCCGGCCCCCGGGCTGGGCTGTCAGCCCCCCGCGTGCCCCAGAGCAGGGCTCCTGAGTGTCTGCGCGGAGCCAGCCTCGCGCCACCGCGATCAGGGCCAGGCGGGTGGGCGTCGTGTTTGAAGGGGTGTGAGGAGCAAGGAAGGTGGCGACATTGGCAGCCGCTCTGCACCGGGTTATGCCCTTTGGCCTTACCACAGCCCGGGAGGGAGATGTTACCCACCCCTTTTAAAGCGGGCTGGGTGGGAGGGCGGAGGAGGGAGAAGTAGCCCTGGGTGCTTCCCTGTGTTCTGGCGGCTTGTGGACCCCTAAGGGCAGGGCCAGGCCAACAGCAGGACGTTCTGCACTGAGTGAGGAGCCTGCAGAGAGTGCTGCAGGGACCTGGCCCACCGGGCCCAGCCATACCCCCCGGGCCCTTCTGCTCCTGAGCCTGGCTCCGCTCCCTCTGTTCCAGAAAGGTCCAGCTTAGAATTCCACTCTAAAAGTGCGGGCTGCAGCTGAAACTGGTCTGGCTCAGTGGATAGAGCGTTGGTCTGAGGACTGAAAGGTCCCAGGTTCGATTCCGGTCAAGGGCATGTATCTTGGTTGCAGGCACATCCCCAGTGGGGGGTGTGCAGGAGGCAGCTGGTCGGTGTTTCTCTCTCATCGATGTTTCTAGCTCTCTACCTCTCTCCCTTCCTCTCTGTAAAAAATCAATAAAATGTATTTTAAAAAATAAAAATAAAATAAAATAAAAGTGCAGGCTGCAGGGCTGGGGGCGAAGGTGGGAGCCAGCTTCTGAGGTGTCCCTCCAGTGCGCTTTGAATTGTCTTTCATTTTCATAAACAGCTGATTTGTGCCCATTTTACAGGTCAAGACAAAGAAATCAAGGCTCAGAGACCCTTTTTCCCTCTCTCCTCACTTCTCTCCTCCCTTCATCAAATGTCCCGGACACCTCCCCTGAGCCAGGCCCAGGGCTGGTCTGAAGACCCGCTCCCAGATCACAGGGAGGCAGGATTCTGACCCCAGAGCCAGGTGGCTCCACAGCCAGAGGGACGGAGCAGACAGAACCCGAGGGCCGTCTGGAGGCAGAGCTCCCACAGGGGCCACGCGCGGCGAGCTCCCTGGTCTTTGTTGCCCACAGACGTACACGGGCTCCATCCTGGTGGCGGTGAACCCCTACCAGCTGCTCTCCATCTACTCGCCGGAGCACATCCGCCAGTACACCAACAAGAAGATCGGGGAGATGCCCCCCCACATCTTCGCCATTGCCGACAACTGCTACTTCAACATGAAGCGGAACAGCCGCGACCAGTGCTGCATCATCAGGTGGGCGGCCCGGCCCCCGTGTGGCGGTCCAGGCTTAACCCCGAGAGCACTCACTATGGGCTCCTGCTGATGTCTCCTCCTCGTACAGAGAATCACCTCCCCTTTCCCAGGCCTTAGATCTCTATTAATGCGACCAAAGCTCCTGTTAGCTTTTTGAGGCCAACCTTACCTGCTGCTGGCTCCTAGTACGTTATGGTCCGTTGAGAGCTCAGGATCCTGTTTTTTCTTGGGCAGAGGGTAAGAGGACAGGGCACGACCCAGCGTCTCATACGTGCCATACCATGTGGCAAGTGGGGAGGGAGGGAGGGGTGTGCATGCCTGCCTGAAGGGGAAGGAAAGTAGCCTCTGGTTGTGGCAGAGCAATGAGCTCCTCCAGCCTCCCCAGCCCTGGGAGGGCTGTGTTGTCAGCCCGTCACACAGACGGGGGAGAGCTCATGGGGGAAGCAGCTTGGGCTGGAGCGCTGTGGGGAGGGGGACAGCACAGACCGTGACGGGCCCTGCCTCTCTCCGGGGGGCCTCTGCAGTGGGGAGTCTGGGGCAGGGAAGACGGAGAGCACGAAGCTGATCCTGCAGTTCCTGGCGGCCATCAGCGGGCAGCACTCGTGGATCGAGCAGCAGGTGCTGGAGGCCACCCCCATCCTGGAAGGTAGGGCCAGGGGCCTCCGGGCAGGGCCGGGCGGCCGGGCGGGGGCTGACCGTGCCCGTGACCCTCTGCCCACCCCGAAGCCTTCGGGAACGCCAAGACCATCCGCAACGACAACTCGAGCCGCTTCGGGAAGTACATCGACATCCACTTCAACAAGCGGGGCGCCATCGAGGGCGCCAAGATCGAGCAGTACCTGCTGGAGAAGTCGCGCGTCTGCCGCCAGGTGGGCCCCCCCGGAACCCCAGCCGCAGTGCCGCGTGGGGGCTACGCGTCCCAGTAGCCTCCGCTGCCCCCAGGCTGCGGCCTGCTCGCGGGCCCGGCACCGCCATGAGCCTCCAGGGAGCTTTTCCCTGGAAGCCGCCTGTTCAGACAGCAAGCCCCCTGGCCAGGCTTCCTAATGGCTCCTGGCGGCCCGCTCCCGCCCTTCTGCCCAACTCCTGTCCCCGTTTGCAGGCGCCGGACGAGAGGAACTACCACGTGTTCTACTGCATGCTGGAGGGCATGAGCGAGGACCAGAAGAGGAAGCTGGGCCTGGGCCAGGCCACCGACTACAACTACTTGGCTATGGTGAGCCCCGGTGGGCATCGGGGAGGGGGCGCCATCCCAGGGAGGTCGGGGCAGCCACCAGCTCCAGGCCGGGCGGGCGGGAATTTCCACGGGGGCCTTCTCCCATCCTCTCGCCGCCCCAGCCCCAGCCCCAGCCCACGCCGGGCTTGTGAGTGCCCTAGGCCTGCTCCCCACTTGGGTGCACACCCGCTTGCACACACATCTAGACTAATTCTGCACACTTCATGTGTGTAGACATGCCAGACCCAGGGACACACATGCACACACATATGTGTGTGCACACGAACCCGCCTGTGCACATATGCTGTATTAGTGTAGTTTTAAAGACTTGAAGGCTGGGGTCTCTGCCAGGCGCCCAGGAGTGCAGGATGCAGGACCCTGTGCTTCGTGCCTGAGGGCTCGCTCATTACAGGGCTCTGGTGCCCGCCTCTTGCTCATTACAGGGCTCTGGCAGCCACCAAGGGGAAGTGGGCCAGGCCATTGCTACCGCACAGCAGGCTGGCTTGGGGGGCACCAGCTTCCTTAGTCCCGGGGAGACCCTGGGGCTGGTTGCCTGGAGATGGGCTGAGACATGTGGGCACAAGTGTGGGCAATGGCACCTGAGGGATGTGGGACAATGAAGGTGCATGTATGTGTGTTGTAGGTATCAGACACGTGCGCGCACACACACATACACACACACACACATACACACACACACACACACACACAGGCACAGGCACACACCATGGGGCAGGCCCTGCCAATGCTCCTTCCACTCCAGGCTGCACCCGGTTGGGGGTTCAAGTCCCTGAGGGTGGGTGTCCATGGGTGGAGGGGAGCATGGCAGGGCCTTGGCGCTGTGCCTGCCAGGCAGGGGGCTGGGCCAGGCCTGGCGTCAGGGACCCAGCCCCTCTTACTCATGGGAAAGGGGTGCCCAGGGCTCCAGGCGAAGGAGATGTGTCTTCCTGGGAGTCACGGTGCCCGTGAGGTGCGGTCGGTGCCCCGAGCCAGGCTGTGTGGCTGGGCAGCGAGGGCCCCCTGTGCCCCCCTTCACCCACTCCCCCCTCCTGCCCACCAGGGCAACTGCACAACCTGCGAGGGCCGTGAGGACAGCCAGGAGTATGCCAACATCCGCTCGGCCATGAAGGTGCTCATGTTCACCGACACGGAGAACTGGGAGATCTCCAAGCTCCTGGCCTCCATCCTGCACCTCGGCAACCTGCAATACGAGGGTGAGGGGCCTCAGCGGAACCCCACTCCCCAACCCCGAGCGGGGTCCTAGGGCAGCAGGACACCTCGCCATCCAGGAGGGGCTGTGGGGCTCCGATTCTGTCTCAGCGTGTGCCTTCTGCGGGAGAATCGCCTGTGGGTGATCTGAACTGGTCCCCTAGCCTCAGGGGTGGTAAACTGTGCTGGAATTCCCCTAGAGAGATGTGCAATGGGGGGTGGGGGGATAACTATTGGTGATATCTATATCTATATCTATATCTATATCTATATCTATATCTATATCTATATCTCTATGTCTATGTCTATGTCTATGTTTATGTCTATGTCTATGTTTATGTCTATATCTAAATTATATCTATATATCTATTGATTTCAGAGAGGGAGAGAGAGAGAGAGTCATTGATCAGCTGCCTCCTGCATACCCCCTACTGGGGATTGAGCCCAGAATCCAGGCATGTGCCCTTGACCAGAATCTAACCGGGGACCCTTAGTCTGCTGGCCGACTCTCTCTATCCACTGAGCCAAACCGGCTAGGGCCCTGTTGGCCCTTTAAAACCACTTCCAAATTTGGTTTCTTCTTTAAGGCCAGGTGTCTTAGAGAGGGAGTCAGTGTTTGGATTAATTCATTCTAAGGTATGAGTGATTAAACGGCCGTCTTCAGAAAAGGGGAAAGCTAGGAAAGAGAATATGTTCACTCATCTAACACTCCCTGGCCACCTACTGAGTGCCAGGCTGGGAGAGGGCCCTCTAAGGCAGGCGCCCAGTGCCACTTTGCTCTCGCCCTTGGTACCCAACCCGGTCCCTCGGCTGAGTAAGAGCGTTAGCTCTTGGGAAGTGTGTGGTGAATGAATGAAGAATCCCAGCTCTAAGAGGCTCACAGTCTAGTGAGTCTTAAAAGACTGAGAGAGATGCATAAATACATTGAAAAACCAAATCAATGTTCCTCTCAAAACAATTCCTTAAAAAAAAGTCTAAGAGATGAAGGAAGAGCACACCAGGCAGAAGGAAGAGTGTGCAAAGGCTCTGAGGCCTGAGGAAGCATTGGGGGAAGGACAGAGAGCACCAGGCACTGAGTCAAGCACGTTCACAGAACCTGTCTCAGAGGAGCCACCGATGGTCCTGGGAGTCTAGAGCGAAGGCTGGAGGACGGGGGAGGCATGACTGCCCCTGTCTGATACCTGGGTGCCAGGCGTAAAGCCAGGTGTTGGATACACACGGTTTCTAAGCTCCTGGTGCCCATCATTCATGATGAAAACATTCATCCAACGTACACAGACCAGAGAAGCTTTAAATCGGAGTATGGTGTCCTCCATGGACAGGCGTGGCATTCGTTCGGTCCCCTCAGACTGCCCCCCTTCGCCCCGTGCCACCCTCCCTGCCTGACGCTGTGCCCTCTTGCTGCTGACAGCCAGGACATTTGAAAACCTGGATGCGTGCGAGGTGCTCTTCTCCCCGTCCCTGGCCACAGCTGCATCCCTGCTCGAGGTCAGTGCCCGCTCTCCCGTCCCCTCGGCTGTTTCTGCTTCTCTCAGAGCGGAGACAGTTTTGACTCCAGGCCCAGGGGCTGAGCATGTGGGGCCCGAGGAGCTGGGACCTCTGCTTGCGGAAGCTCCAGGAACTCAGGCCGGAGAAGCCACGGTGCCCAGGACCTGTGCCGGGCGCGGGCCCCTAGGCGGAGCGGAGCCCAGAGCCTGGCTTAGCCCAGAGGGTCCGGGAGCAGCAGGGACTTGGGGGACCAGGGGGTGGGGGCCCCGAGGGAATCAGCCTGTCAGTCTTTTAGCAAACGCTGAGCTCGGCCCTGGGTGGGAAGACGCGGGGATGAATAAAGCCAGAGCGAGAGCCAGTGCTGGGAAGGGCAGGTTAACATGCTGGGGGGACAGGCAGGGGCCGGCAGAGAGCAGGTCCCGCCCTCCCGCAGCGCTGGGCGGGGGGGGGGGGTACGGGGGGGGGAGGGTTGGTTGGGGAGGATTGGCTGCAGGGCCCGGGAAGAGCATTCTCCATGGGGGGGACAGTCTGAGGGAGGCCTGGCTGTGAGGAGGGAGGGGTTCTGGGTGCGGTGGGAGTTCCAGGGAGGGTCTGGCCGGCAGGTGGCTGGGGGAGCTCCCGGTGTCGCGCCCTCCCCGCCCCCAGGTGAACCCCCCGGACCTGATGAACTGCCTGACCAGCCGCACCCTCATCACCCGCGGTGAGACCGTGTCCACCCCGCTCAGCCGGGAGCAGGCGCTGGACGTCCGCGACGCCTTCGTCAAGGTGGCTTTGGGGGATCCCTGCTCCCCGCCCACCCCCGGAGGACGGGCGGGAGCCGAGGGTCCACAGAGCTGGTGGGCCTCTGGGCCGTGACCCCGACCTGCCCTTGGACCCAGGCTCCAGCCACTGGCTGCCTTGGGCTGAGTCCCACAAGGGGCTGGGGGTTGTGCCCCCAGAGGCCCTGCCAGCTCTGGTCCCCTCAGGCCCTCTGCCCTGTGCTCTCCAGCCCCGGGGGCACCCTTTGGCACGCTCTCTGCTGTGCTGCTCTCCCAGCCAGGGGCGCCCTCTCTGGTCTCTTCAGAGAAGACAACCAGGAAAGGCTGGGCTGGATGGCCAGGGTGCCGAATCCTGCCTGCTTCACCCCTCACCCCTGCTGTCCCTGCTCTAGGCCCTGTGCTGGGCTTGGGCCGCTCCTGGCATCTAGAGCTGATGGGGAGACAGAGCTGGGCGGAGACATGGGAGTCAAAGGAGGGGTCCCCACACCCTGAGGTCGGGGAGGGTTTCCTGGGGAGCTTTGAAACACGAGTAGGAGTCGTCCAAGCAGAGAAGGGTGCTCGGAGCAGGGGAACAGCGTGAGGGAAGGCTTGGGGGTGTCAGAGCTTGCTGCCCCGCGGGAGGGGCTGGAGGGAGGCCTGTCCCCCGGGAGGCGGTGGCCGGGCGGGGGCTGATGCCGCCGCCCTGCCTGCCTCGCAGGGGATCTACGGGCGGCTCTTTGTGTGGATCGTGGACAAGATCAACGCCGCCATCTACAAGCCCCCCTCCCAGGACGTGCAGAACTCCCGCCGGTCCATCGGCCTCCTGGACATCTTTGGGTTCGAGAACTTCGCCGTGAACAGGTAGCGGCGGGGCTCTGCCCTGCGGGCTTTTCTCCCACCACACGGACAGGACGGTCACGTCTCTCCCTTCAGGCTGCATGGGCCCCACACACACCCGCCAGGCTGCTGGGAAATGTGACTCCAGTCGTCCCTGTGGGCCCTCTCCCCTTCCTCCACCCCCCCTCCAGTCCCCCGGCCAGCTGAGGCCAGCGAGGAGGGGGTGGTGGTGGGGAGGGGGCGGCTCTTCTATCGTCCAGGACACTCCAGGCCCCGCTGCCCACGGGCCTGTGCCCAGCTGCAAGGTGCCCAGAAGCAAGTGAGGCTGGGCCTGAGTCCAGGCTGAGATGGGGGTCTTGGCCACTCTCGGAGGCCCGGACTCTTGGGGGGCCGTGCGGGCAGGCGGCTGGAGCAGGCCCAGGTGGCAGGCAGCCGGCCCTGCCCCGCTTCCTGGCTGCGTGACCCCTGGCAAGTCACTTCCGCTCCTGTGGTGTCAGGAGGACTCGAAGCCCTCCCCGCGCCCGCCGAAACGCCCACGTGGGATTCACAGGGTGTCGCCGGGAGGGCGCTGAGCTGGTGGCTCAGAGATGTCAGCTGTCGAGGCTCTGCTTCCAAATCTCCCAGCCCCTCCCCAGTCTGCTGACATTGGACCTCTCCTCCTGGGCCCCCTCCCCGCCTCGACTCTTCCCCTCCAGGCGCTCTGCCTGGGGCTGGAGCCCAGCTGCCGCCCTCCCCGGGGCCTGGCCATGCAGGGGGAGGGTCCCGAGCCCCAGGCCTGGCTTTCCCTCTCCCTCTGGCTCACTGAGTGGCCAGGGAGGGGGGTGCTTTGCTCTCGCCGGTCCTCGGTGTCCTGTCCTGCACACTGGGGGGGGGGGTGACAGTCCTGGCCCCCCGCGGACGCGGAGGCAGACCTGGGCCCCCAGGCGGTGGCGCAGGGCCTGAACGGCACCCCCTTGTCCCCGTGTCCCCGTGCACCCCCTGCCCAGCTTCGAGCAGCTCTGCATCAACTTCGCCAACGAGCACCTGCAGCAGTTCTTCGTGCGGCACGTGTTCAAGCTGGAGCAGGAGGAGTACGACCTGGAGAGCATCGACTGGCTGCACATCGAGTTCACCGACAACCAGGACGCCCTGGACATGATCGCCAACAAGCCCATGAACATCATCTCCCTCATCGACGAGGAGAGCAAGTTCCCCAAGGTGGGCCTGCGGGGTGGGAGTGGGGGGGGAGGTGGTGGGGGGTGGGCCTGCGGGGCGGGGAGGGGGGGTGGGCCTGCGGGGCGGGGGGCGGGGAGGGGGGTGGGCCTGTGGGGCAGGGGGGCGGTGACGGGGGGTGGGCCTGTGGGGCGGGGGGGGTTGGTGAGGGGGGGTGGGCCTGTGGGGCGGGGGGGGTGTGGGGGGGTGGGCCTGCGGGCGGGGGGGTGATGAGGGGGGGTGGGCCTGTGGGGCGGGGGAGCGGGGAGGGGGGGTCCTATCCTCCACACCCAGCCTCCGCTTTCCTCGCCTGCAAAGTGGGGTTAATGTCACCCGCTCTCAGGGTGGCTCGGGGCCAGTTCCCGTGCATCCACCCGGCCTTTGGAAATCAGCACAACCCACTGGGTGCTGCACCAAACGCCGAAGACCTGAGCGTGCAGCAGGCACAGACTCGGTGCTCCAGACACGGACTCGGGCCCGGAGCGGGGCGGGACTGTGCCCAGGGTCTTACTGCCGGGAGTGATTTTCTAAGCTGGAATGTGCTTTCGTGGTTGTGTTGATCCACTTCACCCACTTCACCGCTGGGGCTCAGAGCGCTCCCCTGTGGGCTGTAAATAGGGGAGGAAAGCTCTTGAGAAAGACAGAAGAGGGGGTGCAGTGACCTGGGGCAGGACAGGCAGGGGGGCCTGGTGGAGAGTGGGGGGAGTGGATGGGAGGGTGAGAGGTTGGGGGAGGCCCGACCGCTGCCCTCGGTCCCCCCCGCAGGGCACGGACACCACCATGCTGCATAAGTTGAATTCGCAGCACAAGCTCAACGCCAACTATATTCCTCCCAAGAACAACCATGACACCCAGTTCGGCATCAACCACTTTGCGGGTGTCGTCTACTATGAGACTCAAGGTAGGCGGGCTGCCCGGGGCTGTCCCCTGGTCTGTGCCCCTCCCTCCCTGCCTCCCTCCCTCACCCTTCTTCAGCCCAGGACAGAGACGCACGCCAGGGCCTGGGATGCAGAGTGGAAACGGTGGGAGCAGTGTTTTTGTTTGTCTGTTTGTTTTAGAGATTTTAAAGTATCGCAGTAAAATATCTATAATGATAAAAGTGTAATATGCTAATTAGACCAGACAGCCAAATGACCTTATGGATGTCATTCCGGACAAAACCGCAGCAGTGAGGGCCAAGGCAGAGGTGGTTAGGGGTGATCAGGCAGGCAGGCAGGCAGAGGTGGGAAGGGTGATCAGGCAGGCAGGCAGAGGTGGGTAGGGTGATCAGGCAGGCAGGCAGGCAGAGGTGGGAAGGGTGATCAGGCAGGCAGGCAGAGGTGGGTAGGGTGATCAGGCAGGCAGGCAGAGGTGGGTAGGGTGATCAGGCAGGCAGGCAGGCAGAGGTGGGAAAGGTAATCAGGCAGGCAGGCAGAGGTGGGAAGGGTGATCAGGCAGGCAGGCAGGCAGAGGTGGGTAGGGTGATCAGGCAGGCAGGCAGGCAGAGGTGGGAAGGGTGATCAGGCAGGCAGGCAGAGGTGGGTAGGGTGATCAGGCAGGCAGGCAGAGGTGGGTAGGGTGATCAGGCAGGCAGGCAGGCAGAGGTGGGTAGGGTGATCAGGCAGGCAGGCAGAGGTGGGTAGGGTGATCAGGCAGGCAGGCAGAGGTGGGTAGGGTGATCAGGCAGGCAGGCAGGCAGAGGTGGGAAGGGTGATCAGGCAGGCAGGCAGGCAGAGGTGGGAAGGGTGATCAGGCAGGCAGGCAGGCAGAGGTGGGTAGGGTGATCAGGCAGGCAGGCAGGCAGAGGTGGGAAGGGTGATCAGGCAGGCAGGCAGAGGTGGGTAGGGTGATCAGGCAGGCAGGCAGGCAGAGGTGGGTAGGGTGATCAGGCAGGCAGGCAGGCAGAGGTGGGAAGGGTGATCAGGCAGGCAGGCAGGCAGAGGTGGGTAGGGTGATCAGGCAGGCAGGCAGAGGTGGGTAGGGTGATCAGGCAGGCAGGCAGAGGTGGGTAGGGTGATCAGGCAGGCAGGCAGAGGTGGGAAGGGTGATCAGGCAGGCAGGCAGAGGTGGGAAGGGTGATCAGGCAGGCTGGCAGGCGGAATGGTTAGGGGCGATCAGGCAGGCTGGCAGGTGAGTGGTTAGGAGCCAGTGGTCTTGGATTGTGAGAGGGATGTCTGACTGTTGGTTTAGGCCTGATCCCACAGACATCCTCCAATGGGTCCTGGATTGTGAGAGGGTGCAGGCTGGGCTGAGGGACCCTCCCCCCTCCATGCATGAGTTTCATGCACAGGGCCTCTAGTATAATATAAAATGTGCTGTGTTAACAACTTTTAGTCTATGATTCAGTGCCATTAAGTTGTTCACAATATAGTGCAGCCATCGTCGCTATCCGTTTCCAGAACCTATTTATCACCCCAAATAGGAGCTCTGTGCCCGCTGACACTAACTCCCCCTCCCCCTCTCTCCAGCCTCTGATAGCCTCAATCCTACTTTCTGTCTTACGCATTTGACTGTTTGAAGTCCTTCATGGAAGTGGAATCGTACAATACTTGTCCTTTTGTGTTTGGCTTACTTCACTTGCATAAGGTCGGCCAGGTCCATGGCTGTTAGAGATGTGTCCTTTCTAGTTATCATTTCATCTGTGGATGGACATTTGCGTCGTCTCCATGCGGTGGCTATTGCAAATAGCGCTGCTGTGAACGTGGTGGACAAGTATTTGAGTCCCTGCTTTCAGTTCTTTGGGGCGGGCTCAATGCTGTCTGTACATACGGGAAACGGAGGCTTATCAGGGGGGTTCACTGTCCTTACAAGACGTAGCCCATTGGATGCAAAGCCAGGCCTCGAACCAGCCACTCGCCCACCAAGACTCTTTCAGCCAAAGACCACTTGTGAGTTGTTGTTTTTTAAAATATATTTTATTGAGCTTTTCCAGAGAGGAAGAGAGAGGGATAGAAAGCTAGAAACATCGATGAGAGAGACACATCGATCAGCTGCCTCTTGCACAACCCCTACTGGAAATATGCCCGCAACCAAGGTACGTGCCCTTGCCCGGAATCGAACCTGGGACCTTTCAGTCCGCAGACTGACGCTCTATCCACTGAGCCAAACCGGTTTCGGCACGTGTGAGCTTTGAAGGGGATGCTCTTCTTCCCTCCTGGGACATGCAGTCGGGTTCGTTTTCAAGCTAGACGTCAAGAAGAGGTTCAGAACGCAGTCAGGTTCACCCCACTTGGAATTCTTACAGGGTCTGCCGGAAGCCTGCAGAGGGCCCTGGCCCACCCCGTTGTAAAGGGCCGGCCTTGGACGGGTCTCAGCTGTGGGATGTGTGTACTTGGAGCTCCGGCCATTCAGCCCTAAAGGGCGCCCCCACCCCCACCGTTCAAGCCATTGAAATTCAAAACAAATCAGCATAGCCATCGGGTTAGCCCATCCTTGTGGAGCTGGCCCAGAGGCATTCGAGTGTGCCATGAGCCGTGCTGCAGGGGTGGGATCCGAAGGCTGCTCAGCCCTCCTTAGAGTATGAAATGTTAGAGGGAAGGAAGCCAACACCACGTGGGAGGGACTCCTGGGCAAGCCCAGGGGTCTGTTGTTGGGAGTGACAGAGGGCTGTGTTTTTCAGTTCAGGGCCACCAGCATCCACTGAGCTTCTGCTACGTGCCAGGCCCCCTGCTGTTGCTGAGGATGCCGACATGAAGGCCAGGGGAACTTTACAGGGAGTTACAGGATTATAGAAGGCTAGATCTGGGGGGGACACGAGGGCCTTCTGTGGATGTGCAATTTGAGGTCCAGAGAGTGAAACTTATCCATTTATCAAAAAATGGTAAACTGCCTAAGATCACTAACCCGGTTTGAGCTGCTTTAAGCAATTCTGCCAGCATTTTCTGTCTCTCGAAGTCCTGTTTAATCTGCCGTTTCTTTTATGACACAGATGGTGGCAGGTGATCTAAGAGAAGCCACAGCCTTTGAGTACTGTCTTTCCCGTCTGACAGATGAGGAAGCTGAGGCCCAGAGGGACCTTCCCAGGGTCACAGGGCTTCAGTTAGAGCCCTACAATCCATGCCCCGCCCCCCCCCCCCCGAGCCCACCCTTCCACTGCCCAGTGCTCCTGCTCAGATGCCCGGAGGGCAGCCCAGCACTGGTCTCCGTGCCATCCCTCAGCCCGCGCAGCCCGAGTCCTGCGGGGGAAGGGTGCTGCCTCTCTGCAGTGTCCCTCCTCCTCAGCCTGGGCACCTGCCTCCTGCCCCCCAGCACCCCACCCCCATTAACCAGGTCCTAACTCCCCAATAATTGGGAACGGCAGGCGGGGGGTGGGGGGGAAGGGGTCTGTGTGGTGCAGGGAAGCCTCCTTGGCCCGCACGGTGGTCTGAGTTTGAGTCTTAACTCTGCCCATGGCTTGCGGTGTGGTGTTCGGCACCTTGCTTAGCTTCTCTGCACATCGATTCCCTCCCTGGTGGGATGAGAAGGAATTCCTGCCTGTCTCACACCTCCTGGGTGCGGGGTAGCTGTGAGCATCGGAGCTGTGAGGGGACTTTGAAAACCTAAGGCTATGTTGAGTTAATTTCTGTCCTATTAGGAGTCTCTCCCAGGTGGACACGTACCCAGTGCTTTGGATGCCTTTGTTTAAAAGCCTAAGGCTGGCCTTTTAGGCCCTGGGGTTCGCTCAGGAAGGGGATAGACCTCTGACCGGCCTGAAGCGGGCTGTGTGGCTGGAGAGATGGCGCTCCAGCTCAGGCTCCGCCCTCACTCTCTCTGTGACCGTGGGCCAGCAGCTGTCCCCTCCAGGCCTTGGTGTCCCCCCTATAACATGGGCGTGGGTGGCCTGGGTGAGCTTTGAGGATCCTCTGGCCTTGCCTTTGGGGCGGGGCTGGGTCTGGCCAGGCGGAGGCAGCGGGGGACGGTGAGGCGTGACCACTCTTTGCCGCTGCCCAGGCTTCCTGGAGAAGAACCGGGACACCCTGCACGGAGACATCATCCAGCTGGTCCACTCCTCCAGGAACAAGTTCATCAAGCAGATCTTCCAGGCCGACGTCGCCATGGTAACGTCGGGGCAGGGCTTCCAGTGGGGGTGGGCGGGAAGGGTCCCCAGGCCAGTGTCCAGGCACCCTTGTCCCACAGCATCAGAGCGTCCCAGCTGCAGTGTCCTGTGCTTGTAGAAGGGGCTGGGGACCCTCCAAGACCCTCCCATCTGGTCCTCCTATACTGACCGGGGTGGGGGTGGGGGTATGGAGGGTGCAAGGCCCAGAGAAGGGTCACGTGAGAGGTCACAGAGCAGAGCCTGATCAGGACTCGGTTTACCATGGGGGTCCCCCCCCACTGGACCTCCCACTGCTCACAGGGCGCAGGCCCGGCCTGAAGGTCATAGGTAGGCGTGGGCATTCAGAGGAATGGCACAAAGGGCAGAAATGGCAAAAAATGGCACCTGCCCTGGAGAATTTCCCACCTCCGCCTCCCTTTGTCCCTGGCGTGGGAGGCTGGTGGGCTTCTCCCTGCAGGATCGCAGGCCTCTTGTTTCCTGTTTCCTCCTGTCCCGTGGCTTCTTGGGGGTGCGGGGCACCGAGCGGCTCGCAGGGCGGGCGGCGCCGCTGCCCCCTTGGTGCCCGTCCAGGTGCCTCCGGTGTCCCCGGCCCCACGGAGCCCTGCCCCGAGGGCCCTCCTCTCTCCCTGGTGGGTTTTGCCCTCGGCTCTCTGACCCACGCCGTTCTCCTTGCCCCTCGCCCATCTCGCCCCGCACTGTGGTTCCTGCTGTAGTTTCTCTGTGGTTACTCGTCGGGCTCCCTCCGCCAGCCAGCGGCTTCCGCGAAGGTAAAAGCCGGGCCGTGTCCGCGGCCCCCGTGGCACCAGGGTTTGGGGAAAGGCCTGGCTTTCCTTTTCCTTTCCTTCTTTTCTGCGTGTGCTTTTTGTGGAGTGGTTTGCGGAGTGGTTTTGGTTTTGGCTTTTGAGTGTGTGTACTACAGACATCTCAGTTTCTCAAGGAGGGAAACTGAGTCCTAGGAAAAGAGGCAAGACTTGCCCAGCTGCCCCGAGAGCCAGGGCAGAGCCGAGACCAAACCGAGTCTCCCGAGTCCTGTGCCCCCCCCCCCGCCCCCCTCCAGCCTCTTCGAGGCATCAAGGCAGCTCCCCCCTCCGCGCCCCCCCCCCCACCAGGCCCTGCACTCGGTGGCCAGGTCCTCGGTGATCTTGAGCGGCAGGAGGGGCAGGTGGTGGTTTCAGCATTTTGCAGATAGAAAGCTCAGAGATGGGGTGTGACCCACCCCCCAGTCAGCATCCTGGGGAGCTGGCCCTAGAATAAGGTGACCAGATCGCCCCGCTTTCTAACAATGTTCCCCAAGTCCTATGGCGTTTTTTTGTTTTTTTTTTTTAAAAAGTCCTGATGTTTCCCCTTCTCCCTTTGCTCTTCTGACCCTCAGTCTCCTCTCGGTCTAATCCTGATGCCTTCCCACGCTCGGTCTAAATGCTGAGTCGCTCTTCCTTCCTGGAGGTCTGGCGCCCCCTGCTGCCCAGGGCCTCACAGAGTTCTGAAACAATCGGATTGGTGGAAGCCACCGCTGCAGAGCCGGGCAGGGGCAGGGCCCCGTCCTCTGCCCCTGGAGCAGCCTGAGCCCCACCCCCATTGTGGCTCAGTCAGTAACAGGGCGAATGCAGGGCCACCAGGAGGGAGCCCCAGCACTCCCACCCAGAATCCACCGGTCACAGGTCACATGATGGACAGACGGGCCTGAGGCTCTCCTGGATTCTTTCCTCTCGTCCTGCCCATTCTTTCCTCTCAGCTCACCCCGGCCAGTCCACCCACTCCTTCTGGTCCTGGCCTGCCACTGAACCCCTTCTTTTCCTCCCACCCCTCCTCCTCTCACCCCACATCACAATTGCCCCCCCAGGGCCCCGGGAGGCCTAGCTGCTTGCTTGCGCTCACACAGCTTGGGACACACGAGGGGTTTGATCCAGGTCTGGTTCAGCGGCTTGTCCGGGGTCACAGCCCAGTGAGGGCTAGTGGGGCTGTCCAGGTCCCCGCTCTTCTCACTGCACGATGCTGACCCTGTGAGCGTCGGCCCCAGAGAAGGGAAGTGCTCTGTACCCGCTGGGAACGCCGCGGCTCTGTCACCGCTCCGGGGGGCCGGCCGGGTGGAGTGGGAAGTCGGTTCCTTCCACTCGGTGTGCTGGCGGCAGGGCTTTCTCCGGACGGAAGCCCAGACGCCTTGTCCAGCGATCTGAACGCATGTCCTGTGAGGCCCCACCCCTGGACGCCCAGCCTGCTTCTGTGTCTCCTCCCCAGGATGGCCGGGCCCGGGGCCCCCCGCCAGCCATTGCTGCGGGGAGATAGCTGAGCACCCACGTTAATGTCTAACCCCAGTCACGTGCCCCGGGGCCCTGAGTCCACAGGACGCTCTGTTCACACTGTGCTGGCGGCGTCTCCTGCCTACAACCTTCCAGCCCCGTCCCCTCACACTCAGACGCCTGCCCCTTAGACCCCTTCGGCGGAATCACTCAGCATTGGCTTTTGGACTTTTCACTCCTGCCTTTACCCTACCCCTCCTCCCCGCACCCGCCCAGACGCCATTCCTAAATAAATATATCAGGTTATCCACGAGACAAGGACTGTCAGGAAGGCCACCTTTCCCTTCACTGACATGAAGCCACACCGGAAGCCCCAGTGGCCCGGGGAGTGACGGTGGAGCCCGCTCCGTAGCCCCGTTCACTCCGTGATCCAGTCATAACGACTGATGGTGTCCACTATGTGCCAGGCCCTGTCCTGCGTGTTGACGACATAGTAGTGAACAAAACAGGGGGAAATGTCCTGTCTGCGTGAAGCTTACATTCTAGCAGAAGGTTCATATTAAGTCACATAGATAGCACGCCAGGTGGGGCTATAGGATACGGAGAGAGATTCAGGAGTGGGGATGCCGGTGGTGGGGCGTTGCAATGTTGCATAGGGGTCATCAGGAAAGAAAGGCCTATGGAGACATCGATAAGGGGGAGGGGGTGTAGGGAGGGTGGGGGGGAGGGGGATGACCCCTCCAGGTGCAGGCAGGAAGAGGGAACAGCAAGTGCAACGCCCTCAGGTGCTCCTCACGCCTAAGCCCCAAAGCCTCGGGGGGGGGGGGGGGGGGCTTGTAGGAGGAGTGCTGGCTGGAGGGAGGGCTGGGCGGTGGAGGGCGAGCAGTTTTACAGGGACCAGGTCTTGCGGGCTGTCAATAGCAGAGTGGAGGCGGTGTAGGGGGTGGTGGGGAGAACAGAGCAGCTTGGAGGTGCTTGCAGAGACCTGAGAGAGCACGCTGGTGGCTCGGACCGGGCTGACAGTGAGGAAGTGGGAAGGACGCAGGTCCTGGGCCTCTTTTGGAGGGGGAGCCAAGAAGATGCTGACCTGCTGGGTGTGAGAGGAGTTGGGGATGGCTGCTAGGTTTTTGGCCTGAGCAATTGGAGGTGGACAGTTGCTGGGAGCCCTGAAACCAGGTCAGCACCACTTCAGTCAGCTGTGCCGTGGGCTGGCACCGTGCCAGGCCACGGGCACAGCGGTAAGAAAGGCAGGCCCACCTGTCCTCAGAAAACACAGACGAAGGTAGTCCCAGTGTGGTCAAAACCAGAGAAAGCTGTGTGTTATGTGTGTGGGTGTGTATATGTGCGCTCTGTGTGTTGCATACATGTGCTGTGTGTTCTGTAAGTTGTGTGCCTGTGTTGTGTATGCTGTGTGTGTGTGTTTGTAAGTTGTGTGTTGTGTATAGGCTGTGTGTGTTCTCTAAGAGTTGTGTTGTGTATGCTGTGTGTGTGTTCTATGAGCTGTGTGTTGTATATGCTGTGTGTGTTCTGTGAGTTGTGTGCTGTGTATGCTGTGTGTGTTGTGTGAGCTGTGTGTGTGAGCTGTGTGTGTTCTGTGAGCTGTGTGCTGTGTATGCTGTGTGTGTTGTGTGAGCTGTGTGTTGTGTGTGCTGTGTGTGCTCTGTGAGCTGTGTTGTGTGTGTGTTCTGTGAGTTGTGTATTGTGTGCTGTGTGTGTTGTGTGAGCTGTGTGTTGTGTGTGTTCTGTGAGCTGTGTGTTCTGTGAGCTGTGTTGTGTATGCTGTGTGTGCTCTGTGAGCTGTGTGTTGTGTGCTGTGTGTGTTCTGTGAGCTGTGTGTTGTGTATGCTGTGTGTGCTCTGTGAGCTGTGTGTTGTGTATGCTGTGTGTGTTCTGTGAGCTGTGTGTTGTGTAGCTGTGTGTGCTCTGTGAGCTGTGTGTTGTGTGCTGTGTGTGTTCTGTGAGCTGTGTGTTGTGTAGCTGTGTGTGCTCTGTGAGCTGTGTGTTGTGTGCTGTGTGTGTTCTATGAGCTGTGTTGTGTATGCTGTGTGTGTTCTGTGAGCTGTGTGTTGTGTGTGTTCTGTGAGCTGTGTGTTGTGTGTGTTCTGTGAGCTGTGTTGTGTATGCTGTGTGTCTGTGCACACTGTGTATGAGTGTCTGTGTCTGTGCTGTGTGTGCTTAGGGCAGGGCTCCCACACAGGCCGGGCACAGCCCAACCTGGACAGCTCCCCGGCCCAGCGCCGCTGCTGGGCCCGATGTTCACCCCCTCCCCCCTGCCCCGCCCCCTGCAAACACTCCCAGCTTCCCTTGGCAAACCTTAGGATATGCTCCAAACAAAAGGAAAACGGAAAACACCGCACACTTCAGACCAGCAAGTGTTTGCCGTTTCTCGGCAGGTTTGGTTCCGTCTGGGGTCACGGTCAGTGGGTTCAACCCCCTGCCTCCCACCCACACCTCACATGTCCGCGTCTGCACCCCGGGTTTGGGGCGCTAAGGAGGTCGGCTACATTTATGTCTGGCGTGCAGCATAAAACCTTACAACGACAATCAAATTCATTCGTGAGAAATCCTCACCCAACAGAAGTTGCCAGCAAAACAATAACATCGAAATGCTTTGGAATAGAATCTGGGCTCTATGGCCAGTGTCTGGGTATCAGGCTGAGACGGTCGCTTCCTGTTTGTTTGCTGTCCGGCCTCCCCACCATTTCACCATATTCGGAGAGGGCCCCCCGCCCCCCTGGGCAGGGAGGTGCAGGGGTCCCTGTGGGCTCCCCAGAGAGACTGGCTGGTGGAGCCCGGAGCCGTGGCCTCGGGCCTCGCAGTGGGAGGCCAGCTGGGCGCCTTCTTAGGAGGCTGACCCGGGCCTGCTCAGCCAGCCAGCTGCTGAACCGCTAATCCCACAGGAGGGGAGGGCACAGACAGGACCCCCCAACCCCATCCCCGCTCCGCCCATCTCAGGCTCCCAGGCTGCTGTTCACGCCCACTGTGCCCACTCCCATGGCAGCCTGTCAGCCCGACAGAGAGGGAGTTCAGCGCCGTTCAGTGACCTGCGCGAGGCCACACATGGGGCCAGGGTCTGAGTGCAGGTCCTCTCACCCGTCTCTGGGAATGACCCCTCCCCTCCCCCGTGCTCGGAGGGAGCACGTTTGGCCACTCGTGTATTCCTGGAGAGGAGATTGGAGACAGAGGGGGGCTGTGCCCGGCCTAGAATCCTCCAGCACCCTAGGGCTCCTCCCGGCTCAGTCCCAGCAGGCTCCCTGGAGGGGCCACCCCTGGGTCCAAGCTCCAGCCCAGACCAGACAGGTCACAGGGAAACCCCAAGTGCCCGGGCAGCCTGCTTCGCTGGGCTGTTCTCCCACTGGCCCTGAGCCCGCTGACCTCCCACCATCCTTTCCCTTTCCTTCCCTCTGCCCTCCCCTCCCCTTCGCTCCCCTCCCCTCCCGGAGCGCTGGCGGACACGGGTCAGCCCCTCCCCTCGCTGTGTCCCTCCCCAGGGCGCGGAGACCAGGAAGCGCTCGCCCACGCTCAGCAGCCAGTTCAAGCGGTCGCTGGAGCTGCTGATGCGCACGCTGGGGGCCTGCCAGCCCTTCTTCGTGCGCTGCATCAAGCCCAACGAGTTCAAGAAGCCCATGGTGAGCGGCCTGGGGGGTGGGGCCGCCTGGACCCAGCCGGGTGGGGCGGTGGAGGGGCTGGGCGTGGGGGGCATGGGGGGGGGGGCTGGGCGATGTGGGGCTGAGGCTCAGGGAAGCAAAGGGGCTTGTGGCTGCAGAGCCCACACCTCACGGGCGCCCCTGTCTGCTCAGGGCTCTGGGTGTATGTTCCCCACATGCTCCTCCGAGAGGCTGGGGTGGGGTGCTGGGGCAGGAGGTGGGGGCTTCCCGGGCCAGGGAAAGTGGCTGGAGGGAGAGGAAACAGGTGGCGGAAGGAAGCCGGCCGGCCGCACGCGTGCTGGCCCTGCCCCCTGCCCGGACGCATTTCCCGGAGCACTGACTGGTCCCCCTGAGGCTCGGGGCCAGGTCTGCAGGGTGCGGGCTCCCCACCCAAAGCAGGGGGAAGGTGGCCAGGGCCCTGCCGGGCAGCTGGGTGCCATCTCTCCTGCTCTCAGATGCCCAGGGACCCTTCTCTGGGCCCGGACCTCAGCATCTGTGGCCCAGACCGTGACGGCAGGACATCCTCACTGCCCTCTGCCCTCCTGCCCCCGCCCTCCTGCCCAGGCCCCTGCACTCAGGGAGAGACAGGGGTGTCCCACGCACACCTAACCGCTCGCTGCTGCTGCCCCCAGCCAGGCCCCCGGGGGCCTGCTCAGCCCCGCCAGGGTTTTTTTTTTTTTTTTTTTTTTTAAGAGAGGAAGAGAGAGGGATAGAGAGTCAGAAACATCGATGAGAGAGAAACATAGACTAGCTGCCTCCTGCACACCCCCGCACTGGGGATGTGCCCGGAACCAAGGTACATGTCCTTGACTGGAATCGAACCTGGGACCCTTGAGTCCGCAGGCCGACGCTCTATCTGCTGAGCCGAACCGGTTTCGGCAGGATCCCATTTCTTGCTGCCTGAGGGTTTGAAAGGCAGGCCCGGGCTCAGCCCCCCTCTGCTCCTCTGCGTGCGGCCTGGGCCCCTGGCGGGGGGCGGGGGGGGGCGGGGGGGAGGGCCTGTCTGGGGCTGGGGCTGCGGAGCAGGGCCGGCCTCCTGCCGGGAGCCGCCCGCCCTGACGCCCTGGCTCCGGCAGCTGTTCGACCGGCACCTGTGCGTGCGCCAGCTGCGGTACTCGGGGATGATGGAGACCATCCGCATCCGCCGCGCCGGCTACCCCATCCGCTACAGCTTCGTGGAGTTCGTGGAGCGCTACCGCGTGCTGCTGCCCGGCGTGAAGCCCGCCTACAAGCAGGTGCGGCGCCGGGCGCGGGCGGCAGGGGACAGGCCCAGCTCCGGGCTGGGCAGGGCCCCTTTTCCCCCTGAGGCAGCGTGCTGGACGGGAGGTCCGCCGGCCCCCTGAGGGGTGGCTGGGGAAATGGGGGCCCCATCGTGACGTGCATGAGGCTTCGATGGCCATGCTTGGTGGGCGTGGACCTTACAGGTGGGCGTGGACCTCACAGGTGGGCGTGGACCTCACAGGTGGCCGTAATGGGTGAAACCAGGGTTACCAAATGGGCAAGAGGGTAGTGATTTTTTAAATAATTTTTTTTGTACTGATTTTATTTATTTTTTTTAGAGAGAGAAAGGGAGAGGGAGCAAGGGATAGAAATATCAGTGATGAGAAAGAATCATTGATCGACTGCCTCTTGCACGCCCCACAACCCTAGCATGTGCCCTGACCGGGAATCGAACCGGCAACGTCTTGGTTCATGGGTTGATGCTCAGCCACTGGGCCACTCCAGCCAGGCCAGTGGTTCTCAACCTTTCTAATGCTACAACTCTTTAATACAGCTCCTCATGTTGTGGTGACCCCCAACCATAACATTATTTCCGTTGCTACTTTATAACTGTAATGTTGCTACGGTTAGGAATCGTAATGTAAATATCCGTGTTTTCCGATGAACCGCGACCCTGCTAGCGGTTCTCAACCTGTGGGTCACGACGGGTTGAGAACCGCTGCTGTAGAGCCTGAGACCATGGGGGTCACCACAACGTGAGCAGCTGTATTAAAGGGTTGCGGCATTAGGAAGGTGAGAACCATGGAGCCGCTCCAGCCAGGCGGAGGGGGAGAGCTACGGAGACAAGTGGGGGTCAGAGCAGGCAGGGCCGGCGTGGGGCCCACAGGGAGTTGGGGCAGAGCTGGAGCAGGGGCCCTGCCTCCCGGCCTCGGGAGGACACGGAGGCGGCCGTTCCCGCGGCCCATTCCCCGGTGCGCCCCGGCCCCCAGGACGACCTTCGGGGGACCTGCCAGCGCATGGCGGAGGCGGTGCTGGGCACGCACGACGACTGGCAGATCGGCAAAACCAAGATCTTCCTGAAGGTGAGCGAGGCTCCCAGCCCCACGGCCTTGGGGGCTGTGGCCTCCTGTCGCCGTGGGAACGGGCGCCAGGGGGCCTCTATGGGTCAGGCATCAGATGGGTCAGGGCTGGGCCTGCGCATCCTCCCATCCTGCAGTCTGTGACGGGACGGGCGGGCCTGGGGGCGGGCAATGAGGCCTTCTTGGTAGGGGCGGGGCAGCTGGTATTGAGCCCAGCTGTGACTGGGCTTGGGGGCAGAGCACTGAGCCTGGTGGGAAGACCAGAGTGGGCTCATGGGTTCAGTGCTGACCGGCGGCTGTCTTTCCTGGGCCTCTGGGCAGCCCCCGGCCCTCGCTGAGCCTCATTTCCCCATGAAATAGGACGTGCCTGGGGGGGATTTCTCCAGTGTATCTTGAGGTCCTCTTCTGTGGTTGCTCTGCTGGCTGCCACCCCCTCACTCTCTCGTGTGCCTAGTTCCTCCCCTCCCTGAGCGCAAACCTGGAGCTCTCTGGCTCCCCCCGCAGCCGGGGCAGGGACAGAGCCCGGCCGTGGGGGAGGGGGCAGGGCTGGGAGCAGGAAGCTGGGTCGTGGGGCGTCCTGGCCTTGGAGCAGAGCTTGCTGGGTGTTGGGGGTGGTGGGGCCGCAGCTGCAGGGACAGTGGGAGCTCCCAGCGCGCCCGCTTCCTCATTTCCATTTCCGTTCGCTTTCTGGCGATCCGATCCGGGCCACAGGGCAGGGCTCCTTCCTCTGGAGCCGGGCGGGGCCTGGGCCGCGGGATGTCTAGGCGGAGGGAAGGAAGGAGCCAGCGGAGCTGGAGGGAGCCCCCCGACTCCAGTGCAATTCCTTCCTGGCCGCGGGGCCCCCGAGCCTTCGTTTCCTTGTCGGAAAAATGTGTGCACCGGGCCCTGCACCCCTCACCTGCCCCGGTGAGGCTTTTCGTCCCAGCAGCCAGCGGGGTAGGATCATGGTGCCCATTTCAGAGGAGAGGAGAGGAGAAGTGCGACGCCCGGGGTCAGGCCCTGGGCTTCCGGCCAGGGTTGGTCTGATGCCTGGCCGTGTAGGTAAGGGAGGGAGGGCACGCGGCATGGTGGCGCCGAGCCAGGCAGCTCTGAGGACCATCGCTGTCCCCGGCCGCACCTCTCTGGGCTCTTCAGAAAGCAGGAGTGGTTTCCAGTCTCAGTGTCCACTCCCCAGTCACTCATTCATTCATTCATTCATTCATTCAGAAAGGCATGGCCGAGCAGCTCCTCTGTGCTGAGCTCTCGCCACCGGAGCTGTGGTCTGTGACGAACCGGTGGGTGTGGCTCCCCCACGGAGACCCAGCGCAGGGCCCTGTCCGCCTGGCTCCCTGAGGCCCCGCTCCAGCACCCAGCACGGTGCCCGCAGTGGAGACGCTCGTTTTAAAGGCGTTGAGTGAATGATGAGGTTTTTGTCTCACCAGAGTGAAGGGTGGGGGTGTGGGGGGAGCAGGGGTCAGGCCTGGAGAACTTGGCGGGGCCTGGGTCATGGAGGGCCTGGCTGCCAGGGGGGACCAGGCTTGGCCCTGGGATCCATGGGCATCTCTGTAAGATCACCTGACAGCTGTTTTAGGAGGGGCCCTGCTTAGGGAGGGCCGAGGGGAGCAACGGGGGCCGGGAGACTGGTTAGGAGGCTGCTGCCAAGATCCTAGAGGGTGGCCCGGTCCCGTTCGGAGGCTGGTGTGACAGACACAGCTGGGAAGGCACGGCGAGGGCAGGAAAGGCCATAGGGACGCACCCTCTGACCCCACCAGTCACACTGGGCCCCTCCTGCTCCGTTTGTCCCGCCCAGAGCCCTGGGAAACAGCCTCACACACCCCTCTCTGTCCTGGGCTGTGAGAGGCGGCCCCACGGAGCGGAGCGGGGCTGGGAGCCTGGGCGGCCCAGCCGAGCCCCGGGCCTGGAATCCAAGAGAAGGAAGTGAGGGGCTTCACGTGGATTCACGGGGGGCCGCTGCTCAGGAGCTCTGCCCCCCCAGGACCACCACGACATGCTGCTGGAGGTGGAGCGGGACAAGGCCATTACCGACAGAGTCATCCTCCTCCAGAAGGTCATCCGGGGGTTCAAAGACAGGTACGTGCGGGACCAGCTCCTCTGAGAGCCCACACACACACTCTTTGCTCACCTCTTTTCCTCTAACCGGAGCACTAAAAATAAGCATGCACACCCATGTGCACACATAGAAATGAGAACACACCTGCATGGCACATGGGTGAACACACAGGCACATGATCTACACAGGCACACACATGTGGATTCAGGGGGCACACACATTCGGACACTCTGTGGTCTCTAAGGCCTGGTGAAATTTCTCAAAGAGGAAATTTGAGATTTTATAAATGACAGGTTTTATAAATTACCAAGTGTGTTCCTTATTCCAAATAAGGGACATGAATAGCTGTGACAATCCACAAACCAGCAGGACGGACTCTGGAGTGCAATTCAGGCTTCACAAAAACCCCACAGCCTGCCCCTTTTGCAATCCATCTGGTCACGCCCTCCTCTCCATCCACCCATCCACCCACCCACCGTCTGCTCACCTAATGTCTGCCCACCCATCTCTGTTTCCTTCCTCAGTTGTCACTTGCTTTGTGTGCCTCTAGGCATTGGCGGGTTGGCTCACTCACACATGGCCGTATTAATGTTCCCTCCTCCTATATTTATTTCCACGATCAGCAGACACCTGCTGTTTGATGTGTGGCCTCTTTGTCCTCCATCCAGTCCTAGGTGACTATCACCCTGGAGAAGCCATCTAGAGCGTGCAGGGGAACAGCATGGCGCTCACCCAGTCAGACAATGTGGACTGTACTCCAACCTCACTGAGTCTCAGTTTTCTCATCTTAAAACGGGAGAATTTGATAGTAGTGAGTGATGTTCACACTGTTCAAACACTCCAATCTTTAATATCATTTACTTATTATTCATACATTTATTTATTTATTCAATAAACACATTCAGAAAATCTCCTTATTGGGCTCCTGTGACAAGCCTGTGAGCAGGCAGGGCAGGTATCATTCTACCCACCTCACAGATGAGGAAGTTGAGGCAGAGAGGAGAGACCCTGCTGCCCCGGGGTCATGCGTTCAGGAGACACAGAGCTGGGACTAGCCCTGAGGTCCGGATTCCAAACCCCTCCTGCACCCGCTGCCTCTGGGCACCACGCCTCCGCTCTGAGGATCTCCTGCTGTTTCAGGTCCAACTTCCTGAAGCTGAAGAACGCAGCCACCCTGATCCAGAGGCACTGGCGCGGCCACAACTGCAGGAGGAACTACGGGCTGGTGAGCCTCCCCAGGGGGCTGCTCTGGACCCGCCGGGCTGCAGGATGCACCCGTGGCCTCCTGCCACTGCCCCCGCTGCCCCTGCCATTTCTCCAGCCCGGAGTCCAAGGCTGGTCCTGGTGCCTTTTCCCATCTGGTCAGCAATGTTTAGGCTTTTCGTCTGGAATGTTCCAATGAGAGTGAGCACTAGGTCATTCGAGACCTTCGAGGGGGCCCGGGCAGGTGGGTCCCCCTGACCTCAGGGGAGCAACGGGCTGCAGCCTGAGATGGGGCTGGGGAGAGGGACAGACAGGAAGGAGAGCAGCTCCTGGTCTGCGGATGGGGAGCCCAGGACACTGCTGGGAAACTCCGCCTGAGAGGAGGCAGAGGCCTCTAGGAGCCCCAGTCCAGGGAGGCCAGGGTGTTGCTTTGGGGCGTGTGCGTGCAGTGGGAGAGGGGCCAGGGCAGGGCCATCCCCCCGGGGTCCGGGCTCTGAGCCGGGCTGTGCTTGCAGATGCGGCTGGGCTTCCTGAGGCTGCAGGCGCTGCACCGCTCCCGGAAGCTGCACCAGCAGTACCGCCTGGCCCGCCGGCGCATCATCCAGTTCCAGGCGCGCTGCCGGGCCTACCTGGTGCGCAGGGCCTTCCGCCACCGCCTGTGGGCCGTGCTCACCGTGCAGGCCTACGCCCGCGGCATGATCGCCCGCCGGCTGCACCGGCGCCTCCGGGCCGAGGTGAGCCTCCCGCCCGGGAGGGGCCTGCTCCCCCACGCAAGGACACACCACCCCACTTGTTGGCTGAGGCCTGGGGCTGGGTCACCCCTGGGGAATGACAACACAGAGACCAGACCCCTCGTGTTCCTTCATTCTCCCGGCCATGGGTAAACCTTGGGGAGGTGCTAGAGAGCCTGGTTTGGTTTGGGGATCCATGGGGTCAAACCTACTCCCCAGCCCCTCCCCCACCCCCAGTCCTGGGGCCTGGGGAATTTCCCAGATGTCTCCGTTTCCCCACCTGCCAAATGATTTGGCAAAGCCGCTCCCAGGCCCGGAGCTCAGTCAGGTGAGGTGGGGCCGGTGACCCGGGGCCCTCCTGCCTGCAGTACCGGCGGCGCCTGGAGGCGGAGAAGATGCGGCTGGCGGAGGAGGAGAAGCTGCGGAAGGAGATGAGCGCCAAGAAGGCCAAGGAGGAGGCCGAGCGCAAGCACCAGGTGAGCGGGGCCCGGCCCAGCACTCGGCCGTCCGTTCCCGGCCGACAGCCTCCGCTGAGCCCCGGCTGTCCGCTCTGTGCTCTCCTCCCTCCTGCACGGGTGCTCTGGGCGAACCCGGCCCAGGACGGAGGTGGCGGGCCTGGCTCCCGAGCGTGCGGCTCCGTGCCCTGAGGAGCAGCTTTCCCAGCTGGGAGACAGCACCCCGGTAACAGCCCGCGCCCGGCCAGAGCACCCAGCATGGGCCACCAGCCCCGTGTGTGACCGAGCTTTTGAAATGACACGGCACCCTGAGCATAAGATACACACAGGGTTTTGAAGGCAGTGAGGGGAAAAAAAAGGGGGCTATAAACAATCTCGGTACTATTTTTATGTATTTATTTATTTATCTATTTATCTATTATTTTTTATTTTAAAATATATATATTTTATTGATTTTTTTTACAGAGAGGAAGGGAAAGAGAGTGTTAGAAACATCGATGAGAGAGAAACATCGATCAGCTGCCTCCTGCACAACCCCTACTGGGGATGTGCCCACAACCAAGGTACGTGCCCTTGACCAGAATCGAACCCGGCACCTTTCAGTCCGCAGGCCGATGATCTATCCAGTGAGCCAAATCGGTTTCGGCATCGGTATTATTCTTAAAATATTACATGTTGAGTTGGTGTTTTGGAAAGACTGGGTTAACCCACTCTTTCCAAAACACCAAAAGATATGATTGAAGTTGATTTCACGCATTTCCCGAGACTGTGTTAAGTCTAGTCGCTCCGTGCATGGCTCCCGCGATCTTCCTGTGGACGGCGCTGGTCCACAGCCTGGAGCCACCGCGATGGGGCTTTGGGGGGCCGGTGGCGGGGTCCCCTGCAGCTGGGGAGGCCTGAGCGGGCTTCCTGGGGGCGGTGCTCTAGCCGAGCCCCGGAGGCAGGTGGTCTTCCTCTCTGGGCTCCTGTCTGCACAGCTCCGAGGGCTGAGGGGAGCGGGGCCCGGGGTGGGGGAGCCTGAGGCCGGTCCCTCCCGGTGGCCAGGAGGCCCAGGGGGAGGCGGGACTGTGGCCTGCGTGCTGCAGGGGCCCTGGGGCTCCCCAGGGAGGGCTTGTTCTGGAAGCTGTCTCCTCTGCATCATCCCCCCTTTCCCCCCAGGAGCGCCTGGCCCAGCTGGCCCGCGAGGACGCCGAGCGGGAGCTAAAGGAGAAGGAGGAGGCGCGGCGGAAGAAGGAGCTCCTGGAGCAGATGGAGCGGGCCCGCCACGAGCCCGTCAACCACTCAGACATGGTGGACAAGATGTTCGGCTTCCTGGGGACCCTGGGCGGCCTGCCGGGCCAGGAGGGCCAGGCCCCCAGC
The DNA here is from genome assembly GCA_036971965.1 of Nyctalus aviator. Taxonomy (NCBI): domain Eukaryota; kingdom Metazoa; phylum Chordata; class Mammalia; order Chiroptera; family Vespertilionidae; genus Nyctalus; species Nyctalus aviator. The sequence continues at coordinate 41,880,466 of CM072929.1, forward strand.
GGCTTTGAGGTACGAGGCCGGGGACAGGGGCTGGCGACGGGCCTCCGGGGGGTGACTGCGCCCCTGCCCCCTGTGCTGAAGACCACCTGGTCCCCTCTGAGCAGAGGGCAGCGGTGAGGACTGGGGTGGGAGCCGTCGGGCCCGGGCCCTGTCCGGCCGCCAGCCTGCCACGTCGTCGGCTCAGGCTCTGTCCCTCCCCGGGGCCGCGCACACGCTTGTATTCGCCCGTGCGCTGAGGTCTCCCCAGGCGCCAGCTTCTGAGTCGTGGACAGGACGGCACCGCGCACCCCCCCGGGGCAGGCGGGGGGCTGCAGCCCGCCGCTGCGTCCGCCCGCCCCCCCACAGCAGGGACCCTCTCGCCTCCGCAGGACCTGGAGCGCGGGCGGCGGGAGATGGTGGAGGAGGACCTGGACGCGGCCCTGCCCCTGCCGGACGAGGACGAGGAGGACCTCTCCGAGTACAAGTTCGCCAAGTTCTCCGCCACCTACTTCCAGGGCACCACCACGCACACCTACACCCGGCGGCCGCTCAAGCAGCCGCTGCTGTACCACGAGGACGAGGGTGACCAGCTGGTGAGGGCGGCGCCCCGGGCGCCCAGAGCAGGTCCCCGGGGGGCGGGGGCCGGGCCGGCTCTCCCCGCCGCCAGCCTGCGGCCAGGCCTCCTGGGCAAGATGCTAGGGAACATCCGGGTGCCCTCAGCACAGGGGCCTCCGTGGGCTTCTCCCCCCGGCCCCGGGGATGCTGCGGGCCGTAGGGACGCCCTGCCCCGGGCTCTCTGACGCCCCGGCCCTCCCCAGGCGGCCCTGGCCGTGTGGATCACCATCCTCCGCTTCATGGGCGACCTCCCCGAGCCCAAGTACCACACGGCCATGAGCGACGGCAGCGAGAAGATCCCCGTGATGACCAAGATCTACGAGACCCTCGGCAAGAAGACGTACAAGAGGGAGCTGCAGGCGCTGCAGGGCGAGGGCGAGGTGAGGCCCGGGACCCTCAGCCGATGTCCCCACCCTCCTTCCCCCCCCTCCCCCCGGTCAGTGGACAAGGCTGTCCTAACACTCGCCTCTGCCTCACCTCCCACACCCAAGCTCTCCTCTGTCTGTCCCCCTGGGAACACGTGTCGGAGTGTGTTGTAAGCTGTCAGGCGTTGACCACGCGTGAGTGAGGCCACGTGGTGGAGCAGCCGGCCTCCAAAGCCGGGCCTGGCGCCACGGAGACTCACCGAGGGCCGCGGGGCGGGTCACTACCCTTTCCCAGCCTCAGTTTCCCGTCTGGCGCTGGTAGGGGCCGTGTGGGGGTGAGGGTGAGGTGTCAGCGTGGGGTTTGCCTCATACGCATTTGTGTGGAGGTGAGACACTCCTCCAGCCACAGCCCCATAATCAGCTGCGCTGGTCATTACTTTGGCCCACTCGCTTGGCCCTGACCCCTGACCCCTGGCCCCCGTTGCCCTGCAGGCCCAGCTCCCCGAGGGGCAGAAGAAGAGCAGCATGAGGCACAAGCTGGTGCACTTGACCCTGAAGAAGAAGTCGAAGCTGACCGAGGAGGTTGGCGCAGACCCGGGCTGCCTTCGGGGGCCGCTGGGATGGGAGCAGGAGTGAGGCTGCTGGAGCTCAGGGCGCCGGGAGGGCAGGCGACAGGACAGCGCGGGGGGTGATCGGGAGACGGGGGGAGGGCCGGGAGGTCAGGCTGGGCCAGGTCGGGGAGGGCTTCCCAGATGAAGGGCCTTGAAGGCCAGGGACTTGAAGGCCGGAGGGCTGGAGAGGCAGCTGTGGAGGGAGGACGTGCCCGCCACGGGTTTGCTCTCAGGACCTTGCTGTGGGATGAGTGCCTCGGGCACCAACGCTATCGATTCGCCTGAGCTCGTTGGTTCAGTTGCCTTTCCTTGTCTGAGAGCCCTCGCCGCCCTGTGCTCCGGGCGGTCCAGCCTGGGAGGGCAGACGGACACAAACCCAGGCGTTTACAGCGCGGGGCTGGCTCCCCGCGCCCCAAACCTGCACACACCAGTGCGTCTCCCTAACATCCCCCTCCTCTCCTCTGCCTGGGGGTGACCTCCTCCAGGAGCCTCGTGGGACCCCTCCACAGCCACCAAGCTCCTCCTTGGGGCTCCCAGCTGCCTCTGCCTCCGGCCTCGTCCTGTTCCCCCTCTGAGGCTCAGACCCAGCCTCACAGTCACGGAGCCCTAGAATAGGTGACCAGACATCCCACTTTTGGCGGGACAGTCCCAATTTTTAACAATTTGTCCCGAGTCCCGCGGCATTTTTAAAAAGTCCCGATTTATCGCGGGACAAATTGTTAAAAATCGGGACTGTCCTGGCAAAAGCGGGACATCTGGTCGCCTTACCCTAGAGCCAGATCCCCCTTTGCCCCTGGGTATCCGAGACACCCACCTTGTGGGTCCCCCGCAAGGCGACAGCTGTGGGTGCTCAGGAGCAGTGAGGACCCCCCACACCCGCTCCGTCGGGAGGGCGCATGCTCACTGCTCAGCTCTCTCTCACCCCCAGCCGGGCAGGCGCAGGGCTGGTGCTGTGGGCTGGGTGAGACCAGGGAGGAGGGCCCAGGCTGGCGGGGCTCACTCAGAGGGTCCAGGGCCGTGGTGACAGGGATGGTGACTGGGACTTGGGACTGGGGGGTGCTCTGGGGAGCCCCGGAGAGAGGGGGTCCTGCCAAGAGTTGAGGAGCAGATCCCTGTCCTGACTGGTAGGGGGCCGGGGAAGGGGGGTGTCAGGGAGGCTGCAGAGGAGCCTTAACCCCGGAAATGGGTGCCGGCGGGCCTGGTGGGCTGGGCACAGAGCCAGCGTCTGTTCTGCACGGGGTGGGGTGGGGTGGGCAGGATGAGGGCCTGACTGGTGGAGCCAGCTCTTCGGGCCACTCCCAGGATTCTGCTCTTGGGGGCGAGGGGAGTGGGCAGACTCGGGCAGGAGGGAGGCAGGTCCCTCACTCCTCCCTGTGGCCCAGGTGACCAAGAGGCTGCACGACGGGGAGTCCACGGTGCAGGGCAACAGCATGCTGGAGGACCGGCCCACCTCCAACCTGGAGAAGCTGCACTTCATCATCGGCAACGGCATCCTGCGCCCGGCGCTCCGGTCAGCGCCCGCCTGGGGCGGGGGTGCGGGGAGGCGGGGAGGCGGGGCTGCTGGGGCGGCGGCGCTGGGTGTGGCTCGGGAAGGCCGCCGTGGCTGAGCTGGGCTCTTCACCTTAGCCAACAGGCCTGGGGTTAGCCTGCTGCCTGCTGGCCACGTGGCCTCGGCAGAGTTAGTTCCTCTCCGGAAGGCTCTGTTTCTCCCCCTGTAAAGGGGGGGCGGGGGCGGGGGTGGGGGTGGAGGGCGGGAGGAGGTGGTGGAAGTGGATCTGCCTCAGAGGCTTGGGTGCAGATCCATCTCAGGAAGGCTGTGCCCAGGAGGCTCTCGGGAGGTGGTAGCTGCTGTTGCCGTGCCCTGACATGCACCGTCCGCTTTCACCGCATCCCTGCCAGCTCAGGCCTGGCAGTGCCTCCGTCCGGCCCAGGCCCGGGAGGCTCACCTCAGGTCCCTCGGGGCTGGGGGAGGAGCGGGATGATAGAGGGTCCCCAGGAGCAATGCAGGAATCAGCTCAGCTGGGTCAGTGGAGGGGAGCGGCCTTTCTGAGAACTCACAGGACCGGTGGGCAGGAGGGCTGATCCCATGCTCCTGTATATGCTGGCTGGGAGGACAGCAGGTCGGCGGGTGGGGGCTGGGGGGGAGGGGCACGCGCATAAGCCCCACTTCACCCAAAGGAGATTGTGGTCCAGAGAGGGCAGAGACTTCCCCAGGAGTCACTAGCCTCCCAGACCTCCTGCCTTCCCTCCCGGCCGCCTCTCCAGGCCGACACCACCTCGAAGAGATGGTCCCAGGGCCCAGGGCCACTGCCTCCAGGGAAAGGGGGCGAGAATTTGTTGCAGAGTAGACCTACAGTGGCTACTTATAGAGAACGCATGGCGAGAGCCCGGGGCAGGAGCGGGAAGGCTGGGGTACTGACCCCCGAAGGCCCCCAGCTGGCCCTGCCCTCTCCTCGGCCCAGGTGCCCCGTAGGCCCACACAGTGATGGGGGTCGGGACTCCCAGCGGCAGGGGATGATGTTTTCACGGGTTCCCGACAAAATGGAAAAGATAAGGGCGTTTCTAGAACGAAACTTGATTTTTTTGAAGGCTCGCTCTTTGTTCTGAGACTTCAGCTCTCCTGCTTTTTGAAGATGAAAATGGCCTTTGTTCCATGAAATAACTGTCATCTAGATAATGGGCAGGTTGTGTGTGTGTGTGTGTTTTAAATGTATTTGTCATAATGAGAGTTAGCAACCTTCAGAATTTATTTTGAGGTTGCGCTGGTTTGTTAACTCAAAATTGGGAGCCACTGAATCAGATAGTCTTCCTGTTCTACCTGGGCCTGCCTTTCCGAGAGGGAAAAGAGCCGTGAGTGCCCCCTGGTGGCCACATTCTCATTGCCCTGAGCAGGCAGACAGTGAAGACACTGCGGCTGGCATTGAGTGACAGCTGATGGTGACCGAGGGTTTTGGTGCGAGGTGCCCGGTAAACCTCGGCTCATTTTCCTGCACAGCAATCCTGTAAGGAAGGTACTATCGTTTCCCTTTAAAGTGGGAGCAAAAACCTACCTTCATTGCTTTACTCTGATTACAAAAGCAATGCATGACCACGTAAAGATTCTAAGGTCACAGAGATGAACGTTACTCATTCCGCCCCACAGAGCGAGTCCCCGGGTGTTTTTGCGGTTTCTGTCCTGTCAGCTGCCATTAGTAGAAATTGCTCCTGCTCTCATGCCTGTGGGCTGGGCTCAGAAAGGCGAACTCTCCTGCCCGGGCCCCAGCTGGGGAGGGACGAGGCTGGGGCAGGGCCTGCGCCCCTCATCAGAGTGGTCACCCGTGGCTGTGGCCGCTGTGTCCAGAGCAGGGTGTGCGCCCCCCTCAGGATCACGGGGCCCCGCCCTGGGCCTGATTGGAGTTAGGAAGGCTCTGTGCCTGTGAGCCGGTCTCCAAAGCAGAGCCTCTTCCCCAGGGCCCGGCCCGGCCGCCTCACCAGGCCCCCCTCTGCCTCTCCGTGGATGGTCTTGGTTGAGGAGCAGAGGAAGGCCCGGGGGGTCCCACCTGCTGTGGGTGGGCCGTTCCCTCTGAGCGTCTCCCTTCCTGCCTCCCGCCCGCCAGGGATGAGATCTACTGCCAGATCAGCAAGCAGCTCACCCACAACCCCTCCAAGAGCAGCTACGCCCGCGGCTGGATCCTCATGTCGCTCTGTGTGGGCTGCTTCGCTCCCTCGGAGAAGTTCGTGAAGGTAGGGCGGGCGCAGGGCCTCCCAGCGGGAAGGGGAGCTGGGAGCGGGCTGGGGAAGGAGCGCCAGGGGCTAGGGGATGGGGCCCCGCCCGCCTCATCTCACCTGGCCTCACAGCTGCCCCCCCCCCGCCCCTCTTCCTGTCCCCTCCTCCAGGCACCCAGAACTTCACGCTGTCCTCCCCTCGACCAGTTTTACGTGTGAGGAGGCTGACAGCACCTCCGGGCCCCTCCCCGTACTGTGTTCGAGCAGGCGCTTTCGTTCCTCTCAGGCCTCTTTCTTGCCGGCTCCTGGGAGCCAGGCCCTGGGTGCCGGGGACACAGACAGGGCAGGGGACAGCCTGGCGGCCAGTGCTGCGACTGGGGAAGCACTGGCCAGGGAGGGGCCCTGCAGGAGGAGGAGGAGCGGTTAAGCTCGGTGAAGAGGGGCACCGGGTGTGGGGTGAGGCAAGAGGCATGGCTGAGACTGGACAGGCTGGACGGTGGTGGCCTGTTGCCTCCGTTCTGAGGGCAGCAGGAGCATGGAAGGCGCAGGAGGGCAGTGGGAAAGCAGGTGCTGAGTGTGGGTGGAGGATCGGAGGCAGGAGACCCAGCGAGGCTGCTCTGATGGCCCAGGCGGGAGCCAGAGCGGCCCCTCAGCTGGTCCTCCGTCTGCAGTTCCTGCGGAACTTCATCCACGGGGGGCCGCCCGGCTACGCCCCGTACTGTGAGGAGCGGCTCCGGAGGACCTTCGTCAACGGCACGCGGACACAGCCGCCCAGCTGGCTGGAGCTGCAGGTGCACCCGCCCGGCCAGGCGTGCACATGTGCACGTGTGTGCGTGTGCGTGTGCGTGTGTGTGTGTGCCTGGTGTGTGTGTGTGTGTGTATGTGTGTGTCTGGTGTGTGTGTGTGTGTGTATCTGCTGTGTGTGTGTGTGTTTCTGGTGTGTGTATGTGTGTGTGTGTGTCTGGTGTGTGTGTATGTATCTTCTGTGTGTGTGTGTGTCTGGTGTGTGTGTATGTATCTTCTGTGTGTGTGTGTGTGTGTGTGTGTGTGTGTGTGTGTCTGGTGCCCAGAAAAGCTCCTGCTTTGGGATTCTGGGTTATTCACCGTTAAGTTCTGGAATCCCAGGCCATTGGAACACAACCCCTGGTGGAGGACCGACTCCCATCCATCGGCTTTATGGTCAGAGTGCTTAGGCAGGGCTTCCCACTGTGCCTCAGTGCTTTGTTGGCTGTGATGATTCTCATCTCCCGGGGCCCCGTGAGGGTTTGGGACAGGAGGGCAGAGGCCCCTGGTGTGTGGCAATGCCTATCCTCCCAGCCCCAGGGACCGGGCTCAGGGACCCTAATGTGCCCATCAGGTTGGGGAGCAAGCAGGGCTCCCTGGGCACCTGTGACCGGGACAGACAGTCTCAGTGAGATGCTGGGGTCCGGGCTGTGGGGGAAACTCCAACCTCCTAGGCAGCAGGGAGCCAGCAGCGCAGAGGGGTCAGGTGGCCTGGAGTGGAAGGATTCCCACAAACCCTCTTTGGTCACTTTCAGGCCACCAAGTCCAAGAAGCCCATTATGCTGCCGGTGACATTCATGGATGGGACCACCAAGACCCTGCTGACGGACTCGGCCACCACGGCCAAGGAGCTCTGCAACGCGCTGGCCGACAAGATCTCCCTCAAGGACCGCTTCGGGTTCTCCCTCTACATTGCCCTGTTCGACAAGGTACAGCCGGCCCTGCAGTGGCACCGCCCTGGCTGCCCACAGGGTCCCGGCTCAGTGCTGCCACCTACTGGCCACCTGGCGCAGTTACTTACTTCCAGGGCCTTGGTTTTCTCCGTTAGCTGGTGGCTAGCTCTGGCCAATTCTTTAGGATTGGGGAGCCTCTTAAGCCCCTAAACAAAACAGTGCTGAAACCCAGAACTCCCTTCAGCCATAGGTAGCAAGGCCCCCTCTGGTGCCTGCAGCCACGTGGCTCTCCGAGATTCATTTTCTCGCCTACAAATGCGGATATAACTCCTCATCAGGCTGCTGTGGCCATTTCCTTTCACGCTCAGTGGCCACCCGTCACATCTAGGCCAGGAGCCTTCTCTGCGGCGCTGGGCCTGGGGTGGGCGGGCTGATTGTACCTGCACACCCAGCAGCATCACCCACAGCAGGGTGCCCCCCCCCCCCCCCCCGCAGGTCCGGGACGGAACCACGTGTCTGACACAATGTATCTGGATTCTCCTGCCGTCCGGACGGCATTTGTGCTTTCAGCGGTCATTTGTGCATCCGAGTGTCACAAAGGGCTTCCTCTAGGAAACGGGAACTCTGCGGCCGTGCCGGCTCAGAGCCCAGGCCTGGGGCGCAGGGGTCCCGTGCTGGCCTGCCCCCAGGGTGGCCTGTGCGCCTCCCTGCCTCTCTCTGAGCCTGGGTTTGGCCCCCAAGAGCACAGTTGGCACAGTTGATGGCTCTTTGCAGTCCTTCCCGCTTGCTCTCCCCGCTCCCCCCCTGCCCGGGTGACCTCCGCCCTCGGCCCGCAGGTGTCCTCCCTGGGCAGCGGCAGCGACCACGTCATGGACGCCATCTCCCAGTGCGAGCAGTACGCCAAGGAGCAGGGAGCCCAGGAGCGCAACGCCCCGTGGCGGCTCTTCTTCCGCAAGGAGGTCTTCACACCCTGGCACAACCCCTCGGAAGACAACGTGGCCACCAACCTCATCTACCAGCAGGTGGTGCGCGGGGTCAAGTTCGGGGAGTACCGGTGCGAGAAGGTGAGTGCGAGCCACTCTGCCCGGTGTCCAGGCTGAGCTTGCTAGGCTCGCAGCCACCCCTTTTCTGAATTCGAATTCGGGCTGGTGTTACTGTCGGGGCCGCCTCTAGGGAATGTGGAGGTTAGCTTGACGGAGGGCGGTGTTCTCCTCGCTCCTCCCGGATTAGGATTAGGATTAGGGTTAGGGTTAGGGTTAGGATTAGGATTAGGATTAGAGTTAGGATTAGGGTTAGGATTAGGATTAGGGTTAGGGTTAGGGTTAGGAGGATTAGGGTTAGCTGCCTGCTCTGGCTCTGCCTGTGGGAGGGTCCTGCACGCTGTGGTGACTGCCTCACACTTGCTGTACTGAGTTCGTCCAGTGTTTCCCAAACTTTTGACATATGTGCACCCCTTCTGTAATTTTCGTAACGCTGAGTACCCCTCGCACTCATGAGAACGTAGAATTAGGCGCAGCTAAGCACAGTGCAGTGCATATCCCCACCAAACTCCGGTGCAACGCGTACCCCCACCAAACTCTTCCCGTACCCCTGGGGGTACGCGTACCACACTTTGGGAAACACTGGAAGCCAATGGTCAGCAAACTCATCACTCAGCAGAGCCAAATATCAACAGTACAACGATTGGAATTTCTTCTGAGAGCCAAATGTTTAAAACTTAAACTTCTTCTAACGCCACTTTTTCAACATAGACTCTCGCCCAGGCCGTATTTTTGTGGAAGAGCCACACTCAAGGGGCCAAAGAGCCGCATGTGGCTCGCGAGCCGTGGTTCGCCGACCACGGGTCTAGGAAACTCCACTCTCTGGAGGATCGAGAGATCCACTCATGAGAACAGTGTGAGCACACGTGTAAACTCCCGCCTCCTCCTGCGGACAGGAGGGGCAGAGCTTTTTGTGTTTGATAATGGTGGTGATGGTGATGATGGTGGTGATGGTGATGATGGTGGTGATGGTGATGATGGTGGTGATGGCTCCCGGGGCACCTGTGGTTCCGTTGGTGACTGTGACGGAGGAAGGAGGATGGAGATGATGGGAATGAAGGGGATGGTTGGTGGTGGCGGCGAGGGTAGAAGCAGTGATGGTGTAGGTGTAGGTGTGAGGGTAGTGACGATGATGATGATGATGATGGTGGTGAGTTGAGATTCCGGCAGAATGTATCAGTACAGCCAGATCCATTGCTAAAAATCCCAAAATACTTTGGACTGCTTGGAAAATATCCACTGCCTCTGAGGCACCTAAGAGCCTTTCTTGACTGCCCCTGCTGCCAGAGCCTGGGAAACCCCAGGCAGGCCTCACAGGGGCTGCCGAGCACCAACCACGGGCAGAGAAGGGAAAAGTGCCCAGTGCCCGGTGGGCTCTCTGGCGCCTCCGCACTGTAGCCATGGGTTGTTCAGTGCTCTGACTGTCCCGGGGGTGCGGGGATGGTGATGGAGGTGGTAAGGGCGATACACGCCCTTCACTCCCTCGGTCTCCAGTGGTGTCGGGTCCCCCGCCCTCCAGGCCAGTCCCTGCCTGCTCTGTTGTTTGCCAGCCCCGGTTGCTGTCTTACTTGGCTGAGGATGTAGTGGCTGACCCACTGCAATGGGCTGGCTGGTCTCTCTGGCTCAGCTCGGTACCTCTGGTGCTGAGAGGACCCAGGGGAAGGCAGGCACGTGGCCCTGCCCTTAAGAAGCGCGTGGCTCCACCAGCCAGACAAGAGCTCCGGGCGAATCGGCGAGAGCTCAGGGTGCAGGGCCAGGGGCTGAGGGCCTGGGAGCGGGGGCCTGGGCTTCGGTCATCGACGAGGGCTTCCCGGAGGGTGTGTGATGAGGCCCTCCACCCCAACCCCAACCCCAACTCAGGAGGACGACCTGGCCGAGCTGGCCTCCCAGCAGTACTTTGTGGACTACGGCTCCGAGATGATCCTGGAGCGCCTCCTGAACCTCGTGCCCACATACATCCCGGACCGCGAGATCACGCCCCTTAAGACGCTGGAGAAGTGGGCGCAGCTGGCCATCGCTGCTCACAAGAAGGTAGGAGGCGGGAGGCTCCCGGGAGGGGGGCCCGGTGACCGAGGCCAGGAAGCGGCCCCTGGGGCATGGGAGGCGTCACAGCTCTCCCCCAGCACGTCCGCCCACGGCTGCGGGGCCTCCTGCCTCCCGGCATCTTCCTTCCTCCACCGGCTCATCGGTTCCCTCCTCTCTGTCATCCGCTCTGGCCTGGGTTCCAGGGATAGCGGACGGCTCGCCCCCAGCTCTGTGGCCCCCTGAGGGAGCCATGGTGCAGGTGGCAGTGGTGGGGGGGGTTGGGGAGGTGGGGGGAATGGGGGGGGCAGTCTTGGCCTTGCTCCGGCACTCACGAGAGCCACAGCTCGGAGGCGTTGGTGCATTTGGGGGGAAGTTCCAGGAAAGGGCCCCTCCATTCTGCCTGCAAGAGCGCTGCCCCCCTTCCTGCCGGGGAGCGTTAGGGACCCGCCCCCTCGGGCCCCTCGCCTGGGCCCCAGGCCCATAACCTGCCCTGAGTAGCTCCCTTCCGGGCGAAGGGGCTGCCCCAGGAGAGTGGCGGGGGTGGGGGGGGGGAACCCTGGCTGCCGGAGGGGCCCCAGGCCTCTCCCCCTCCAGGCTCTGGTTGTGCACGAGCAGAATTACCTTTGCACACAGTTGCCAGAGAGCTTCACAGACCAGCGGTCTCTCAGCCCCTCACCGCTTCCCACCCCGCCTCCCCCTGAGGCCCCTGCACCCCCTCTGCATCTAGGCGGGGCTCAGCCCCGAGGCTCTCCCCCTCCAGAAAAGACATGTGCCCTCCCTCCATCCCTCTGTCTCTGTCCCTGGCCACCTCCTCTCCATCCCCCCTCCTCACCCCGTCAGCCGCTGGAGCCCGTCCATCCCCTGCCCCTGCCCGGGCTGCCGTTGTGGGCTTTTCTTTTATATATATATATATATATATATATATATATATATATGATTGATTTTTTACAGAGAGGAAGAGAGAGGGATACAGAGTTAGAAACATCGATGAGAGAGAAACATCGATCAGCTGCCTCTTGCACACCCCCTACTCGGGATGTGCCCGCAACGGAGGTTCATGCCCTTGACCGGAATCGAACCTGGGACCTTTCAGTCTGCAGGCTGACGCTCTATCCACTGAGCCAAACCGGTTTCGGCCGCTGTGGGCTTTTCTGTCACTCGGGTTCACTGGGAGCTCCCTGTAGCCGGGACCCACGGGTCCTGGCAGGTGCTGCCGTGGATGGAGTGAGAAGAGGGCAGGGATGGGGTGGCTGGGGCTGGTGGGATGGGCGAGGCACGGAGCACAGGAGGTGCCGCAGCCCTGGGCCGCTCCTGCCTGGGGACGGGACATCTGAGTTCCAGCCGGAGCACCGGTGACGGCTCTCTGTCCCCCTCCAGGGCATCTATGCCCAGAGGCGAACCGATTCCCAGAAGGTCAAGGAGGATGTGGTCAACTACGCCCGCTTCAAGTGGCCCCTGCTCTTCTCCAGGTTCTACGAAGCCTACAAGTTCTCAGGTACCCGCAGCCCTCCTGCCTCCTCGCCCTCTAGCCTCCCCCCCTCCCACCCTCACCGCGGCCCACGCCGGGGAGAGCCCTGGGGCGGTGCCCAGTCAGCCAGGCTCCTGCCCGCGGCTGCTGGTCTCTGCAGGCCAGTGCGCTGCGCGGGTCCCACCTCCCACAGTGCGGCTGGGCTCTGTGGCACACAGTAGGTGCTCAGCGCACAGTGGGTATGGAGATCATCAGAGCGCCTGCAGGAGAGGGTGGCCCGAGCAAGGCCTGGCTGACCCCATGGAACTGAGAGTGGCTGCGGCCCTCACCACCTCGGCTGCCAGCTCAGCCTGCTCCGTGCCAGACCCCGGGCTTCACAGAAAATCACGGGTTACCCTGCTGGAGGCAGCCCTCCCCGCCCCCTGCCTCATCCTCACCGGCTTGTCCGCAGCTGCAGGAAGGCCCGTGGCACGGGCTCACCCCGGGTCCGGGCCCCAGCCCCTCCCCCGCCGCGCGCGGGGCTCTGGCTCCCAGGGCGGCTGTGCTCTCAGGCCGTTTCCATCCCTGGGACGCAGACATCGGGCTGCCCCCTGCCCTGGTGGCTGTGCGGACTGGGCAGGGCCGGGCCCAGGAGCGGGGGGTGGGGGGGCCTCCCGCTCAGAGCCTCGGTCTCTGCCCCAGGCCCCAGCCTCCCCAAAAACGACGTCATTGTGGCCGTCAACTGGACCGGCGTCTACTTCGTGGATGAGCAGGAGCAGGTGCTGCTGGAGCTGTCCTTCCCCGAGATCATGGCCGTGTCCAGCAGCAGGTCAGTCCCACCCGCACCCACCCCACTTTCTGCAGAGCAGGGCGGGGGTGGGGGGTGTCGAAGCTGCGCAGACCTCACAGGGTCCTGAGTCAGCTCTGTGTGAACGGAGGAGGGCCGAGGGACACACACACACACACACACACACGCCTGGCCTTTGAGGGGCGTCCTCTCTCACAGAGGACCCTCCGAGGCGCAAGCCTGCAGGGCCTCCCTGGTCACATGGAGCGTGTAACGAGCAGTTGGTGTGTTGCTGTGCAGCCGCCGCAGGCCCCGCCCTCCTGACGGGGATGGAGGGAGGTGGTGACGGCCCTTTCATGGCCGCCCTGGGGTGAGCGGGAGTGGTTAGGACAGTCGGGGGCCATGGAGTGTGTGTAGAAAGACCCTGGCCGGAGACGGAGGGGCCTGGGTGGGACTCCCGGGGGCTGCCAGAGGCCGTAACACCTTCAGGCCGTGTCGCCGTGGGCAGGGCTGGGCGTGGCCAGCTCCGAGCAGCCACGTGCCCAGCACACGGGATGCCGCGGTGACTGGAAAGTCCCTCCCTTGAAGCTCCAGTCGGGAGGGGAGATGGATATTGAACAGGTCCCGTTAGAGCAGGGCCAGTGTCATGGGGCTGTGGGGGGCGGGGGAGCGGGTTAGGAAGGCTTCCCGGATGAGGGGTATCTGGGCTGAGACCAAAGGGCGGGTAGGAACGAGACTACAAGAGGGACCGGGGCCGGGCCGGTGCAGGCTGAGCTGTGTGCCCCCCGGGGGCCGGGCCGGCGCAGGCTGAGCTGTGTGCCCCCCGGGGGCCCGTCTGACTGCGCCGGCCTTGGCCCCGCAGGGAGTGCCGCGTCTTGCTCTCGCTGGGCTGCTCTGAGCTGGGCTGCGCTTCGTGTCACCCGGGCTGGGCCGGCCTGACCGCGGCGGGCTCCTGTTCCCCGTGTTGGTCCTGCAGGGGAGCCAAACTGACAGCCCCCAGCTTCACGCTGGCCACCATCAAGGGGGACGAGTACACCTTCACCTCCAGCAACGCCGAGGACATCCGTGACCTGGTGGTCACCTTCCTGGAGGGGCTCCGGAGGAGGTCCAAGTACGTGGTGGCCCTGCAGGACAACCCCAACCCCGGTGAGTGGCCCCTGGCCTGGGCTGCCAGGCACGGGGGGGCGTCGGGCAGGCCGCCCTCCTCGGCCTCGGCCTTGGCCTTGGCCTTGGCCTGGCTGCTACCCGTCCTCCCCGGATGCCCTTGGCTCCGACGGAACCAAACAGCCGGACTCGGTGCCTTGCATCTGCGCTCCGTGGGGACTCTTCCTCTCCCTCCCTCCTTCCCTGGTCTGAGTACTTACCCCGGCACCTCCTCCAGGGGAGTCAGGGGTTCCCCTCAGAGTCTCCAAATGCCCCACCTCCAGGTGATGACAGCTTCTCCTCACTGAGCATCCCCGGAGGCCCCAGGCCCCGGGCAGAGCAGTGGAAAGACAGAGGGGCGGGGGCAGACGGTGCAGTGCCTCTGCCTGTGCCTGTGCAGTGACCAGGGAGCCCAGGAGAGCGGCCAGCAGCGTGGGGTGCGGGAGGAGAACGGGTGTGAGTGTGTGAGGCCGAGAGCAGGTCACAGGCCAGGCCCCGGGGCTGGAGAGACACGTGTCTGGGAACCGCGGAGCTGGGTTTGGCCAGAATGAGGGAGGGGAGCAAGGGGCACGGGGCTGGAAGAGGCCAGGAAGGGGCCCCCGCCAGGCCCAGGGCAGGTCAGGGAGGGCGGGCTTTCCCCTGAGGGCCGGGGGCGCCACAGAGACTGACCCGCTCGGACGCCATGTCTGCGTGGAGCGGGGCGGCCAGTGGGCAGGCGTGACGGGGCCTGTTCTTCGGCGGGAGGAGCCGCTTACGGGGAGAGGTGTTTAACCCGAGTCTCCCTCCGCCCCGGGGCCCTCCCCGTGTCCCCAGCGGGCGAGGAGTCGGGCTTCCTCAGCTTCGCCAAGGGCGACCTCATCATCCTGGACCAGGACACGGGGGAGCAGGTCATGACCTCGGGCTGGGCCAACGGCATCAACGAGCGGACCAAGCAGCGCGGGGACTTCCCCACGGACTGCGTGTACGTGATGCCCACGGTCAGCATGCCGCTGCGGGAGATCGTGGTACGTGCACGCCCGGCCCCTCCGGGCCCTCCCCGCGGGGTGGTGAGACACGCGGCCTGCGCTTCCCTGGGGATGGCCGGGGTCCCGGGGCCCACAGACGAGAGCCGGGCGGCTGTCACCCCGAGAAGGGCCTGGAAGGGCCTCAGTGAGGAAGTCCCGGGGCAGGGGGGGGTGGGGGGGGAAGGTAGAGGGGGTAGGGAGGGCAGGACGAAGCCTGGCTCTGAGCGGGGCAGTGAGGGCAGAGCTGCGGAGGAGGCCCTGGTTCTTGGACTCCCCATGAGCTCAGCACTGAGAACTCAGAGCTCAGCCTCTCCAGGCAGCTCCCTGGGCAGGGCCAGGGCCAGGGGCAGGGGCAGGGGAGAGGGGCCCCAGGCAGGGGCAGGGGAGAGGGCCCGGGGCAGGGGCAGGGGCAGGAGCAGGGGAGAGGGGCCCTGGGCAGGGGCATGGGAGAGGGGCCCTGGGCAGGGGCAGGGGAGAGGGGCCTGGGGCAGGGGCAGGGGAGAGGGGCCTGGGGCAGGGGAGAGGGCCCTGGGCAGGGGCAGGGGAGAGGGCCCTGGGCAGGGGCAGGGGAGAGGGGCCCTGGGCAGGGGCAGGGGAGAGGGGCCCTGGGCAGGGGCAGGGGAGAGGGGCCCTGGGCAGGGGCAGGGGAGAGGGGCCTGGGGCAGGGGCAGGGGAGAGGGGCCTGGGGCAGGGGAGAGGGCCCTGGGCAGGGGCAGGGGAGAGGGGCCCTGGGCAGGGGCAGGGGAGAGGGGCCCTGGGCAGGGGCGGGGGAGAGGGGCCCGGGGCAGGGGCAGGGGGGGGGGGCCCTGGGCAGGGGCAGGGGAGAGGGGCCCTGGGCAGGGGCAGGGGAGAGGGGCAGGGGCAGGGGCAGGGAAGAGGGGCCCGGGGCAGGGGCAGGGGAGAGGGGCAGGGGCAAGGGCAGGGGAGAGGGGTCTGGGGCAGGGGCAGGGGAGAGGGGCAGGGGCAGGGACAGGGGAGAGGGGTCTGGGGCAGGGGCAGGGGAGAGGGGCAGGGGCAGGGACAGGGGCAGGGGAGAGGGGCAGGGGCAGGGGCAGAGGAGAGGGGCCCTGTGCAGGGGCAGGGGAGAGGGGCCCTGTGCAGGGGCTGGAGAGGGGCCTAGGACAGGGGCAGGGGAGAGGGGCAGGGGCAAGGGCAGGGGAGAGGGGTCTGGGGCAGGGGCAGGGGAGAGGGGTCTGGGGCAGGGGCAGGGAAGAGGGGCCCGGGGCAGGGACAGGGGAGAGGGGCAGGGGCAAGGGCAGGGGAGAGGGGCAGGGGCAGGGGCAGGGGAGAGGGGCAGGGGCAGGGACAGGGGAGAGGGGTCTGGGGCAGGGGCAGGGGAGAGGGGTCTGGGGCAGGGGCAGGGGAGAGGGGCAGGGGCAGGGACAGGGGCAGGGGAGAGGGGCAGGGGCAGGGGCAGAGGAGAGGGGCCCTGTGCAGGGGCAGGGGAGAGGGGCCCTGTGCAGGGGCTGGAGAGGGGCCTAGGACAGGGGCAGGGGAGAGGGGCAGGGGCAAGGGCAGGGGAGAGGGGTCTGGGGCAGGGGCAGGGGAGAGGGGCCTAGGACAGGGGCAGGGGAGGGGCCCGGGCAGGACCCTGTCCAGCCGTTCTGACGGGCCGCCCTGGTTCAGACCCGGGCGCTGAGGGAAGGGTCCAGCCCAGCAGCATGGGGGCGGCAGCAGCTTCGGAGACACAGGGAGCAAAGGGGCTCTCTGCTCAGAGCGGGCTCGGTCCCCTGAGCGGCAGTCTCCTGCCCCGGGAGAAGGCTCTGGGCTTCGCCGTGTCAGTCCCAGGAGCCCAGGTGGGGAGCTGACCGCAGCCCGCCTCTCGGTCACTAGGCGCTGGTCACCATGACCCCCGACCAGAGGCAGGACGTGGTCCGGCTCCTGCAGCTGCGAGCGCCGGAGCCTGAGGTGCGCTCCAAGCCCTACACCCTGGAGGAGTTCTCCTACGACTACTTCAGGTGCCGCCCGGGAGAGGGGAGAGGGGGGAGGGGGAAGGGGAGAGGACCCGGGGCAGGGGCAGGGTAGGGGAGAGGGCTTCTGCGACTCTGGCGGGGGCATCACAAAGCAGCCCCCCCTCTGAGCAGGGCCTGGGTCAGAGGGAGCCAGGGGCCCGTTTTTGTCTTTCTAGTGACCCTTCCAGTGTGTGTCCCCTTAGCCTTCCTTCTCCTAAGGGAGGCGACTGTGCCCACCCCAGGGGGGCCCTGGGCACTCAGACTCGCAGTCCCGGCGGGAGGTGGGCGCACACCAGGAGCTGGGACTGTGCGCCGGGCCCCGGAGGGGCTGCTGGGGCAGAGGCCGGGCTCCCGGAGGCGGCGGCTTGCTGAGCTGTGTGGGGGCGACTCGGGGAGAGCCCAGGCCAGGGCGGAGCGGAGAGGGGCAGGAGGGGGGAGGCGGGCGGGCGGCAGGGCTGTCGGGGCACAGGGGTCAGAGCCTTCGGTTTCCAGCAGAGAAGGTGGGGCCCGGGGCAGCAGGGAAGACCGGGGTCCGTTCCTGACCCCTGACCTCCAGCAGCGGGGTGGACGGGGCGGGTCTCACCGTCGGGCGGTTGTCAGAGCTGACCACCCCGGCGCCCGCAGGCCCCCGCCCAAGCACACGCTGAGCCGCGTGATGGTGTCCAAGGCCCGGGGGAAGGACCGGCTGTGGAGCCACACGCGGGAGCCGCTGAAGCAGGCGCTGCTCAAGAAGATCCTGGGCAGCGAGGAGCTCTCGCAGGAGGCCTGCATGGCCTTCATCGGTATCCGCTCGGCGGGCGACGGGGCGCGGAGGGGACCGGGCGGCGCGGCCGGGCCTCCGCCTCAGGGTTCCCGTCAGACGCCGGCCTCCCTCTGGGGTTCGGGTGGGTCCTGGTTGCTAAGGTGACCGGACACCCCGCTTTTGGAGGGACAGTCCCGGTTTTTAACCATTTGTCCCGCATCCCTCAGCGTCTTAAAAAGGTCCCGATATATTTTTTTTAAAAGTCCCGATTTTTTTTAAAAAAAAAAACGCCCTGAGACGCGGGACAAATGGTTAAAAATAGGGACTGCCCCTCCAAAAGCGGGGCGTCCGGTCACCTCATCCTGGGCAGTTTGGAGGGATGCCGACGGATCGCCTCCATCCACGTGCTGGCACCTGACAGCACGCAAGGCGCCACCTCAGCACCGTCGCGTCCGCCCTGTCATTCAGCCGCCCGTGCTCTCGCCATGTGCTGGGCCAGGCATGGCGACACGGTGACCAGCCCCAGTCCCGGGCCCCAGGGGAGACGTGCTGACCGGGATCTGTGCCGGGATGGGGTTGGCAGCACAGTGGCCTGACCCAGCCGTGGAGGAGGGCAGGGAGGGCTTCCTGGAGCAGGAGGTGGTTTCTTGGCTGAAAGCTGAGTAGGACTCCCTTAGCCAGTCGAAAGGGGGAGACAGGTGGGGTGTGCTCCAGGCACACGGAGCAGCCAGCACGGCGCCCTGAGGCGGTGCAGAGCTGGGTGATGCCAGGGCACACAGGAATTCACAGCTGCAGGGCAGGTCCAAGAAGGGAGCTGAAAGGCGTGGGCGGGCTCACGAAGGGGTCACGTCCTGTGAAGGAGCGTGGACTGAGTGCCGAGGCCCTGGGGGCCCCGGGGCAGGGCTGGCACAGGTGAGTGGGTTGGACAGTGCGTCCTGGTGCAGCAGGCACTTTGGATTCAGCGTTGGGTGCTGAGGAGGCGGCCGCAGGAGTCGAGGCGGGAGAGATGGGCGGTGGACAAGGACCGCGGGGTGGGAAAACTGCCCCGAGGCCCAGGGCCCCCTGCCTGCTGCCCCAGCGCCACCCCCTCGGCCACCAGCCCTTCCTTGACGCGCCCCCCAGCCGTGCTCAAGTACATGGGCGACTACCCGTCCAAGAGGATGCGCTCGGTCAACGAGCTCACCGACCAGATCTTCGAGGGCGCCCTGAAGGCCGAGCCCCTCAAGGATGAGGTGTACGTGCAGATCCTGAAGCAGCTGACGGACAACCATATCAGGTGAGCCCGGGGCTGCGGGCGGGGGAGGGGACGGCCCCTCCCTGGCGCCCCCGGCTGCAGGGAGTCCTCCAGTAAGGTGACCAGAAGTCCCGCTTTCGGCGGGACAGTCCCGGTTTTTAACAATTTGTCCCCACATCCTGAGGTGTTTTAAAAAAAAAAGTCCCGATTTTTTTTTTTTTTTTTTTTTGGAAAGAATCTGGACTTTTTTTTTTAAATGCCGCGGGATGCGGGAAAAATTGCTGAAAATCAGGACGTCTGGTCACCTTATCCTAAAGGTCACGCCCCATCGTGATGGGGAGCCCCGCCTCGCTCCCGCCCTTCCTCCCTCAGAGCGGGGAGCCCCCTCAGACTCACGTCCTCGCTCTGCCTCAGGGGGGCCAAGAGCCAGGAGGTGGCGGCCGTGCCCTCTGAGTCTGTCCTCCAAGTCTGACAGGCCCAGCTCCTCGTCGTTCCTGCCATCCCCTGCTCCAGCCTCCTCGGGACCCTCCTGCCCAGCCCAGACTCTGCTGGCACCTGCGGGTTCCGCTCCTGAGCGAACGCCCCGTCTCTGGTTCGGGCTGAGCTGTGTGCCAGTTGGAAGCTCTGGCTTAAAACGCTCACAGGCTAACGGTGTTGGGTCCCGGAGGGTACCGCCGTCTTCTCCCTGCTGGGCCATACACCTGCAGAAAAGGGAGTCGGGCACACGTCAGTCTCAGAGCCTGAGAGAGGCCCTGCCATCTCCCCTTATGCCCAGACCCCCACCTCCCTCCCCAGCAGTGTCACTCTCTGCATCTCTTCCTCAAGAGCCACACGTCAGAACTTTTCCCACCGACAAACCCCTGTACGTGCCGTAATCACAGCCTGGAAATCTTTCCCTCTCCTTTGCTATCAGAATTCTTCTCATCCCAGAAAGCCGAGATCAAATGCCACCTCCTCCTGGGTGCCCTCCAGGATCCCCCCCCCCCCACCCCCCGCCAGACACAGGAGCTCAGAACGGTGCCTGAGGGAGCCAGGCGGCTGTTCTAACTTAGTGCGATTCACAGAGCAGGGGAGTTACAGAGCTTCGGCCAGAACAGTCACACACCGCTTCCTTCATGGGAAAGTCTTGCAAAAAAAAAAAAATCTCAGTTGAACCAAAGAGCTTGGTGACACAGCTGATTCTCATTCTGGCCTGAGCCCTCAGCTCCCCGGGGCTGTACCTGCGGCCCCTTGGGGTCCAGCTGTCTCCACTGCGAGCGGCACTAATTGGATCTAGCTGTCGGGGCGGTGGGTCCATCGGTCCTCAGACAGGGGTGGGGTCAGGCCGGGCGCGTGCAGCCCTGGGCGGTGCTCAGGCCCCGCGGTGGGCCGTGTGGGCCCGTGGCACCGGCCGGACACGCCCCTCCCCCTGCAGGTACAGCGAGGAGCGGGGCTGGGAGCTGCTCTGGCTGTGCACGGGCCTCTTCCCCCCCAGCAACATCCTCCTGCCCCACGTGCAGCGCTTCCTGCAGTCCCGCAAGCACTGCCCGCTCGCCATCGACTGCCTGCAACGGCTGCAGAAAGCCTTGAGGTACAGCAGCCCCGAGGGGCGGGGGCAGCGGGCACGGAGTCGGGGACAGGCGTTGTGTCTGTGGCGGGGGAGGGGGGGCGGTGAGGGGGAGGGCTTCCGGCCACACCAGGTGTGTAGGACAAGCCCCTTGGGGTGAGGAAATGACCACCCAACTGTAGTGACCATCCCGGGGGTGCCACGGCGGTCAGTTTGACAAAGGCTGCAGGCCCATCCCGGACCCAGTTTGAGTCTGGTTGCTCCAAAGGTCTTGGCTCAGACCTTCAAATCTGTCCGGGAGGCAGATGCCTGGCCGCACTTCACACTTTTATTTATTTTTTAGATATATTTTATTGATTTTGCACAGAAAGGAAGGGAGAGAGATATAGAGTTAGAAACATCGATGAGAGAGAGTCATCGATCAGCTGCCTCTTGCACACCCCCTACAGGGGATGTACCCACAACCAAGGTACATGCCCTTGACCGGAATCGAACCCGGGACCTTTCAATCCCCAAGCCGACGCTCTATCCATTGAGCCAAACCGGTTTCGGCTTTTTTTTTTTAAAAAAAAATATATATATATTTTATTGAGTTTTTACAGAGAGGAAGGGAGAGGGATAGAGAGTTAGAAACGTCGATGAGAGAGAAACATCGATCAGCTGCCTCTTGCACACCCCCTACCAGGGATGTGCCTGCAACCAAGGTACGTGCCCTTGACTGGAATCGAACCTGGGACCTTTCAGTCCGCAGACTGACGCTCTATCCACTGAGCCAAACCGGCTTCGGCCGCACTTCACACTCTTAAAAGCCCACCTGCGCCCTTCCCTGTGTGGGGGGCACTGGTACCCCATTGTACAGTGGGCACTGGAGGCTCTGTGGGGTGACTCAGCTGGTAAGAGGGATGGGCAGGGATTGAAGCAGGTGTTCCGGCTGCGAAAGTTCCCTCTGTTCCTCGCTCCGTGCACCAGCTGGCCCTGACTGCACCCCCCTCCCCCCGGCTTTTAGGAACGGGTCCCGGAAGTACCCCCCACACCTGGTGGAGGTGGAGGCCATCCAGCACAAAACCACCCAGATATTCCACAAGGTCTACTTTCCCGACGACACCGACGAGGTGAGGGCCCCTGGCGGCTGGGTGCGTGGACGGCCCCCAAACACCGTCATGAATGCCCTCGGGGCACAGGGAGCAGCCCGAGGCCCCCTCTGCCATCCCCACGTTTGCCCCTTCCTCCCGCCCCTCATGGAGTCAGAGCTCAGCCAGGCGGCCAAAGGCACCCAGTCAGGAGCCCCGGGTTCCGGTGCAACCTCCCGCCCGTGAGCAGCTTCCTGGAGAAGGTCCCCTCCCGCCCGCTGAGGAGGCCCTGCCTGGGAACCAGCCGCCTTCCCCCTGGAGCTGAGCTCCGTGCAGTGCCCCTCCTGCCAGTTCTGGGCCAGTTCTGTTCCTGTGGCCCTGAGCCCACCTTCCTCAGACCTTCCTCCCTCCCTCCCCCCACCTGGCCTGATTGGGGGTCCCCAGCACCCTGGTCCCCTTGTCCAAAGGTCCCTTTTGTCAGTGTCTTCCTGTCCCGCCCATTCGGCCAGGCTGCCTCCTGGTGTCCACTCCTGACCCATCTCAGCACAGCGTCTCGTTCAGATCAATGAGTCCAACATTGAAACTTCCCGTCGGTAAAGCAGTTTTAAAACTTGTCTGGAGATTAGAGACTCAGAAATGCCCTGCAGGATGCCAGACACAAGCACAAAAACGCTCTAAGACCCTTTTCTGTTCCCTCCAGCGGGAGGTCACAGGAGGCCCCTCCCCTCACCCTCCTCCCTCCATCCAGGCTTCCCAGGCTCTGCCGTCCCAGAGGCTCCTGACCAGGGGTCTGTGGCCGCCCGACGGAGCTCGGACTCCACGGGGCGGGAGGCAGGGGCAAACGTGGGGATGCGGAGGGGAGGCCTGGGCCCCAGCCCATTCTGGGCTGTTTCCCCCTTCTTTTCTCCTCCCCCTTTTTCTGAAATTTGTTCTCCTCCTCCTCCTGTCTCTCTCCTTCCAATCGCCCCACGCCCTGCCCCTGTCCTCTGCGCTCCCTCCACCGTCACTCAGGCTGCTCAGCAGGCCCAGGGCCCTGAGGCCCAGGCCGAGTCCTGCTCAGGGGAGGACATGATCTGGAAGACCCAGACAGGACTTAGCTGCCTTGTTCTTTTCTTTTCTTTTCTTTTCTTTTCTTTTCTTTTCTTTTCTTTTCTTTTCTTTTCTTTCTTTCTTTTCTTTTTAAAAATATATTTTAAATATTTTTAAAAATATATTTTATTGATTTTTTACAGAGAGGAAGGGAGAGGGATAGAGTTCTAGAAACATCGATGAGAGAGAAACATCGACCAGCTGCCTCCTGCACACCCACCACTGGGGATGTGCCCGCAACCAATGTACATGTGCCCATGACTGGAATCGAACCCGGGACCCCTCAGTCTGCAGGCCAACGCTCTCTCCACTGAGCCAAACTGGTTTCCGCGCCCTGTTCTTTTCTGAAATGCCGTGCCCAGCTCTGGGGCGGGGGGTGGGGGGGGGCGGTCTAGCTGGAGGCACAGCCAGTGCCACGTGAGCCCCGCCCCCAGGCCTTCGAGGTGGAGTCCAGCACCAAGGCCAAGGACTTCTGCCAGAACATCGCCGCCCGGCTGCTCCTCAAGACCTCGGAGGGCTTCAGCCTCTTTGTCAAAATTGCAGACAAGGTGGGTGGTGAGTCGTTGCCTGCTGTCTGTCTGTCGGTGTGTCGGTTGGGACATTTGCTGAAGCCATAACAGCTCCTGGGGCAGGAGGGGGAGGAGACAAAGGAAGGGAGGTTAGAGAGAGGGAGGAAGAGAGAGGTGCTCTTGTATGTGCATTCTGCTGTGCCCGTCTCCTTCCTGCATCCGGTGTGCCCCTTACCGGCAGCAGCTGCCCCGAAATCCTTCCTCCCTCACCCCAGCACATGTGCACTCCCAGATTTGACTTAACCGCTCCCTCAGCTGCCCGCTGAGGCCAATTGATCCTTGAAATGACCCTTTAGGAGAGGGCAGTCCGCCCCACCTGACAGGTCACAAAGGGCTGAGGACGGTTGTCTCAGGTCACACAGAAGGAAGGAGCTAGATCTGCCTCCAAAGCGCAGGCCTCTGCCACTGTCCCTCGTTGCTCCCCCCTCCTCTGTGCACGGGGTCAAAGCCCCTCCCCCAGGGAAGGCTTCCCTGACCAGCTCGGGCTGATAGGTGCTCCCTCCCCTTCGCTCCAGCTCCCTGTGCATCCATGTCTGTCTCCTCACTTCACGGCTGTCCCTGTGCCTGACCCTGGGGACGCAGAGGGGTCTCGGTGAGGTCCTGGACCTCGGATCGAGTAGAGCCTGCGGGAGGGGCAGGACGCGGATGCTGGGAATGTGCCAGGCAGGGCCTGGGCCTCGTTCTCAGCCTTTTCCCTGGGGCCCGGGCAGCGTTCGGTAGATCTTTGCTGAGTGGCAGGAGGGAGTGGCTGTCCCTCTGCGTGGGCTGTGTTCGGGAGACAGCAGGCACGGCCGGGCGGGGTGAGGCTGGTACACGGACACCCTCTGGCTGCCAGAGGGGGCCTGTGGAGAAGGGGCCCCCAGGTCCTGGGGTGGGAGAGCCAGAAGACAGTATTGCTCCAGCTAAAACGCGGACTAGCATGGCCATGCCCATTAGGTCATCAGCGTGCCCGAGAATGACTTCTTCTTTGACTTTGTCCGACACCTGACAGACTGGATAAAGAAAGCCCGGCCCGTCAAGGATGGTAACGTGAGGCTGGGCCCTGGGTGCACCCGAGGCCCCGCGCAGGGCGGGGCTGGCTCCGGGTCCTACCTGGAGGCCCAGCTCCGAGGCCCCGAGCGAGGGCCCCCTCCGGGCTGGGGCGGGGCGGGGCGGGGCACACCTTGGGCGGGGACCCTCTGGGTGACCCGGCTGCCCTCTGCTGCAGGGATCGTGCCCTCGCTCACCTACCAGGTGTTCTTCATGAAGAAGCTGTGGACCACCACGGTGCCGGGGAAGGACCCCATGGCGGACTCCATCTTCCACTACTACCAGGTGGGTTGTGCCTGCGCGTGCTGCCTGTGGCCCGCGGGCCTGTGGGGCGGAGGCCTGCTGTCCCTGCTGGGCGGGGCTGTAACGGCACGGCCCAGGAGAGACATTTGCCACTCACTCTCTTCTGGGATGTTCTTCTCTCGGGTCTCTTCCTCTTTACCTGCTGAGCTTTTGGATGTGAATTCAATCATCGGGTGTGTCTTTTTTTTCTTCTTCAATTACACTTTACATTCAATATTACTTTGTATTAGCTTCAGGTGTGCCGCGTGGTGGTTAGTCATATGCTTTACACAGTGTTCTGTCCAGTATTTTCAGTACCCAACTGGCGGCATGCCTAGTAAATGCAGTGTGATTGACTGTATTTCCTGTGCTGTACTTTAGACTCCCATGGCTATTCTGTACATGCCAGTCTGTACCTCATCCCTTCAGCTTTTTCACCCAGTCCTCTAATCTCCACCCCTCTTGCAATCAAAAGCCTGTTTGATGAGTCTGTATTTATGAGTTTGTTTCTATTGGTTTATTTTGTTCTTTAGATTCCATATGTAAGTGAAATCCTATTTATCTTTCTCTGACTGCCTTATTTCACTTAGTATAATACCCTCATTCATGCTATCACAAATGTGTGATTTCTTTTGGACCAAGTAATATTCCATTGTGTATGTGTATTACAGCTTTTTATCCCATTGTCTGTTGATGGGCACGTGGGTTGCTTTCATATCTTGCTTATTGTAAATAACACTGCTGTGAACACAGGGGTGCATATATTCTTTCAAATTAGTGTTTTGGGTTTCTTTGGATATAATACCCAGAAGTAAAATTGCTGGTCATAAGGGAGTTCTATTTTTAATTTTTTGAGGAATCTCCGTGTTTTCCATGAATCATCTTAAGGGAAGTCCTCCCTGTCCCTAAGACTTTATCAAGTCACTTGGTTCTTTGTTCTCATAGCACTGGGAATATTGCCTTCAAAGATTGGAACTGTACATTGATTTGATGTGATAGTGTCTGTTCTTTCTTTGACTATAAGTTCAATGAGAGTAAGGAGGATATATGTTGTTGCTTATAGGGCTAGGCTCATAATTGATGCTCAATAAATAGGTGTTGGCTTGATGGGTGGGTGAATGAATGGGAGAAGGATGGATGGTAAATGAATTTTTGAGAGCGCCGAATCCTAACCACTAGACAACCAGGGAGGTGTAAATGAATTTTTGAATTGGATATCGGTGAGTGGATGGGTGAATGGGTAAGTGGGTAGGAGGGTTGGTAGGTGGATGGATGAACAAATAGGGAAATGGGTGGGAAAGAGAAGTGTGGTAGACCCATGTGGCTGGGTAGATGGATGGATGAATGGGTACAGATGGGCAGGTAGGTGGTAGGGTGGATGAGTGTGTGAGTACATGAAAGGGTGGATCATCACTGACTCGGGTTTCTGATTTGCCCCGTGTTCTCGGCCAGCCTGCATTTCCCTGTGCTTTAAACAAGAGAGCCGGAAGGCTCCAGGAGCCTTTTAGAGGACTCATCTTTGCTTTTGAGTTACCCGTCATCCTCAGTTACTCTGGTTCTGGGTCTGGAAGTTCAAGGTGAGGAACGGGCTGGTGCCACTGATGAAACCAGCCAGTCTGAGGGATCAGTGGAAAGAGGCCGGCGGCCTGAGAGGCTTTTCCCATGGAAGGACAGGCTGGGGCAGTCTGCGGAACCGTCTCAGGCTCTGCATTTTTGAAATGGGACTGCTCATCTTGCTGTACTGGTAGGAGGGGCAGTGACATACTATTCACATGCAGCTCTGTTTTGAACTGCAATGTGCTGAATCTGTGAGGCACAATCGCTGCTGTCCTGCCTGTGCCATCTCCCCTAAGGAGGCCGGAGAAGCGGGTGGACCGGCCTAAGGGGGGTAGGGGAGGAGTCCCTGCCTCCCCGTGACCTGCTCCGTCTCTGGCAGGAGTTGCCCAAGTATCTCCGCGGCTACCACAAGTGCACGCGGGAGGAGGTGCTGCAGCTGGGGGCGCTGATCTACAGGGTCAAGTTCGAAGAAGACAAGTCCTACTTCCCCAGTATCCCAAAGCTGCTGCGGGAGCTGGTGCCCCAGGACCTCATCCGGCAGGTCTCACCTGACGACTGGAAGCGGGTGAGCATGGGGGAGGAGTGGGGATAAGGTCCCCCACAATGGGTCTCCGGGCACCCCAGGGGCCCAGGGGCAGCCAAACACCCAGAGTAGTGTCTCCCGTGGCCGCACGTGTGACAGGGTCACTCCCCGTCCCCCGTTCCCTCTCCACTTGCGTTAGTCTCCAGTCTTTCAGGCAAAGGAGTCAGGCAAAGGCCACGTTGCAATACTTGTCCCTGTCCTGGTTACCGTGGTTACTGTGATGACTGGTGTCCGGGCTTTACTTGGTTGCTACTCTTTGGCCTGCTTGCTTGGGAGGAAGGAAGGGCAGGAATCCATTCACTGGGACAAGGAGGCAGGTCCTCACAGCTCCAGGACCCTGTCCCATGCCTGGCCCTCCGAGGCCATGACAGCCGCTGGCAGAGCAGATGGGGCCGGAGGGAGGGGAGGGGACTGACCAGCCTCCCCCGCAGTCCATCGTCGCCTACTTCAATAAGCACGCGGGGAAGTCCAAGGAGGAGGCCAAGCTGGCCTTCCTGAAGGTCATCTTCAAGTGGCCCACCTTCGGCTCAGCCTTCTTCGAGGTGAAGGTACGCTGTGGGCAGTTTCTCAGAGAGGAGGGAGGAGGGAGAAGGGAGGAGAGAGGAGGGAGATGGGAGATGGGGAGGGGGGCTGAGAAGACAGGCTCCTCCCCAGGACTGTGGGGAGCAGCGGCGGCCTCTGCCGCCTGCCCTGGAAAGAGGGAAGCCTGGGACCTGTCTCGGCCAGGTGTGCCGGCTGAGTGCTGAGCCCCGGGCTCAGTCCTGGGACACAGAGGACAGGGCCTCAGCCTGGCAGGGGAAGCAGGTGTGTACACAGGCCAGGATCCCGGAGGATAATCTGTGGGGTGCTCTTATCAAGGTGGCATGGCAGGGCTGCAGGCACCTGCCCCCCTGGCACGGAGTTGGCAGGACAGGTCAACTCAACCCCAGCTGAGAGTCTTTATTCTGCCCCTAGTGCACACAGCTTTTCCTGCTCTGGGTCCCCACCTGACGGTTTCCTACTCTCTTTATTAGCAAACTACGGAGCCAAACTTCCCGGAGATCCTCTTAATTGCCATCAACAAGTATGGGGTCAGCCTCATCGATCCCAGGACCAAGGTGAGCAGAGACAGGGCAGACCAGGCAGGGGCAGGCTGCTGTCTGCACCCCTAAAAATGCCCCCACAGCCTCCGCCCTCACGTCACCTGCCCTCACGGCCACACATCCCGAGAGGCCGTCTGCTTCCTGACCCTCATCTGCTCCATCCAAACGGCTCCCTCCGCTGGAGTTACAACACCTGTACTAAACCAGGCGACTCCTCTCAGTGCTTGCCTTTCAGCATCATTAGACGCTACCAGCTAGTCTCCTTCCCACATGCTCTCTGCCTGCGTGGGCAGCAGGGCAGGCTGTGCAGGGGTAACTGATGCTCGTACTTACAGGCCCAGCAGCCCTCACCCAGGGGGCAGGAAGCATACCCTAGCACGTGCACAGGAGGACAGCTGCGCTGCGGGTGCCAGTGACCCCGTCTTCCTCTCGGGCCCCTGTGCCCCGTTTGCCTGGTCTTCCTCTCAGACCGTCTATGGGCTTCATCTCTATCCAGCCCGTAACACTG
The DNA here is from genome assembly GCA_036971965.1 of Nyctalus aviator. Taxonomy (NCBI): domain Eukaryota; kingdom Metazoa; phylum Chordata; class Mammalia; order Chiroptera; family Vespertilionidae; genus Nyctalus; species Nyctalus aviator. The sequence goes on from CM072929.1 coordinate 41,908,106, forward strand.
TGGTCCCCAAGGTTCTGTCCTGTCCTCCTTTCTTTTTCATCTTCATTGCTGAACAGTATTACATGCGTCCTCCTTTTCTCCTTCTGGCCCGCCCCGTCCCCCGCCATCATCTTTTTGTCCCTTTCCTCAGACTTTCCCTGGACTCTCAGCCAGGACCAGTTTCATTCCTTCAGGCCTCCGACGTTTCCGCTTCCAGTCCCACACCCCAGCGGCCTCCCGACTCCCTGGGGTGTCCGGCCTGCTGGTCCCAACCAAGGCGTGAGCGGGAAGGCGCCTACCTGCCCCCACTCCAGCGCCAGGCAGAGCTCGCCTCCCCCTCCTGCTCGTTTCCCCAGGGCCCGAGGCCTTTCCTCTGGGGGGCGTCTGTGGGCTGGAGCCGAAGGGAGTGAGGCCAGAGGGCCCAGGCTGTGCAGCTTCAGACTTTCTGCTCCCCCCAGGACATCTTGACCACGCACCCCTTCACCAAGATCTCCAACTGGAGCAGCGGCAACACCTACTTCCACATCACCATTGGGAACCTGGTGCGCGGGAGCAAGCTGCTCTGCGAGACGTCACTGGTGAGAGCTCCCTTCCGGGCCGGGCGGGCGCCCCTGCTGCACCGCCGCTTCAGCCACGCTCCAGGCCCGGGGCCAGCAGCAAGAGTCAGGCTGGGGCCAAGGTCAGGTCATGTTGAGGCTCAGCTTAGGTCTGGGGGAAGAGGCTTAATCAGGGGCGGAGGAACAGACCCCTCCTGCAATGACTATTGTTTGAGTGCCTTTAGTGCCTGGGGATTGAGTCTTCAACTCTGAGTTGAACAAAAGGCCTCCTGGACTCAGTGTCCAAGGTACAGCTTCACGTGTAGTCTTGAGTCATTCTCGGAGGTAGGCTTCCAGGCTGGAGGGCCCACAGGCTAGGCCTTCGTGTGGGGCCGTACAGCTTAGAACCGGAGACATCTACCCGGGTGAATCCCAGGCCCTCCGCTGTGCAGCTGGGGAGACGGAATCCAGAGTGGACCGAGAGTTGCCTTGTGCAGGGTTCTGCTCCTGCACTGCTCCGGCAGCTGTGTCTGGGAACTGGTCCTGTTTATCACCTTGCTACTGTTTCCAGGGCTACAAGATGGATGACCTCCTGACTTCCTATATCAGCCAGATGCTCACGGCCATGAGCAAACAGCGGGGCTCCAGGAGTGGCAAGTGAACAGTGTGGAGGTGGCACTGGCTCTGTGCCTGCGCCTCAGGTGGCAGCTGGGGTAAGACCTTTGCCATCGGGCAGGGAAGCTGGGCTGGCCAGCCACCGGTGACAGCACCTGCTTGGACTCTGGTCCTCCTTCCAGTGAGGTGGCCTTGCTGGGGTACAGAGCACTCTTCCACCACCCCTGACGTCCGCAGGTAGGATTTGGTCCTGGCTGTGGCCTTCCCGGTTGTAAGAGCCTGTGCTTCGTGCATGCTTCTCTCATCCCAGACCAGCCCGGCCATGTGACCTCCTTTGGCTTTGTGTACCACTGGGACCGGGAATCAAGAGGACACCCTAGTTCATCCTGGGAGCAGCCAGACCAAACCAACTGATTCAAACATATTCTGACACCTAAGGACTGGACTGGTTGAATTCCCGTAAGTCCAGGACCCTCAGCTGGGGTGGAGGAGACAGACCACTTTTCTATATTGCAGTGTGAGTGCTGAGCCCCTGCTTTCCTAACCAACTAAGGTCATAAAGCACGTGTTCCATCTTCTGGCCCGAGAGTGTCTCTTGAGGGAATGGGAGGAGGGAAAGAGTCTGGGGACAGGGCCCTGTTGGCTGGCACCTCTCTCCTTGGTCTCTGTGTACAGGGCCACGCTGGTCTGGGCTTGGGGATAGAGGTGTCTGTGTCCAAGATGTGCTTGAAAGAGACTTAAAGGGACTGGCTGAGACAAGGGCAGAGAGCAGAGAAATGCTGGGCCTCAGCCTGGGAGGTGAGGATCTAAGTGTGCATGGGCAGAAGGTCAAGGGGGGACTGGCTTCTGAGCCTTCACCAGCGCCAGTGGAGCCAGAGTGGCCCCGGAATCCTGCCAGATATATCTCCTCGGTTCATTAAGAAATCACTGAGAACCCCAAGAACAATGTCTTTTTGGGTTAAGGCCCTACACCCAGTCGGTGCCTGTAAGATGCTACTTTGTCACCAGGACGGACCAACCAAGCTTGGCCATGACCTGGGCAAGTCTGGGGCTGGGGGCTCAGACAGGGAAGGTGCGATCTGGGGCTGTGCCCGGGATGAATGCCTAGAGAGGTAAGAGGGGAGAATTCCCTTGCAGTGGGTGTGTTTGTGATCTGCCTCAGGGTCCCCCTGAAACTTCAGCAGAGCCAAGTCCTGCTTGTCCTTACACACCCAGCTGTTTAGTGTCTAGGTGCCCAACTGACTCACAGGGAGTACTATTCCTGTTCTCCGCAGAGGCCTGTGGAGAGGGAGGGGTGGCTGTGGAAACAGAGGCCCCAAATCATAGCACTGCCTTCTGGGCTGGCCATGTGGCTGCCCTGGTGCCCAGGGGGAAGGAAGCTGCACGGTCTGCCCCTACACCATCATCGTATAGATGGGGATACTGAGGCCCAGAGCAGCGTGAATAGGTGATCGTCACCTAGTGGAACTCAATTCACTGCTTCTAACATTGGGATCCCAGACAGAAGGGGCTCCCTGCTTGTTCTAAGTTATAGTTTCCCTTCAAGGACAAAGGCCATTGGATGCGGATGGAATTACGCCCGTCTTTCCATTGGGGAATCAGCCAATAGCAGACTATTAGGAAGCATCATCCCACTTCACACTAGATCACAAAGAGTGCATGTGGATAAAATCTTTGTCCCTAAGGTACCCAGGCCACCTTTAATTTTCTGACCCAGGATGGCATCCCTGTCGCACGCATCCGTCTTTGTCAGCCTGAGCCATCACAGAAGGGTCCAAAGAATACATACTCCACTTTCCTCTGCATTCCTGAAAGGCTGCCTTTATTTACATGCTGAAGTTCACCACAGCTGCTCCGTTAGCAGGGACTACTATGAAGGGTTAGGATGAGAAAGACCCTGCAACATCCAGGGAAGAATGCGCTCCAGCTCCAAGACCACAACAGTTGTTTTCCCTCTTGCCTAAACCCTGGAGCTGCATCCTTTATAGGAAGGCTAGTCCAGACGTTCTCCATTGAGCTTCCAGTGCTCTTCCGCACTCCTTTCTTGGCCACTCCCCACCGTCACCACCCTTAGGCACAGAGAAGGAGGATTAGAGGGGGCAAGATGTGGCTAATTCTTTGAAGAGAGCCCAGAGGGGGACATGTTGGATGTGGCTGAAAAGGTTGCAGAACCGATTCTTGGGAGTATTCAATTGTGCGAGTCTTTTGGGTTGTGTTTCAGGGTAAGGAACATCTGTGGAGGAAACTGCTGGTTCCTTCGCCTGGCACTGCAGTTTGGCGGGTGGCCTCTCTGTTGGCCGCCTCGGTGGGCACCAGTTGTCTAAGGTCATCTGTAGCAGGTGTGGTTGCTTCCTGGACTGACTATGGTTCAATGTCTTTTATCTTAAACCTCAGGAGGGGCTGCTGGAGGCTCAGGGTTTTCCCCAACTTGGGAAGGAGGTGGCATGGTTACAACAAAATCTTCTATTTTCTCACTTGGTCTCCTTTTGAATCTCCTACTTACAGTATCTGTGGGATAGAAAAGACAACACACAGAGCTCTCAAATGTCACTTCTCCAATCCTTGTAGGTGATGCAGTAAAATCCTTGTTATATTTAAAATGTTAGTCTCTCACCATCTCAGGTTCTTTCCCCCTAGTTCTCCCTATCTTTGTGCAAACTTTATCATGCTCATTCAATCAGCATGCCGCTGGAATTGAAGAGTGTGTTGTGTGAGGTCCCCGCTCCCCAGGGAAGCCCTCAGAAGACAGAAAGTAACATTCTCTTAAAGTTCATGCACTCCACAACCATTGCTTTAAAAAATGAACACCCTCTATTAGGAGCTTTTTATGGTCCGAGACTTTGTCTTGCTTGCCACTAGATACACAGTGTTGTCACATAGTTAAGTACTCAAAAAATAATTTTTATTTAGCTAATAGAAAAAATAGAAGGTGGAGATTTCTTCTAGCAATGGAGCTGGGAATTTGACGCTTACCAAAGACAAATTAAAAATTGGATAATATACAAAACCAAGAAAATATGTTAAATTATATAAAAATTTACAATAAGGCGAGGAACTGTGGAGCCAAAATCTAGGAGTAAGTGAGAATCCAAAGTGGTAAGCCCAGATCTCGGTTATTTTTTTTTTTACCGTGAATGTAATTTTAATCTCGAAGAAATAGCTGTACACATGAGTTTCATCTTCAATCAGGAGGAAGGGGATTTTTTATTGCTCTTGAGTAGAATTTGTAGGTTAACTGAATTTTAGAACAACAAATACCTAGAATATTTGGATATTAGGCTTTCTAGTTCATGAATGTGGTGTATTGCTCCATTTATTTGGGTCTTTCTCTCAGCAAACATTTGTAGTTTTCAGGTTTTATGTTGTTATAAATGGTATTTAGATTTTTTAAAATGTACCAATTATTCATTGGTAATATAAGATTTACAATTAATTTCTCTGTATATTGACCTTATATCCTGAGCGACTACTTAACCCACTTATTTTCAATATGTTTGATTCCTTAGAGTTCAATTATATCTGCAAATCAGAAGTTTTATTTATTCATTTATAGCTGTCGTTTATCTTATTAAACTGGCTATGCTTTACAGCACAATGCTGAATAGAAGTTGTGAGAGCAGACATCCTTGCCTTATTTCTGATCTTACAGGGATAATATTCATTGCTTCCTCATTAAAAATGATATTGGCAGTAGGCTTTTTGTAAAAATATTTTATCAGATTGAGGAAGTTTAATCCCTATTCCTAGTTTGCCCAAATATTATCAAGGGGTGTTGACTTTTTTTTAATTAAATATATTTTATTGATTTTTCATAGAGAGGAAGGGGGAGAGAGAGCTGCCTCCTGCACACCCCCTATGGGGATGTGCACACAACCAATGCACATGCCCCTGACCGGAATTGAACCTGGGACCTTCCAGTCCACAGACCGATGCTCTACCACTGAGCCAAACCGGTTTAGGCAAGGGGGGTTGACTTTTGTCAAATATGCTTTTTCCATTTTATTTTAATATGGGATTATATTGATTAGTTTTTAAGTGATATATCCATCTTGCATTACTGGTGTAAACCTTACTTGATGTATTATTCTGTTTGCTTGATTAATTCAATTTTGCTAGTATTTTGTTAAGGATTTTTCTGTCTAAGTTTGTAGATGATATTGATCTGTAAATTTTGTTCTTGTAATATTTTTGTGAAGTTTTATATGAGAACTTTTTCTGGCCTTAAATATCAGCTATTAGTATATTTCTTAAATATCTGAATAACCAGTGAAACTCTTTGGGCCCAAACTTTTCTTTCTGTTGAAGTTTTTGATATATGAATTTGATTTTGATAATGGGTTATTACAAATTTCTATTTCTTTTTCTGTCAGGTCTGATAAGCTATATTTTAAGGAATTGTTCCCTTCATTTTGGTTGTCAGATTTAATGACAAAAAATGTTCATAATTTTCCTTTTTATGGCTAGGATCTAGGGATATACTCTTTTATTCGTCATTCATTATATTGGCAACCTTGTCCTCTCCCTTCCTGCCTCCCTCCCCCACACACACATCTTGATGAGCTTATCAATATTATTAAACTTTTCAAAGGACTAACTTTGCACTGTTTTTGTTTTTCATTTCCTTTGGATCTTTCCTATTTTATTGATTGCTGCTATATTTAGAATTTCCTTTCTCTTACTTAGGAAAAATGTACTCTTTTTATAGATCCTTAAGGTAGAAACTTAATCAGTATTAAACTTTTCTTCCTTCTAACTTTTAAGTTTTCCTGTATGTCCTGCTATTGTATATTCATTATCAATTACTTAAAAATATGTAATATCTAAGTTCCCTTGTGATTTACTCCTAAATCAAAGGAATGTTTAAAAATACATTAATTTCCAATATTTAGAGGCTAATCTAGATATTTTATTAATATTTGTTTTTAACTTTGTTGTGGTACCAGAATATACTATGTAAGATCCAAATCTTTTGAAATTTATTTGAGACATGTTTTATGGCTTTTCATCTGGTCTATTTTGGTAAATATGTCATGTACATTTGAAAATATGTTATATTCTTCTAGTTGTTGAGAATTTTATATCGATGTGACTGAAATTGTTCAGATTTTTAAAACCCTTCTGATTTTTTTGTGTGTGCTTATTTATTTCAAGTACTGAAAGACTACTTATAAAATCTACTATGATTTCTCTTTCACTTTTTGTGTCATGTGGTCTGAAGCTCTGATATTAAATGCATACACCATTTTATTTATAATGGCTTCCTGATATACTGACCTTTTCATCATTATAAAATCTTTGTTTCTAGTAATGTTCCATGTTTTGAAGTCTATTTTTTTTCTGGTATTTCTTACTAGAGGCCTGGTACACAAATTCCTGCACAGGTGGGGTCCCTCAGCCTGGCCAACAATCAGGGCTAATTATCTGATCACGAACCCTGATCAGGGAGGGACTGTGGGAGGTTGGCCAGCCATGGGAGGATGGCTGTGGGAGCACACTGACCACCAGGGGGCAGCTCCTGCATTGAATGTCTGCCCCCCTGGTGGTCAGTGCACGTCATAGCAACTGGTCATTCAGCTGACCAGTCCTAACAGTCGCATAGGCATGATATATCATTTTCCCCATCCTTTTACTTTGGATCTATTTGTGTCTTAAGTATTTCTTTTGTAGACCACATATGGTTGGGACTTGCTTTTTTTCTATTTGACAAGCTCTACTTTTAGTATTTGATCCATTTATATTTAATGTAATTAATAAAATGGCTGCATTTATGATTACTGTGTTGCAACTTGTCTTCTCCCCTCCCCCTGTTATTTTGCTCCCTTTGTTCTTTTTATGAATCCATCTGCTATGAGATATATTATTCTGCTAACTTTGAAAAAGTAAGCTGCTATGTTCTGACAGGGCCCTATGACTAGGACCTGAAGGTGAACTCCAGGAGCTCAGGAAAAAACCCTGTCATCAGTGATCAAGAAAACAGGGACAGTTACAATCCTACAATTCTAAGGAACTAAATTCTGCCAAAAACCAGTGAGAATGAAAGAGTACTCTTAAATCTCAGCCAGGCCAACTCCTTGATTTTAGCCTGATAAGACTCTAAACAGAGTACCCAAGGTGCCTCGCTAGCACAGTAGGTAGCGCGTCAGTCTCATAAACAGAGTATCCAGCTAACCCATGCCTAAATTCCTGGCCCATATTTAAATTACTGAAAACCAGTAACAAAAGAAATACTATAAAAAGCAATCAGAAGGGGACATCTCTAATACTTTCAACAATAAAGATAAAAATTTTTAAAATCAGTCAGAGAAAAAGGACATATTAGAAGTAGAGGAACAAAGATAAGAAAATGAAAAACCTATTTTTATCTTGGAAGACTTTTCATAAGAATCTATGTATTAGTAAGCCCTATCTGGTTTGGCTCAGTGGACAGAGTATCGGCCCACAAACTGAAAGGCCTCGGGTTCAATTCTCGTCAAGAGCATATACCTCGGTCGCAGGCTCCTCCCCAGCCAGGGCCCTAGTCAGGACTCAGACAGGAGGCAACCAACTGTGTGTTTCTCTCACACAGATGTTTCTGTCTCTCCCTCTGTCTTCCATTCCCTCTAAAACCAATGGAAAAATACCCTCAGGTGAGGATTAACCAAAAAGGAAAAGAAACTACAGAAGACAGAAGACAAAGGACTGACTTCTTTAAAGTGCTGAAAAATGTATCCTAAAGCTAGGAAGGTGCTGAATATATCCTGGTGGCAGCAGCCACACATGCCCATCCTGCTGTGCGTATGGTGTAAGATGTGACATGAGCTTAGTATTGGGGGCTCTATTCTCCTCAACCTGAATGGATCTAGACTGAGGTTTTGGGTTCTGTCTAGTCTTCCAGGATTCTAAACTTGGTTTAAAGCATGTTTTTGTGCTTTTTGTTTTGTTTTGTTTTTTTAAGTACTCAAAAAGCCTTTTGATACCTTTTCTTTCTGCTTAGGTCAGACAAAATTGTTTTATGCAATAGGCAACTAAAAACTCTTAAACTGAAATACTCAACTCATTTTCTATTCACCTTTTATCATTTTCACACGAAGGGTGTTGGTGTCAAGTTAACTGAGTACTTTTTCTAAGGCATTATAGCCACTTCATTCAATGTATACATATCTTCAAATTTTCCTTCAAAACCTCTCCCATCCATGATTTCCTCACTTCTTTTCATTTTTTTTTGTCTCCGTTAATTATGGGCTGAACTGTGTGCCCCCCAATTCACATGTTGAAGCCTTAACCCAAGTGCCTCAAAATCTAAACTATACTTGGAGATAGAGCCTTTAAAGAGTTTATTAAAATAAGGCCATGAGGGTGGGCAATAATCCAATCTGCCTGAAGAAGAGAGAATTTGGAGATAAGTAGAAGCACTAAAGACGTGTGTGCGCACAGAGGAAAGACTGTGTGAGGACACAGCAAGAAGGTGGCTATCTGCGAGCCAAGGCCAGGGGCTCAGAAGAAACCAAACCTGGTGACACACTGGTCTTGAAGTTCTAGCCTCCATAAGTGTGAGAAAATAAACTTTCGTTGCTTAAGCCACCAGCCTATGATATTCTGTTATGGCAGCTTTAGTTTATTCATGCAACTACTGAAAATCAGAAGGTATCTAGAATACAGCCCTCAGACTTCTTAACAGCCAGTAGAGTGATCTTCTTAAGATTCATAAAACTCAGAGTTACTTGAGAATTCTCTTCCCCTCAAGAGATTTGGACAATCTTGGTTTGAACCTTCAGTTTCACAGTATAAATGACTTCCATTTAATTCATTCAAATTTTTAAACGTATTTTTTTCAGAGTCCCTGTGGATCTATTCCTGACTCTTAAGTATTGTATTGTTCAATCATCTACCACTGGTGCATAGCATCTCAGAATCTTCACCACCATCCACAAGATATTAAATTAATTCATGATTTTGTGACTGTTTTACTTAAGGTTCCAGAAACTGTGAAAGAAAATAGTATCAGGTACTGTGCAGTCCTCTGCCTTCTAGTTGGTTTTCCTTTTGACACTGAACTGGCTTCCCAAAGCAGTAACCATGTGATTATCGCCACAACCTTTTGAAAGTTAAATCTAGCTTCCCCTTCTCTTACTGGATCTATCTCCCTTCCTCAGTACCTGAGTTATGTTTAATAATAAGTTATTCCGTTATTCCATCCCTTCTACACAGAAACCTAGCATATTGCTCCCTTGTTTGAAACTCATTTGCCATCTCCTGACTGCTTATATGCAGAGCCTAGACGCTAGTCCATCATTTCAGGATCTCTGCGGTGTTCTCCCCCCTCCCAATACACATTACCCACTATTGGTGTCAATAGCTCTACTTTTGTCTGCTTCTTCACTGTTCTCTGTGAGCCAACCCTCTGCTCTCTGGAGTCAACCTCCATTTTTTTTTCAATTATCTTCAGCCCTTCGCAGGGTGTTTGGCACAAAGTGAGAGCTCAACAACTGTGTGATGAATAAAGTTTTGAAGAAATAAAAAATAAATACCATGTTCAACATCTCCTATGGGGTCTCTGCTTAGATTACGAAGCCCAAAATGCGCCCGATGTCAAGGGCCCTCCAGAATCTGTGCCCAGCTACACTTCTCAATTTTCCCTGGTCCCCACCCCTCCATATCTGACTCTTTCAGCAATTGTCAGTGACATGAAAAGCAGACCCCACATTCTCTAGAGTAATGGGTAGCAGTGAGGTAGGCCCCCAACTTTACCTGTGTAACCGCTGATTCTTTCGAAGACTTGTTCTCTTAGGTCCTCTTTCCACCTGGAAGGAAGCAGACTATCCATGAATCTTGGATAACAATATAATAATCCAAAAATAACAATAATCCAAGGTAGTGGCCAAAAATCACAATAACCCAAGGCAGTAGTCAAAAAAGAACGATAATCCAAGGCAGTAGCCAGAAAAGAAACATTATCCAGTAAAATTCTCACTTCAGCAGAGGATTTGTAGTTTTCCCTTTAAAGGGTGACTCACAAATGAAGAAATGGTTGGCATGATTAGGTCTACACAACCATGGTCTCCTCTAGCTAAAATTCTACTAGTTGGATATTTCCTCTCCCACCTTGAAACTTGTAACCATGTAGCACTATCCCTGCATGGATTCTGACATGCCATTTTCTTAGATGAAGACTATGGTCTAGAAAAGGACAATGATTTCCCCAGGGTCACCCTACAACTAAAGGGAAAATCCCAGGCTAAAACCCAGGCTTTCAGGTTTGTGAACTTGCTGTTTACACAGCGTCCTGCCATGTCCAGCTTTGTGGAAGGTGGGAAGATAGAGGCACTTGTTCGTGACAACCTTCAGCTCCGAACTCTCCCAAGTGATCCACACTGAATCTGTGGTCACTGAGCATCAGTGACAGTCCTTATCCCTAGAATATTGTCTTATGCTGAGGAGGAGGAAGGGGTGTGATGAGCTGCAGGCAATATGAGAAGAAATGAAGGGTTCAGATTACTAACTCTGTCTTCCTGAGAATTTGCCATGAGAGATGGATTTTAGGAAAAGTGTTAACTGTTGTGTGTTTTTTTCTCTCAACTTCTCAAAGGAACCATTTGTACTTTCATTTTAGGAAAAATTCATTTAAAATCACAAACATATGCTTACCAATGAAAATAAAATATGGCGATAATAAAAACTGCAGAAACACAATCCAGGAGAACCCACAGGAACACATAGTACTTAGGTGTCTGCAAAGTAGAAAACAAACTACAGTCCACGAACTGTTGGAAGGGATTTTAGGTCCGATGGGCCAAGTCCCTTGGTCTGTTAACAGAGCTGGGGATGGAGTGGAGGGGAACAATTCAGAAGGAAGCTGTTTGATTGGTGATCTCACACACACACAATACCTGCTGCTATCCTAACAATCACCCTTCCAAGTGGGGAGTGGCTCTACAAGGGATGAAACTTCACACTCTTATTTCCCTTGACATGCAACACAGAGGCCTGAGGGAGTCCCAGAGAAATCACATGGCAAGTCTGCTCTGGACCTAGGACCGTAGTCCATGTCCCAGCTCTCTGTGTTTCCATGGCACGGCTTCTCAAGCCTGGCTGTGCATCCAAATCCACCTGGGCAGCTTTCAGTAGTACCGGTTCCTGGGTCTCCCTACAGACCTCAGCAATTAGAACTCCTGCATTTTTATCAAGTTCCCAGATGATACTGAAGCACCTCGTCTGTGAGCCAGCAGTTAGGGATCTTTGTTCTATAGCACGATGCTTCCAGTAAGTAGGTTGAAATTATAATTCGTCCTTACCTAACATGTCCCCTGCTCCACACTCCTTGCCTGAATCACCTCATGCTACAACTCCAGCTCCTGGGGCCTCTTGTGTGAGTTTTCTAATTCCCTGGTCTGACCCTCCCTTTCTTCCTCCATGTTCCCCCTCCAATTTTACTTCATGCTACTGGGGCTGGCACTTTTTATTCTTTCTTAGGCCATTCCCCAACCTATCCCAAGGTCTTTCCTTTGATTGAATAATGATATTAATAAAAACACTAATGATCATGATAATAACAACTAACAATTAGTGAACATTTACAGGAGCTAAGGAAGTGTTCTAAGCACCGTAAGGGTATTTTCACATCTAATTTTCACACCAGCCCTAGACAAGTGCAGTAGAAGCTCTTAACTAACTTCCACTAAGCTAAGGCTCTTAACCCCTTCTGGAAACCAGGCTGACTGAAGCCCTGGCCTACTCCAGGATGCCCGCCCCATGAGCATCGCCAAGCAAAACCAAGAATAAGTTGTTCTTGTGCCTCAAATGGCTTAGAACGGTTGTATTTATTGTTTTAATTATGCAGTATAATAAAATGTTACTTAAATCTGTAAAATCTAGTGAAAATAAAAGTATACAATGTGACTTTGCTATTCCTCCCCAACAAGAGGTGAAGTCTGTTTCTGCCCTCATTCACCTTGAATCTGGACTTGACCATGTGATTTTCTTTGGTCAATAGAACATTTCCAAGTTCACTGTAGGATCTGTGTGATAGAAAGAAGAAAGCTACAGCTCCAAAATCATAGATGTCTCTGCTTTTAAGTAGCTCCCCAGGCAACTACATAGTGGGCGATGTACAAGTGGGTAGGGGATATGAAATGCTACTATACCAGCCTTGGAAGAACAATCTGGAAGTCAGCTCACCATGGAGTAGTATGGGTAATTTATCTGCCTCAGGAGCTCAATGTTGTCTGTGGTCACCGAGTTAATCCTGGAGCACCAGGCCAGTGAGAAGAGCCAAGGCTCATTGATGAGATATAAGTTGATGATGAAGTTAGCTGCTTTATAATCACTGGAAAAAAAACAGAACCCATAGGAGATTTATATTTAATCTTCCCCTCATCATCTAAAAAGGGAAAAGCTACCAGGTTTGTGAAAAGCTGCTGCTTAAATTACCAGAAGCAGCTGGTCCTGAAACAACTTATGATATGACATGAAGAACGGGCTCCTGTAGGAATGAGATATAAAGGAACGGATTCAAAACCTCTACTACTGCACCAACAGTGGTATGTTAATAAACTGGATGGCCTAAGGCAGTGGTCAGCAAGCTCATTAGTCAATAGAGCCAAATAACAACAGTACAACGATTGAAATTTCTTTTGAGAGCTGAAAACCAACTTCTGCTCATGGGCCATGAAGTTTCAATAGCACTGTACATGCTCGCCCGCACGTGGTATTTTGTGGAAGAGCCACACTCAAGAGGCCAAAGAACAACATGTGGCTCACAAGCTGCAGTTTGCTGACCACTGGTGTAAGGGAAAGCAAAAAAAAGGGAAAAGAAAAGTCCTATTTGTAGTATTTGCTAATTTCTATGGTGTAAATACTCCAACCATAGCCAATTTCAAAATACCACTGATAAAAACAAGTTTGCAGAGTTTCTGAATATCTACATGAATAAAAGAGACACATGCAAATTGACCATCACTCTGCCACACTCACCAGCCAATCAGGAGCAAGTATGCAAATTACTCCAACAAAGATGGCGGTGGCCATGGAGCTGGACTGAGCAGGAGGCTTGGGTTGTCCCTGCGATGGAGAAAGCCAAGCTTCTCACTCACCTTAGCTGGTCCTGGTCTCAGCTCAAGGCTACAAAGTTTCAATTATTGAAGATAAATCCCAGATACCTGCTTCCAGCCTACCCTGGCCTCCATTTAAGGAAGCATTGAAAAAAAAAAAAAAAAGAAAAAAAAAGAGAGAGAAAAGGAGGGACTGGGGGTGGCCAAACTGAAAACAGCCCTCAGCCCCTCACCCAGGCTTGCCGCTCCCAGATGGGGTGACGGTTCCCACTGGGGGGGCTTGACCAGCCTGCAAACAGCCATCAGCCCCTCACCCAGGCTGACCATGCTCCCCCAGAGGGAACCCTCATCTCATGGGGGCATGGCTGGTCTGCAAACCACCACAGGCCCCTCACCCAGGCCACCCCACACCCCAAAGGAACCCCCACACTGACCTGGGACACCCTTCAGGGCAAACCAGTGGACCCTTCCTGTGCACCAGGCCAAAGGATAATATGCTAATTAGTCTGGGAGACTTCCTGGGAGATCTTCTGGATGTTCTTCTAGACAAAGCCATGGTGGTAGGGCCGAGGTAGAGGTGGTTAGAGGCCAAGAGGGGAGGGTAGCTGTAGATGATCAGGCTAGTGGGGGCAGGGCCATTGAGGGTAAACAGACCAGCAGGGGCGCTAGTTGGGAGCAAACTGGCCATCAGTGGGGTTAGCTGGAGGTGATCAGGACAGCAGGGGTGGAGCAGTTTGGACTGAGCAGGTCAGCAGACAGAGTGGTGATGGGCAATCAGGCAGGCAGGCAGGCAGGTGAGTGATTAGGAGCCAGCAGTCCCAGATCGCAAGAGGGATGCCAGTTTAGGCCTGATCCCTGTAAATTGGCAGTAGGACATCTTTCAAGGGGTCCCAGATTGGAGAGGGCGCAGGCTGGGCTGAGGGCCTCCCTCTCCCCTGCCCCCTCACCCATGTACAAATTTCATGCACTGGGCCTCTAGTTTAATAGGCTCCCCAAAGCTGATATGAGTCAATTCCAGCACACTATTGGGTAGCAGCTATACTTACTTCCATCAGAACATTTACCACCTGCTCTCTTATGGGTCTTCTTTACTTGAGTATAAAAGCAAATTAAAGGCAGAGACAGTATCTTATTCATCTTTGTATATCTAGGACCTAGCATAAGACTTGCCTTCATAAACAGTAATTGAAGGAATGAATAAATGAATTCCAATTTGGTTAATATTTAAATTTCAAATATAAAGATATTTTATAAACATTGAATAGAGGGAGTGAAACTCAATTTTCCCCAATACAGTAAATGCCAGTAGATACTTGTGCACTGTCTTCAGAAACAGGAAGAAACTAACCAGAGAAATGTATAGTAATTCTAATCAGGTTGTCATTTTCAGGGATTAAACTTCTCAGAAAATACATCATGTATAGCACATTGAAAACAACTCCACACAGCCTGGGTCTGAATCTCACCTCTGTCATATAGCAGTTTGGCAAGTTCTGTAAAATAAAAATAATACCACCACCTTTGCAGGGATATTTATTAATTATTACCCAATATGTGTCTAAGACAATTCTACATATCACCTAAAGATAAATAAAAAAATAGAAGAAAATAGTAGTTAAAAGCTACTTTTTATTCCTTTTGAAACCAACACACAAAAAAAACAACCACATTTTCATTTGGTAATAATGAACAGATAGAAACTCAAATTAAAAACGCAGTACCATTAATAATCATTCCAAAGAAAATTAAATAATTAGTTATTTTAACAAAGTAAGTACAGGATCTCTAAGCTGAAAACTACAAAATATTGATGAAAGTAATCAAAGCATATTTAAATAAATGGAGAGACATGTATTCATGGATTGAAAGACTCAACATCATAAAGATGTCAATTCTCAAATTGATCCACAGACTTAATGCAATTGCCATCAAAATCCCAACAAGGTTTTTTTTAATACAATTTGGGCAGTTGGTTCTGAAATTTATATGTAAAGGCACAACCTCCAAGTAGCTAAAATTATCTTGAAAAGAAGATAATAAATTAAAAGAGAATCACTCTACCCAATATTAAAGGTTACTACACAGCTATAGTAATTAAGAGGATATGCATTAGAGAAGGGATAAACACATAGTTCAGTGGAACGTAGTTTAATACCCAGAAATAAACCCACACAAATATGCCCAAATGATCTTTGATAAAGATGAAAAAGTAATTCAATGAAATAACGAGGTGTGTTTTTTTAGTGGTGCTAGAGCAATTGGACAAGCATAGGCAGAAAGAAAAAAGAACCTTGACCTAACCACACAATTTATATAAAAATTAACTCAAAATGAATCACAGTCTTAAATATAAAAAATATAAAACTTTCAGAGGGAAAAAATAGGAGAAAATCTTTGATATCTACAGGTTAGACAAATAGTCCTCAGACTTGACATTTAAAATATGATCCATAAAAGGGAAAAATGATGTTGCATCATCAAAATTTACAACGTTTTGCTCCGCTGAAAACCCTGTTGAGAGGATCTCAGACGAGGCACAGGCTTGGGCAAAATATTTGCAAACCACATATCCAACAAAGGATCAGTATCTATAATATATAAAAGAACTCTCAGAAGTAAAAACAAAACAAAACCAAGCAATCAATTAGAAAAGATATGAAGAGAAAGAAGAGGATATATCAGTGGCCAATAGGCACATGATAAGATGTTCATTAACCATCAGAGAATAAAAATTAAACCATGACGAGTACACACTTCACTACACACTTCTCAGAAAGGCTACAATAACAATTAGTGGTAATGCCAAATATTAGTAAGGATGCAGAGACTCAGGAGCATCAGACATTGCTGGTAGGAATGTAAATGATATAGACCCTTTGAAAAAAGTTTGAGTTTCCTTTAAAACTAAAGAATTACCACACCTGTGAAATTATATTCTTGGGCATTTATCCATAGAAATAAAAACTTGTGTACACAGGAAGGGATTCTATGAAGAGGCACAGAAGGAAGCACCACGAACCTGTCTCCCCAACTAGACAATAACTGTGTTGGCAGAATCTCTTACTGTACGGTCTACTGAAGGCTTGCTCTTGTGTGTTGGAGTGATGGTCAATCTGCATATTACTCTTTTATTAGATAGAATAGAGGCCTGGTGCATGGGAGGGGGCCAGCTGGTTTGTATCCCAGATCAGGGTGGGGGTTCCCTTGGGGCATGGGGTGGCCTGGGCGTGGGGCCTGTGCTGGTTTGCAGGCCAGCCATGCCCCCTGGCGACCCAAGTAGAGGCCCTGGTATCTGGAATTTATGTACCTCCTACAATTGAAACTTTGTAGCCTGGAGCGGAGCCAAGCCTCCTGCTCCCCGTGGCTGGCAGCCATTTCTATTGGGATTTATGCACCTTTTATAATTGAAACTTTGTATCCTTGAGAGGAGTCTAGGCCAGCCAGAGTGTGTGGAAAGCTTGGCTTCCTCTATTGCTGGGGAAACCCAAGCCTCTCTCAACTGCTCTCTGTGACCGCAGCCATCTTGGCTGGGGTTAATTTACATACTCACTCTGATTGACTGGTGGGCATGGCTGGTGGGCATTGCTTGAGCAGAGTGATGGTTAATTTGCATATTACTCTTTTATAAGGTAGGAGATATATATATATATATATATATATATATATATATATATGCCTAACCGACCAAATGACTGAACAACTAAATGATCAGTTGATCAGTCACTATGATGCACACTGATCACCAGTGGGCAGACGCTCTATGCAGGAGCTGCCCCCTGGTGGTCAATGTGACCAACAGGCGCCAGACGTAGGGCTCACAGACTGGAGATGCAGCCTGGAGATGGTAGCAGATGAGCCTACCGAGCAGCTGTAGTGGCAGGCACAGCGGGGGCTGGATGAGTAGGAGCGGTGGGCAGAAGCGGCAGGCAGCATTGGACTGCTGGTTTTAGTCAGATCCCTGCAAGCGACGCTAAGGGATGCCACCAGCGCACAAATCCATGCACCAGGCCTCTAGTATATTGGTAAATGTGGTTAACAATTTTAGTTTCTTATCATGTTTGGCTGCTTTAGCTTTTTTAAATAATGATGTGGTAATGTTCTTAATTATGCCTTTTAGAAATCTGGCTATCTGGATAACAAAGCTACTCATTAGTACTGCAATCCTGGTAATGGTTGGAGGAAATAAACACCTGTGTTCTGACTTTTCAATAGTCACCTTATATAAAAATAAAAAAATGCCAAGCATACAAAAACATGTGTTCACTGATGAGAGATTGAAGCACAAAGGAGGAGAGGCTGAAGACTATGTTTCATGGATATAATCTATACATGATAAACATTGGTTGGTAGAGGTGGGGAGGAAAAAAACGGAGGGAAGAGCAGGAAGAGGAGAATAGGGGATTCCAAAATGATAGCCACACACAGAATCCGAGATGGGAAGGGGAAAATGAGTAGTTGGTTAGAATGCAGATTTTGTGCAAGTAAAGCAGTACATGCCTGGAGAGGTGTGATCAAACACTTACCTCAACCCGTTGTGGAACATCCTCTTGTAGTCAACATTTATTATACTGATATTCTCTCTTTTAAGTATATTAATGGGATCTAACCGGCCCACATGCTGAAAATTAGGAGCTTTCCACCTCACATAACCCCTATCAAAACCAGGCAACCAATAAACCTGTAAGAAGAAACAGGAAAAATTTCAGTGGACAATCAGCTGTCTAGGTACAAACAGTCCCCTGTACAATAGATGGAGCACCATTCCAGTACTGGTGACAATCTATAGGAAGCAGAGGGAGATTCCAGCCCTTGACCTGATATAGTCTGATAGACTCTTACAATGGAGCTTTCACCAGGGTTGTTCTGCAATTGAATTCTCTCAGGTAACAAACATCATGGGTCAAGGGCCCATCATGTCACACTAACCAAAATGGAGGAGGGGTTGGCAGGTGTGGATGAAAGGTGGGAACCATAAACATCTCCTCTGGGTGATGATGCTAAACATCATCTTTAAGAGGGCTCATTATGACTCATCTGTGCAAATAGTTCCATTGGTAAAAAGAAACTTTTTTTTTTTCCCCTGACTCACAGCACTCTTCCATATTCTGAGAATTTAAGAGATTTGGAATAATTGACTACCCCAATGTAGAGAGTTCCTTCTGAAAAACATGATCAGAAAATATATGCTCAAGTAAGACCCAGCTTATTCATCATTAATTGAAGCCAAGTCCTCAATGAATTAGTGTACCCAGGCCCTTTTACCTTGGTGCATGGTATAGGTCACATCAGATCGTCATTACACTGCTGATATTTCGTTTGCTTTGGAATAGCAACAAACCTCAATGTTTTCCCCCAGTGAAAGAAATATGTGAGTCATTCTTAGGTTGCTTCATGTTATGTATAAGCAATAATCTCCATTTCTAAAGGGAGCAAATTTATTTAAGGATCTCAGAGAAGATCTATAAGACAGGGTAAGTTCAACTGCTATACTCCTAGGACATGCTACCCACCTCCCAATCTTTACCATAAATACTGAGATAGACATACCAAACGGTGCTCAATTTTAGAGTCAAGGATCACTTCTACTACACGACGTACATATGTATTTCTGAGAGGATGTTGTGGTGGAGGGCCATTAAGATCAAATATCACATAGTTATTTGTCTTCCGTGCAATTTCCAAATAATCACTTAGTTTTGGAATCCTTTGATTTTTTGCCTTTTCTTTATCAGCCTCTGATAAGGGTTTCATATTGTAAAATGGCCTCCTCTAAAAATAAATACATTAGAGAATACATTGGCTTCTATAAAAAGCATTTTCCAATTTTCCTACTATATGGCCCTACCTCCATGTTGCTCCATTATCATTCAACACCAGGCCCTCTGATATACTGGTAATGTCAGGAGGAAATAAACAACTGAAATAAACAACTGCCAAGGAGAAAAATAAAATATAGACTCCAGCTCAGTGACACAGTGGTTGAACATCGACCAATTAACAAAGAGGTCCCTGGTTCAATTCCTGGTCAAGGCATATGCCCCAGTTTCAAGCTTGATCCCCAGCGGGGGGCATACAAGAGGCAGCTGATCAATGATGAATATTTTAAAAATAGAGACTCCATAGCTAATTATGATATTTGGAATATTTTTATCCATATCAAAGACCCTGTTGTATTTGCACTGAAAGACCTTCATGCTCCTGTCTTAATCTTCTTTTTCAGACTTTTTTCTACAACTCAAGGCATCCCTTTTTCAGTTGCCCTGGTTTCCAACATTTGCTCTCACTGTTCTAGAAATAGGCTTTGAGCCCTAGTTGGTTTGGCTCAGTGGATAGAGCATCGGCCTGTGGACTGAAGGGTCCCGGATTCTATTCCAGTCACGGGCATGCACCTTGGTTATTGGCTCATTCCCCAGTAGGGGCTGTGCAGGAAGCAGCTGATCCGTGATGTTCTTCTCTCATCAGTGTTTCTCTCTACCCCTCTCCCTTCCTCTCTCAAAAGCAACAAAAACATTAAAAAAAAAAAAAAAAAAAAAAAAAAAAAAAAAAAAAGGCCGAAACCGGTTTGGCTCAGTGGATAGAGTGTCAACCTGCAGACTGAAAGGTCCCGGGTTCGATTCCGATCAAGGGCATGTACCTTGGTTGCGGGCACATCCCCCGTAGGGGGTTTACAGGATGCAGCTGGTCGATGTTTCTCTCTCATCGACGTTTCTAGCTCTCTATCCTTCTCCCTTCCTCTCTGTAAAAATTCAATAAAATATATTTTAAAAAATAGGTATTGGCTTCAGACTGGAGTCAATACCAGCTCTTATTACTCATTTGCCTTTTTGTCATATCCACCTGTTAAATAATCCTACCCTCAACCTGCAAAGCCCAGTTCAAAGCTACTTCCTTCATGAAGCCTTAAATATTCCTGAACTAAAAAGATTTTAATAGTGTTAAAGTTCAATGGCCCATTTTTGTTCCCCTGTATTTGTATGTCTCATTCTGCCCTGTATAGTTATCTGTGGATATCTTAGACCAGATCAAAACCTGGCTTCATATGCTTCTTGCTGTGTAATTGGTAGAACCATTTAAATTATCCAAGTCTTCATTGTCCAAACTATAAAGTAGGGAGGGGAGAAGAGTAACCTATCTACTTCTCAAGATTATTCTGAAGATTAAATAGATAAAATATGTACAGGGTCTAGGAGCATGTCCAGTATATAGAAAAGTGCACAATTCGCTTAGTTCCCTTACTCTCCACTGCCTCAACTGGAATGTAACTCCCTCACAGCAGAGTTCTGTCCATTTTTCAGCGCAATACCCAGCATTTCATCCTACACCTCAGTCTATACATGTACTAGCTATCCTATCTAATAAAAGAGTAATATGCAAATTGACTGTCACTCCAACACACAAGATAACCACCCCCATGTGGTCAAAGATGGCTGCCCTCATGTGGACAAAAGATGGCCACCATAAGATGGCCTGCAGAGGAGGGCTTTAAATGTTATTATGGGGTAGAACTAACAGCTGAAGTAAATCAAGACTTTTTTTTTATACACGAAATAGGCGACTTAGTCAGAAAAATAAATAGGAATGGGACAATGCCTGTTGAGACTATCTCTAATTTGTGGGTGAACATTTTTAAAAGCCTAGAAAATAACAAGATAAAAATGAAAATAAATTTCCAGTTCTCCACATAAAATACCTGGTTCCTCGATTAAAAACAAAACTAAAATGTCTTTGGTTCTCTAGGCCTATGCTTAGAATAATTTCAAGTAGAAGGTCCAGTGGACAATCCAGTGTGTCATACTGATTAAAAATTAGGACAATTATCCAAAATCTGCCAAATGACACTACTTAAAAGATGGTAATGTTCAATCGGCAATTTTTGAGAACTATCTGTAAATATAGATGAATAATATATGTATTTTCTATATGTTGATACATTTACCACCACCTTTTAAATTTTTTTTTATTAATCCAGAAAATCAGATTGTTCAGAGCACTAAAACCATTGAAACAATGGGAATTTCTAACAATCCCAAGTCCTTTATATGTCCCGACCTATAACTATTATTTTGAGGTCATTGTCAGAAACACTCCTTTTTTCTCTGGCACTTTTCTATAAATTTTATCATTAGAAATCTACATTGTAAAAAGCACCACTAGAGAATGAAGAAGTGGCAGCCAAATAAGACAGATGTGTCATGCACCTAGTCCTGGAGCCAGACTGGAAATACAACTAAATCAGAGAATAGCCACTGGTATTAACAAATTAGACACAGCTGAGGAGACAATTTACAACAAGGAAGGGCAGAGGAGAGTGGTAGAAATGGGAACATGGGCTTGAGAAGGGAGGCTGGCCAGTTGGCCCACAGGGCAAGGAGGAAGCTGTGTTTGCATCAAAGCCGCATCTTTGGAGACAGGTGTAACATCCAATTGTGAAAAGGAAAAGCCACAGGGCTGCTGGCTTCCGGGAATCCACAACCTCAAAAGGCTGCACTGCAAAAGGTGGCCCGAAAGGCAGCAAGAGAGAAACATGCAGTTTCGTTGTTGTTTTGTATTTGCTTTTATTCTCTAAACCCAGAACACAGGACTTTTCCATTACAAACACTCACCCAAAGCACAGGGAGAGAGGCACAGACTTGAGGTACCTGAGAAGAGGCTGGGGAGGGAAGCAGGGCAGGGAGATGTGACTAGGAATTCTGTGTTGGGACACTCTTAAGGTTCTGAACCAAAGCAGCCATTTCTCCCCAGAAGAGCTAGCCCCTCCCAGTAACCTCAAGGCAGGTAATACAGCCTATCACACCCTGCATTTTGAGTTTTACAGAGGAAATAAAGGTAGAGGCCAAGCTTACAGGTCTGAATAGTCCCAAGAGCCCTCAGTGACTGCATTGGAAGAGGGGTCGTCTGCCCACTATTCTGGAACCAGACTGATAAAAACTCCAGGTTTCCAGCCAACCCCCACTGGATCTCTGACCAACCAAGGCCAGAGTAATATTTTGGGCCTCTTGTAGAATAGTAGCTCT
Organism: Nyctalus aviator; assembly: GCA_036971965.1. Lineage (NCBI taxonomy): Eukaryota > Metazoa > Chordata > Mammalia > Chiroptera > Vespertilionidae > Nyctalus > Nyctalus aviator. Next base: position 41,930,276 of record CM072929.1, read on the forward strand.
GGGTAAGGAATAAAACATCCATCTTATTCCCTGAAAGTGAAATAGCATCAACCCCACTTAAAGCCCTGTCAGAAACAGATGCTTGAGTGATTAAGACTGACAACTGGCAGACAGGCAAAGAGGGAAGATTGGCCCTGCATATTTGCAACCAAGGCCTGTACAGACAGACATGAGCAGAGGACCTTTGGATCACTTGGAGCTTCAAAAGCCAAAAGACAGTGCCTAACAGTGGCCAGTACCTAAGTGCATAATAGGAAACTCAGAATTAGCAGACAGAACAGATGAGTGGAGTCCTAAACCAACTCCCATGGGGCATTAAAACTCACCTAAGCAAACACTTTATTTTTTATTTTTATTAAAATTTTTTAAATTTAAATTTTATCTTATTTTATTTTTTACTTTTTTTGCACCTTTTTCTTCCTCACTTCTAATTTTCTCTCATTTTTCTCCTTTATTTTAGTTTTCCTCTTCCTTTCTTTTTTCCCATTTTAAAAAATGGATCTTCTTTATCTGCTTTATGGTTATTATTCTAGTCTCTGTTGGTTTATTCATATATCTAATTTCCTCTTTCCTGCTCCTACTCTATTTCCCCTTCTCTTTTCTTTTTCTTCACTACTCAATTTTCTCTCTCTTTTATTGTTCTTTTCTTCTCCCAATTTTTTAATTTGTTTCACTAACTAAATTTAAGCTTATCTGCTCTCTCTATTCTTTAAAAAAAAATACATTTTATTGATTTTTTACAGAGAGGGATAGAGAGTTAGAAACATCGATGAGAGAGAAACATTGATCAGCTGCCTCTTGCACACCCCCCACTGGGGATGTGCTCGCAACAAGGTACATGCCCTTGACCAGAATCGAACCTGGGATCTTTCAGTCCACAGGCCGACACTCTATCCACTGAGCCAAACCAGTTTCAGCTGTTCTCTCTATTCTTTTCAAAAAATTTTTAATGTTTTTATTGTTTCTTCTTGTCTTCTCACTTTTCTCCCTACTCTATGCTAAACTATGGTCCTGCTCCTATTCATCCAATTCCTTAACCTTATTTTATCTACTTAAGCTTTGCATCTATAGATTCTGCCTCCTCACCTTTTTTTCTGGGTACTTTTTGTTTGTGCTTTTTGATTTGTTTGTTTTGTTGTGGTTTCTCCATATATTCATTCTTTCTTTTTTCCCCTTGCTAATATTCTTGCTCTCTTTTCTATTTCCCAATTCTCTTTTCTCTGGTGATCAATTTTATTGGGGCTACAGGTGTCTTGTGCTCTGTTCCTACTGTGTCATGTCTTGTCACGTTGTATTTTGTGCTGTTCGGTAAGCACCCCCACTATGGTTGGCATGATGTGGCAGGGAGCGAGCAACATAATCAGACACCCTTGCAGAGACTTCATCCACGAATGGGACAATAACATTTAAGATCCAACTACATCAGGAGAACCCAAATATCTCAAGTAGGGGCCCAGCACGAGAGACCTGAAAGTGTGCACCACTGGGTCCCAAAAAACATGTATTACATAAGACCAATTCAAAAATCTGGGGGGCACAGCTGATCCAATACTTAGAAACAATTATAAAGGAACAGCAAAAATAAAGAGACAAAGAAATAACCCCAAATAAAAGAAAAGGAATCACCAGGAAAGGAACTAAAGGAAACACAGGCAAGCAATTTGTCAAAGAAAGAATTCAGAGTAATGGTTACAAAGATGCTCAAACGTCTAGATAAGAAATTCACCAACATGTGTAAGAATCAAGAGGAAAAGAAGAATTACATAGCTGCAATAAAGAACACAATGAAAAATTTCAACAGTAAACTAGAAGAAGCTAAGGACAGATTCAGCAAGTTAGAAGAAAAGGTAGGGGAAAAAACACCCAAGCAGAGCAGCACCTGGGTAAAAAATTTAAAAGCAGGAGAGTCTAAGGGAGCTCTGGGACAACATGAAATGAAACATCTGCATAATAGGGATAGGAAGAGGAAGCTGAGCAAGGAATAGAAAACCTGTTTGAAAAAATAATGACAGAAAACTTCCATGAAGAAAAAAAGAAGCACAGAGAGTCCAAAACAAGATGAACCTCAAAAGACTGACATCAAGACACATTGTAACTAAATTGGCAAACATGGATGACAAAATAAGAATCTTAAAGGCTGCCAGAGCCTGAAAGTTATCTACAAGGGATCCCCCCTTAGACCATCAACTTATTTCTCAGGCCAGAAGGAAATGGAATGAAGTATATAAAGTGATGCAAAGCAAGGGACTGAATCCAAGAATACTCTATCCAGCAAGGCTATCATTCAAAATTGAAGGTGAATTCAGAAGCTTCACAGACAAAAAGAGGCTAAGAGAGTTTATTACTACTAAGCCAGCAATGCAAGAAATGCCAAAGAGACTGTTGTAAAAAAAAGAAATAGAAAGAGAATAAGGAATATATACATCAAAAATAAAAATGGCAATAAGTACCTATCAATAACCTTAAATGCAAATGAATTAAATGCTCCAATCAAAAGACATAGGGTAGCTTAATGGATAAGAAAACATGACCTATATACATGCTGTCTACAAGAGACCCATCTCAGAACAGAGGATAAAGAACACAGACAATGGGGGCTTGGTGGGAGGGACAGTAACAGGCTGGAAGAGGTTAATGGGGGAAAAGGAGAACCATTTCCCTGAAGAACAAGAACAATACTTGTAATATTTTCAATAATGAAGAGTTTTTAAAAAAGCTTTATTACTTAACTTTAAAAAGAAAAAGCACCACCAAAAGAAAGGTACTACAACTAAATTATTTTCAGGGGTCACAGAAAATTCTGCTGCAGATTATCAAATTATCACTATAAATATTAGTATACTAATTTAAAACATAAATTATTAGCCATAGTACCAGAATCTCTGAAGAGCAGAATAATTGGCATCAAACCCTGTTAACACTGTTTGTAGAGAAAAAGCAACAATTTACCTGGGAAGTTATGCTTCAGGAATTTACTGAAGGCACATACTAACTCCTTTGGACTTAAACTGAGATCTTTTAAAATTTTTCATTAAATTTATTGAGTGACAATGATTAATAAGATTATGTAGGTTTCAAGTGTACAATTCTATACTACATAATCTGTATTTTGCACTGCATATTCACCACCCAAAAGTAAAGTCTCCTTCCATCACCATATATTTGACTCCCTTTCACTTCTTCTACCAAGCCTGCTACTTTTTCCCTTTGGTAACCACAGTACTGTTGTCCGTGTCTCTGAGGTGTTTTTTTTTGTTTTTGTTTTTTCCCCCGTTACTTTCCGTTTATATCCCACACTAAAGGCCCAGTGCACAAATTCACAGGTAGAGTCCTGCCGGCCCGTACACAGGTAGAGTCCGGCTGGCTTGCCCCAATGGGTAAGCCAATCTGGGGTGTGGCCGGTGGGGGGCAAGGGGATGCAGGGGGTTGGCTGACTGGCTCCACGCCCTGACTGGGGTGGGGGAGCTGAGAATGGGGCCGGCTGGGGGAGGGGCCTTGGGAGGTTGCGGAGAGCACCAATTGGGCCGGGATCAGTCCTGTTGGCTGCCACAGTGCGCACCATAGTGACTGGTTGTTCCAGTCATTCCGCCATTTAGTTACTGGACTTTTATATATATAGATGAGTGAAATCATATGATTCTTAACTGTTTCATCTGATTTATTTCACTTAGCAGAATAGACTCAAAAGCCATCGTCTTGTCACAAATGACACTATTTCATCTTATGGCTGAGTAGTATTCCATTGTATATATGTACCACATCTTTTCTTTTTTTCTTTTTTGAGTTAGAATATATATATATTTCTATATATATTATAGAATTACAATATATTAGTTGTTACAATATATTTTATTGATTTTTTTTTACAGAGAGGAAGAGAGGGATAGAGAGTTAGAAACATCGATGAGAGAGATTGCTAAAATCTCAGTCACAGGGATTCTCCCTACACATGTAATAAACTGAAAAATGCAAGTTGTTTTGTTTTATTTAATCTATCTTGAGAAGGCAGTCTTGACTTTTATCAAGTGCAAATCTGACATTTTATTTTACTTACTTTAAATTTTTTAAAAAAGTATTTAACTTGTTATTTAAGCATTGCTATAATTTCCTCTCAACATGTCTTCCCAGATTATTTTCCCAATCTATCTCCCACCTATACCTATACCTTTCTCTCTCACCTTCACTCCATTATTCCTTACTCTCTTTCACACACACACACACACACACACACACACACAATTTCCTCTGGCTCCAGCATACTATTAATCTCTGAAACACGCCATCATCCCTGCCCATAGTTGTGATCTTCCCTCAGCTAAAATGATATTTTTCCATAAAATATTTTCCATCTATCTCAGGTAGAAACATTCACTCTTACCTCAAAATTACAATACACACACCATATGCTTTGTATTTATCACACTTTTATTAGTCTATACATCTCCTCCCTCCAAAATCCCCAAACCATGCTTCACATTGAATCAAATTATTCTTTATGCTCCTGATCAAACCTGAAGTTAATTCTAGCTTAGCACTTATCGCAATGTACTGTAATGACCTGTTTCATATACTGGCATGTGAACTCCATTAAGACTATATGTGTGCCTTAACCGGTTTGGCTCAGTGGATAGAGCGTCCGCCTGTGGACTGAGGGGTCCCAGGTTCAATTCTGGTCAAGGGCATGTACCTTGGTTGTGGGCACATCCCCAGTAGGTGGTGTGCAAGAGGCAGCTGACTAATGTTTCTCTCTCATTGATGTTTCTCTCTATTCCTCTCCCTTCCTCTCTGTAAAAATCAATAAAAACATATTTTAAACAAAAAGCCTATGTGTGTGTTTATATTAACCTATATAGTACCCAATAGGTACTCAATAAATATTTGTATTCCGCCTATATAGTACCCAATGGGTACTCAATAAATAAATACTTGTTGAATAATAATAGTTTCCTAGTCAGCTCATTTATGAGTATGAGCTACTCAAAATGCCTATGCAAATATCATGTTCATGGTAGGCACACTGTAAACGTTTATGAAATGCTTGAATAAAAAAGAATTAAGTAATAATAGAAAGTTTATGAGTTTGTCTTCAGAATTTCCAGAGACTGCAGAAAGCAGTAATTAGATTGACAGCATTGCTGGAAAAAGACCAATGCTATAATCCTGCTACCAATTGGAATGAAAGTGTGTACACTTGACTATCTTCATCTAAAGCTGTTTTGTCCAGGAGCAACATATGATCTTGTACAGTAGAGGAAATCAATGCAGGATTCTTGAGCTGGGGAATGTCTTACCCATGAATTTACAAACCATTCACCAGCATTCAGAGTTGACAGGAAATCCCAATAGAAGAAGGAACTTGGTAAATAGGATGCATTTGGCCCGACATCCCTGATATTGGTTGTTCTTCTTAGGTTATGGTCATGCATGAGAAAAGGCACCTCATCAATACTGCAGGCAGAGGGGGAAAAGAGGGGAAGGGGTGGATAGGCTGAACTCAGCTACCTTGGCACATCAGAGTTCTCAGAAGCCCATCAAGGTCACAAGTTCTACTAGGGTTCCTTACTCCCTCCCAAATCTCATCAAAGGCTTAAATGCTAGTCATTTACATTTTGATATCCATATTTTTCAGCCCTAGGATTCAATCTTTTGTGGTATATCATATCAGTGATGGTGAAAGAGTAACTTCCCTATCCAGGTGTTTTCTGGCATCAAGAAAATAGCAGGTACAGTAGTGACTGAGAGTGGATGGGGTGGTGCTAGGGCTAAGGTCCCAAAATTATGCTAAGCAGGCACCCACACAACCTTCCAGTATTGTTCTGACCCATTTCCCAGCTAGGCACTTGCCCTGAGTATTTCTGGCCCTAGATCCTTCACATCAGGTGATATCATTAGAAAACTTCCTGGTTCTCTTATCGGCTATTTGCCTTGAAGAGTCTCTGCTTTTATGAGAATCTCTCTTCCTTTCCCACTAAAATACCTGTAATGGCTATGAAGGAGAAACAGGGTTGAGACTTCGATTCCTGGCCCTTAACAACTATAAAATTGGAGGAAATGAAGAAAATAGCTTTTTCAGCCAATGGACAATAGAGAGACAAATAAATGAAATAGGCTCTACCATTATCCAGGCTTACTTCTTGCAGGTGAATACAGGATTGTAGAATATAGGATGGGGAACCTAAAAGGGACCCAGCTATTGCGCTGAAATGAGGAGAAAAAGATCAGATTGAGGAGAAGTCAAGACACTTAGAATTTGGGGGGCTAGAGTCCTATAGAGGATGGAGCTATGAGAAAGACAGGGAGATGAAGATATCTTGATTGACCTAGGGCAATATGCAATTTGCAGGAGAAAGCCTGGATATAAACTGGGGTTAATTTTATTCCATTTCAGCTCTTAGCCCAGCAACAGCTATCCATCCCCCACCAAGAGCCATATATTGAAAGCAACTGTACACAGGTTCCTGGAATAGCTTGCACAGCAGCTGGTGAGAACCAGGAGAGTAAAAAAGACCCTGTACTGCAAATATAAGGGTTTATGTTCTGGTTGCTGGCTGCTGCTTTTTTGTCACTAAAGGGCAGACAGAGAGATGGGCAACCATTGTTGCATCTCCCTCCACTGTTGCAAAGCCCTCCCACTCTGCTTGAAGTGACTTTCAAAGGATTTAAAAGTCCAACACCCTTTTTACTACCCTTCATTCTTCTCCTTTTGAAAGCCAGACATTAACGATAATCATTTTAAAAACAAGTGAATATATGGGAAAATTTACAAAGTGAGTGTATAAAACAGCTGCATGTATGGGGAAATTAGAATGTGACTGTGTATGCCCAAGAAAGGGATCAGAAAAATCTGAAAATTCCTGAAGTTTGGACCTCAGGCTAACCCATGGTACAGAGACATCCTAAACAATTATAATAATTTTTTCTTAATGCAGCAAATCCTTGGGAAAGAGGAGAATCTGATTTCCAGTGTTACCACTTCATTAGATTCAAATGTCCATTTTTCAAACAAAAAAATATCCCCCACAAAATATCACAAGGAATACAAAGAAACCGGGAAGTATGGCACATTTAATTTTTTTTATTTTTTATTTTTATTTTTTTTCAGGACTTGAAATTATTTATTCATTTGTCTCCACTGGAATATAAGCTCTTTTTTAAAAAAAAATATATATATTTTATTGATTTTTTACATAGAGGAAGGGAGAGGGATAGAAAGCCAGAAACATCGATGAGAGAGAAACATCGGTCAGCTGCCTTCTGCACACCCCTTACTAGGGATGAGTATGGCACATTTAAAAGAAAAAAATAAAGCAACAGAAACTCTTTGAAAAAGAGCTAATGGCAAATATACTAGACAAAGACTTCTAAAAATTGTCTTAAAGATACTCAAATAACTAAAGAAAGATGTAGATAAAGTAAAAAAACAACAACAACAACAATAATGTATGAGTGAAAGAACAATATTAATAAAGCAATTAAAAACCTAAAAGAAACAAAACATAATTCTGGAGCTGAAATGTTCAATATCTAAAATGAAAAACTGACAAGAGGGACTCAAAGGAAGATTTAAGCAGGCAGAAGAAAGAATCAGTGACTTGAAGATATGACAATAGAAGTTATTGAGTCTAAGGAATGTATAAAACAGTTTAAGGAATACCCTGACACCAAAGTCAAACACACACCCTATAAGAAAATAAAACTCAGCCCAGCCGGTGTTGCTCAGTGATTGAGTGTTGACCCGGGAATCAAGAGGTTTAATTCCTGGTCAGGGGCACATACCCAGATTACAGGCTCAAACCCCAGTAGGGTGCATGCAGGAGGCAGCTGATCAGTGATTCTCTCATCATGTTTCTATCTCTCTATCCCTCTCCCTTCCTCTCTCTCTTAAAATCAACTTTAAAAAAACCAAAAAACTACATTACAGCATCCCTTATGAACATGGATGCAAAAATCCTTAATAAAATACTAGCAAGCAGAATTCTACAGTGTATTAAAAAAAATTATACAATATGGCCAAAAGCAATTTATTCCTAAAATGTAAGGATGGTTCAACATAACAAAATCCATCATGTTAACAGAATGAATGGGGAAAAACACATAATAATCTCAATTGTCACAGAAAAAGCATTTAATAAAATTCAACACCCTTTTATAATACCACTTACTAATGTAGAAATAGAAGAAAACATCCCAACATAATAGCAGACATATGAAAACCTACGGTGAACATCATATTCAAGAGTAAAAAACTGAAAACTTTTCCATTAGGAACAAAGCAAGGCAAGGCAAGAAACAAGGCTAGGTCTACTTTTTCCTCTTTTTACAGCAGTTACTGGAAGTTCTAGCCAGAGCAAATAAGCAACACAGATAAATGGATGGCATAAAAATTAGAAAGGAATATATAAAATTACCTGTTTTCAGATGATAAAATCATATGTAGAAAATTGTAAAGATTCCCATTAAAAAACAACAACAGAATAAATGAATTCATGAAACTAGCAGGATACAAAGTCAAAACACAAATATCAATTGCATTTCTATACAGTAACGAGAGGCCCAGTGTACAAAATTCATGCATGGGGGGGGGGTTGTCTCTCAACCTGGCCTACACCCTTTCATAATCCAGGTCCGCTGGCTCCTAACCACTGGCCTGCCTGCCTGCCTCATTACCCCTAACCTCTCGCCTGCCTGCCTGCCTGCCTGCCTGCCTGCCTGCCTGCCTGCCTGATCATCCCTAATCACTCTGCCCGCCTGATCACCCCTAACCACTCACCTGCCTGCCTGATCACCCCTAACTGCTCTGCATACCTGCCTGATCACCCCTAACTCTCTGCCTGCCTGCCTGATCGCCACTAACTATCTCTGCCTGCCTGCCTGCCTGCCTCATCGCCCCTTACCACTTGCCTGCTGCCTGATCGCCCAAACCATTCTGCCTGATCGCCCCTAACCACTCTGCCTGGTAGCCCCTAACCACTCTGCCTGATAGTTCCTAACCACTCTGCCTGCCTGCCTGATCACCCTTAAATGCCTTTGCCTCAGCTCCCGAAGCTGTGACTTCATCTGGTAGGACGTCCAGAATGACATCCAGAAGGTCGTTTGGCTGTCCAGTCTAATGAGCATATTATGCTTTTATTATTATAGATGACGAACAATCTGAAAGGAAATTACAAAGGTAATTCCATTTACAAAAGCATCAAAAAAGAAGAATATACTTAGAAAAGAACTTAACCAAGGATGTTCAATTTAAAAAACACCATTGAGAGAAATTTAAAAATTGGAACACATCTCACCCAGCTGGTTTGGCTCAGTAGAACATCAGCCTGTGGACTGAAGGATCCCAGGTTCAATTCCAGTCAAGGGTACATGCCCAGGATTCAGGCTAGATCCTCAGTAGGGGACATGCAGGAGGCAGCCAATCAATTATTCTCTCTCATCATTGATGATTCCATCTCTCTCTCTCCCTCTCCCTCCCCCACCTTCTCCCTCTCTCCCTCCTTCCCTGAAATCAATTTAAAAAAAATATTTTTAAAAATTGGAACACATCTCATCTTCAGGTATTGGAAGACAACATTATTAAGATATTGGTACTACCCAAAGCAGTCTACCAATTGAATGCAATCACTATCAAAATGCCAATGATGTTTTTTGAAGAAATAATAATAAAAAAAAACATTCTAAAATTCATATAGCTAAGACAAGGTGGGGGACTGCTAGATGGGGTCCCATGACTGGGCAGCCCGCACTGCAGCTTGGACCTCTCACAGAGCTACAGGTTCAGACAGAAAACTGCTCCATCTTGCAAGGGAAAGTGGATCTTATCTGAGGCCTGAAAACCCACAACTGGGCAACCACTGAACAGCTGTGAGTTCCCAATCGGCACAGACACTCAGATTCAAGGGAGCTCTTCACTCCAACATGGGAAGGTCAGATTTCGCAGGGATAAGGTGAGATATCTGGGTCCCAGAGGCAGCGGTGGCAGCTGTGGTGGCAGAGAGAAATGCACGCACTGCAGGACCTGGAGGGCCGGGGAAGTCGGTGCCTAAAAAAGTCCCCAGCTGTTGGGTCTGGCGTAATCTGTGAATGTGGAAAGGGGTCCTCAAAGTTGCTAACTGAAGGGATCTCTAAAAAGCAACCCATTCCGATCTGACACGGACAGAGAGCATAAGAATTTAAAGGTGTGCACACTGCTTAAACTTGTGCGCAAACCCATCGTTCGCACACCTGGGAGGTTGCTTTTCTGGAAACTGGGGATCGGAGCAGGGAGAGACCATCGAAGAGCCAACTCTGAGGCAGCCCACCTCCACAAACCGGTAGTGAGGGCCACAGAGAAAGAAGGCTAGAGCAGCCAAAGAGGCTGGGGAGTCAATCCCAAAACACTGCCACCAAGGGGCTGAACTACAAACTGACTTTATTATTATTATTTTTATTTAATCCAAAATAAAGCAATATAAGAAATTAAGACACTGCCTATTTAAAAATAAGAACTGGCTTATAACACTGAAAAGCAGTGGAATTCAGGGAACTGCAATACTGTCCAGACTGAAAAACAGGCATGCCAAACAGAATAGAGGAAGTGAATGACCTTCACTACTGCATATTTTTTTATTCTAATTTTTTAAAATTTTATTTTCACTTTCTGCATCTTAAGAAATGAATATCTTTTCTTTTTTCCTCACTTTATTTTATCTTTTTAATTATTACATTTTTATTTTCAATCAGCATTACTACTGCTATTTTAACTTCTTTTCTTTTTCTTTTCTTTTTTTTAATATATATTTTATTGATTTTTTACAGAGAGGAAGGGAGAGAGATAGTTAGAAACATCGATGAGAGAGAGTCATCGATCAGCTGCCTCTTGCACACCCCCTACTGGGAATATGCCCGCAACCAAGGTACATGCCCTTGACTGGAATCGAACCTGGGACCCTTCAGTCCCCAAGCCGACGCTCTATCCAATGCTGCAAGCACCTCTCTCTTTGCTGTCTTAACTATTAAAAAAAATGTTTTTCTCTCTGTCCTTTTGTTGTTGTTGTTTGCTTGAATGTTGATTATATTGAATTTTTATCATTTTTAGTGAGATTGTTTTGCTTATTCTTTTTTGTTGTTGTTGTTTGGTATTTTTTATTTGCTTTGTTTTTGTTAGTTTTTTTACTTCTGTTTTCCGTTGCCTCGCTTGATATTAGTTGATGTTGTAGTTTGTGTTAATCTACAAGTACTGTTGCTGGCCATTTGCTGGGATTAGTGGATGATCCCTTGGAATTTTCCCCCCATATATATGGTTTGTTCCCCTTTTCTCTCTTAATCTCTTTCTTGCCTCTCTTACTTTTTTTCATTTCCAAATTTCATTTTGACACTCCTTTCTTTTTCTTCTTTTCTTTTTACTCTTCTTCTTTCTCTCCTATCCCTTAATTTGCCTTTTCCTAGTGGTCACCTTTATTGGAGGTTATTAATATCGCGGATACATTTCTGTTCAGTGTCTTGTGTGTTGTACCTGGTTGTGTTGAATTTTGTGCCTTTAAAATCAATGCAGGAGAGAGAGAACTACATCACCAGACATCCGATTGATGTAGAAAACTATGGTACATATACACAATGGAATACTATGCTGCCATAAAAAAGAAGGAATTCTTATCATTTGCAGCAACCTGGATGGAACTGGAAAACATTATGTTAAGTGAAATATGCCAGTCAATGAGAGAAAAACACCACATGATATAACTCATTTATGGATAATAGAGAACATTGTAAACTGATGAACAAAAAGATACAGAGACAATAAAGCAACAAACAGATTGTAAATTACAGTGGGAAGGGTAGGGAGATATAGGGGAGATAAGAGATCAAGTGAAGTATTTGTATGTATGCATATAAGCATAACCAATGGATGCAAAACTCTGGGGGGGGAGGGCATGTATGAGAGTAAGGGGGGAAATGATAAGATATGTACATATATAATAATATCTTAATAAAGAAAAATGAAAAAAAATAAAATTCATATAGATTCTCAAGGGATCCTGAATATCTAAAACAATATTTAAAAGGAGATCAAAACTGGAACACTCAATTTCCTAACTTCAAAACTTACTACAAAGTTACAGTAATCAAAACAGTATGGAAGGTGGCAGCATAGGCAAACGCCTGTACTCGCTGCCTCCCACAACCATATCAAAATCACAACTAAAATATAGAACAGTCATCATCCAGAACCACTGGAAAGCTGGTTGAATGAAAGTCCTACAACCACAGAAGTAAAGAAGAAAGCACACTGAGAGTGGGAGGAGGTGCAGAGGCACAGGATGGGCTGGTCCGGCACTACCAGTGCCGCGCTTTCAGTCCGGAAAGAGACCGTCTCTGTGGAGGCTGCCTGGAGGAGCAAGGGGTCCGCCTGACACCAGATGCCCAGCCCAGGGTCTCAGAGCTGGGAAGAGAAGTCCCTACAGGTAATAAGAACTATGGGCTATAAAAACCAGTGAGTCCTGGGGCTTAGTGAAACACAGGCTGATGAAGACGCAGCTGCTCTTAAAAGGACAGCACACAAACTGAACTTACAAGCTCATGCTTTCTCTGAGCTCCAGTGCTGGGCAAAGCTGGGGGAGGGGAGGGCACAAAGACACATGAGGAGAAACTGGACTGTCTGGCATTGAGGCAAGAACTTGGGGGCAGCTTTATCCCAGAAGGAGGTGCTTGCAGCAGTCATTGTTCCTATGCTGGGACCTTCCCAGTTGCAGGGCTGACTGGCAGCTATTTGTTTGCTCCACCTTGGTGATTCACTGAGACTCCCACCCCATCCAATTTACAGCCCCATCCCAGCTGCTTGCAGTGGTGTTTGCATATGAATGGCCTGTCCTTGCTCAGGCTAAAACCTGTCAAACTAGTTGTAGCTGGGTTAGGGAGTCCCAAACCTATCAATAAAAGTCCCAAGACCCAGTATCAGCAACAGCCTGACTTGCTTCACAGCTGGGCCTCATCTGGGCACTGCCAAAATGGATACAAAGAAGAGGAATTTTCAGACCTCTCTAGCTCCTGCTGGGGGGCTCCAGGCAATGGCTGACTTTATACGTCCTTGGAGACCCAAGAGCCAGTGTATCCAGTGGTCAGTGTCAGACAATATCAGATTACAACTCTATACATCCATAAGCAACACATTCAAGGAGCAGACTCAGTGACTACTAAAGCCCCACTGAAACAAGTCCTGCTCCATAAGGGTATCTCCTGCATAGCAGCTCTCATACTGTAGTCACAGCTGGTCCCCAGAATCAATTCCTCCCCATGACACCAACAGCAATCAAGGCTCAATTATAAGACTGTGCACATAGTGCACAAAGGGGTTCACATAGAATGTCCATCTCAGTGACTGGGGAGGCTGAACCACTGGGCCCTATAGGACACCTACTACACAAGGCCACTCTATCAACTCAAGGAGACTTAGCAGCTTTACCCAATACATAGAAACACACACAGGGAAGCAGCCAAAATGTGGAGATAAAGAAACATATCACAAATTAAAGAAAAAGAAGAAAGCAAACTACTGGATATAGAGTTCAAAACCATGGTTATAGAGTTACTCAAAAATCTAGAAAACTTCAAGGGACTTAGTGAGACTTTAAAGGATCTTAGTGAGAATGCAAAAAAGAAAAAAAAGAAAAAGAAAAAGAAAAAATAGAAAAGGACCAGTCAGAAATTAAGCATAACTGACTGATATAAAGAATAATATACAAGTATTCAACAGTAGACTAGAGGATCCTGAGAATCAAGTCAATAATCTGAAATATGAGGAAGCAAAAAACACCCAACCAGAAGAGCAAAAAGAAAAAAGAATCCAAAAATATGAAGATAGTGTAAGAAGCCTCTGGGACAATTTCAAGCATACCAACATCTGAACTTTGGGGTTATCAGAGGAAGAGAGAGAGCAAGATATTGAGAACCTATTTGAAGGAATAATGACAGAAAACTTCCCCTATTTAGTGAAAGAAATAGACTTACAACTCCAGGAAGCACAGAGAACCCCAAACAAGAGGAACCCAGAGAGGACCACACTAAGGCACATCATAATTAAAATGCCAAGGGCTAAAGCAGTAAGAGAAAAGCAGTTAGTTACCTACAAGAGAGTACCCATATGACTATCACCTTTCTCAACAGAAACTATGCAGGCCTGAAGGGAGTGGCAAAAAATATATATATTTAAAGGGATGACCAACAAAGACCTACAACCAAGATTGCTCTGCCCAGCAAAGCTATCATTTAGAATTGAAGGTCAGGTAAAGAGCTTCACAGACAAGAAAAAGCTCAAGAAGTTCACCACCACCAAATCAGTATTATATGAAATGCTGAAGGGTATTCTTTAAGAAGAAGAAGAAGAAGAAAAAAAGAAAAAGATAAAAAAAAATATGAGTAACAAAATAGCAACAAATACATCTATCAACAATTGAATCTAAAAATCAAACAAGAAATCTAATGGACAGAATAACTGGTGAATAAAATAGAATTAGAGGCATGGAAATGGAACAGACTGATGATTCTCAGGGGGAAGAGGGAGTTGAGGGGACAGGAAGAGATTAAACAAAGATCTTATAAGCATGTATGCATTACCTATGGACATAGACAATAGTGAGGTGAAATCCTGGGGCAGGGAGGGAACTGGGTGAAGGGGAGCTATGAGGGAAAAAAGAGGGACATCTATAATAATCTCAACAATAGAGATTTTAAAAAAGGATTATTTGATTTAAAAAAACAACAACAGCATAAAGGCATAAAAATATACTAGAATAGAATAGAGCAGAAATAAACTGCTGCATGTATGGTTACAATTTTATTGTTTTAAAAATATTTTTATTGATTTCAGAGAGGAAGAAAGAGATAGAAACATCAATGATGAGAAAGAATCATCAATCGACTGCCTCCTGCATGCCCCCTACTGGGGACTGAGTTTTCATGCGGGACATGTGCCCCACACATATGGGCACAATTTCTGACACATGTGTGGAAGACCATTCAATAGAGAAAGGACTACCTTTTTAACAAACGGTACTAGGAAAACTGGATATTCACATAAAAAGAATGAAGTTGGACCTTTACTTAATACCATATACAAAAATAAATACAAAGTGGATCAAAAATCTAAATGAAAGAACTAAAGCAATAAAACTCTTAGAAGTAAACATAGGGGGAAATCTTCATGACATTGGATGGGGCAGTAATTTCTTGGATATCACAACAAAAGCACAGACAACAAAAACAGACAAATTGACCATGAAAATTTTAGAATTTATTGCATCAAAAGACAATATTAACAGCATAAAGGAAACCCTAAGAATGAGAAAAAATAATTATAAATCATATATCTGATAAGGAATTAATATCTAAAATACACAGAAAATTAAATCTCAACAACAAAAAAACAAATTCAAAAATTGTCAAAGAACCTGGATATTTCTAAGATGATTATGTATGGCTAAGAAGCACATGAAAAGATGCTCAACATCCCTAATCATTAGGGAAAGGCCAATCAAAATTATGAGATATCATCTCACACTTACCAGAATGTGGAGAAATTAGAACCCTTCTGCACTGCTAGTTAAAATGTAAGACAATATAGCCACTGTACAAAACACTGTAGGGGTTCCTCAAAAAATTAATAAAGAAATATAATATGATACAGCAATCCCACTTCGGGTTATATGTATCCAAAGGCAATGAAAGCAGGGTTTTGAAGAGATTTATGTACCCAGGTTGGTAACAGCATTATTTACTACAACTAAAATGTAGAAGCAACACAAGTGACCATCAACTGATGAGGAATAGGCAAAATTTGGAATGTATACACAATGAAGTATTATTCATCCTTTTTATGTCAGTCACTCAGGATAAGAATTATTTAAGTGTTCTGGAAAAATTTAAGTCATAAACTGCAGTACCAAAAAAAAGAAAATAGATTAAATAATTGCAGCTTAAAATGTCTAAAAATTCAATTAATAGAACTAAATGAATTAAAATGGAATAAAAATATCACTCAAAATGACTAACATGTTAGACTTACAAATGAAATATGGTATATACTAGTAAGCTAAATTTAAAAACTTAATAACTAGGGTATTGAATTTGAGTACTTTTTTTCATTTCAACCAAAGTTATATGTTTCTGGCACACAAAAAATCACTTTGAGACATAAAATAAACTTATACTTAATAAAAAAGAAAAGGGAAAGTAAAAATATTTTCATATAAAGAAAATATTTTTCACATCCAGCAGATCTTTACTATAAGAAAAATTAAAAAATGTTCTTAGGCAAAAAGTAGATACCAATTGGATACTTGCATCTATACAAAAATATAAAGAGTGTGAGATATAATATGTAAGTAAATATTTAAAACATTTTTAATTTTTAATAATATTGTTGACTATGTAAAGCAAAAATTAATAATATATTCTGAGATTCATGACAGTAACAGGTCAAATTGTAGGAAAGGTAAAATAAAAGCATACTGTTAATTAAATCTTTGGGTCAACATGGTGAAATAGTTAAACTCTGTGCTTGCCTTTTCTCAAACCATATCAAAATTACAACTAAATTACAGATACCACCCATGAAAATCCCTAATGACTAGCTGAACAGACTCCTATAACTAAGGATATAAAGAAGAAGCCACACTGACACTGATAGGAGGGGTGGAGATGTGAAATAGTTTGGTCCCACTCCTGAGTGTGATGGCTAAGAATTGGGGAGGGATATCTTGGCTGCAGAAGTCTCCCCTGAGGAGCAAGGTGTTCTAATCCTACAATAGGTTTCCCAGCCCAGAGCACCAGTACTAAAAGAGGAGTTCCCACAAAATATATCTGTGAAAATCAGCAGGGACACAGTCTGGTGAGGCAGGATTTGCAGAAGACTCAGGCACCCTCTTAAACAGCAAAAAAAATCAGGCCCACCCACTCACACCTTCCCCTTGAGCTCCAGGAAAGGGGCACCAGGGTGTCTGGAGTAGAGCTGAGTTGTGTGGCCCCAAGCAAGGACCAGAGGAGCAGCTCTCCCTAATAGTAAAATGCCTGTGGGCTCCAGTGTTCTTTTGTGGAGCCCTCTCCACACATAGCATGCATCACATCTGAGTCTCCATTGACCTAGTTAACTCATCTCTCATCCCACCCTGGCGATTCTCTGAGGTCTTGCCCCACCCAATTCATGCTCCCAGAATGAACCTCTGTCAGAGACTAATCCACACAACAGACAGCCTAGGTTCCTTCTCCAAACTTCTCTAAAATCTCTCAAAGGTCCTCAAGCCCCAAACTAACAGCACTGGCCTGGGCATGCCCTGTACCTTTTGATAAGCAGCCCCACGCCTGGCACTGGTAGCAGCCAGTCTTGGTTCACAGCATAACCACTTCCAGATGCCTCCAAGCCCAGCACAGGCAGCTACCAACCACAGATCACTTTGCAGCTCCTACCAGGAAGCCCAGGCCAGACCCAGGCAGCAGCTGGCCTTGGCCTGCACCAGAGCCCCTTCAAAGAGGCCCCAGAACCAACACACCTGTGTACATCTTCTGATCACACCAGAGTACCACCCAATTAGCTCCAAAACATATACCCAAAGAGTGAACTCAGCACGCACCAGAGCCCTGCTAAAGTGAATCCCATTCAGTGGCGTAAGCACCTGCACATAGCTTTCTGCTGTAGTCACAGCCAGTCCTCACAGCTAATCAGCCTGTGGATAAATCCCACCCACTATATACCAACTGCAATCAAGGCTCAACTACCACAGGAGAGCACACTTGGCCCACACAAGGGACGCCTCTGGAGTATCCAGCTCAGGCAAACAGAGAGACTGTGCCACTGGGACCCACAGGACATCTACTACATACCAGGTATACCAGTTAATACTGTGAATTTTTTTCAATAGATGGAGTTACACATATGTTGATATATATGCAATTTGATATCTATGCTATTTTGTTGTATTGATAGCAAGCTTCAAAACTTTATTTGTCAAATATGCTGAAGGTGTTAACATCATAGATATTTTTACACTTAAAAATGTCAAATTTAATGTCAAAAAACAGCATTTGCGGTAAGTTTTAATTCATTACTTTATTTTGAAGAAAAAGTTATTGAATACTTCAGGAAGTTTATGGTGAATATGCTCCATCTCAAAATACTTGTGAACGCTGGTTTAAATGCTTTAAGAGTGATGATTTCGATGTAAAAGACAAAGAACGTCCAGATCAATGGACCGAAAAAGTTTGAAGACCCACAATTATAAGCATTATTGGATGAAGATGCACGTCAAACTCAAAAACAAGTTGCAGAGAGACTAAACGTTGCTCAGCAAACAATTTCTGATTGTTTACAAGCAATGGGAAAGATTTTATTTTATTTTTTTATTTTTATTTTTTTTCAGGTTAGAATGTGCTCTCTTTATTATTTACTTATTTATTTATAAAATAAATATATAATGTTAATTTCAGAGAGGAAAGGGGAGAGAGAGAGATAAAACATCAATGATAAGAGAGAATCATTGACCATCTGCCTCCTTCATGTCCACCACTGGGGATCGAGCCCACAACCCAGGCCGTGTCCTGACCAGGAATCGAACTGTGACCTCCTAGTTCAGTGGTCAGCGAACTGTGGCTCATGAGCCATATTCGGCTCTTCGGCCCCTTGAGTGTCGCTCTTCCACAAAATACCACGTACCCTAATTAAGTTAATAACAATGTAAAAAATTTGGCTCTCAAAAGAAATTTCAATTGTTGTACTGTTGATACTTGGCTCTGTTGACTAATGAGTTTGCCGCAATGGGAAAGATTTTAAAGGAAGGAAAATGGGTGCCACATCAACTGAATGAAAAACAAATGGAAAACTAAAAAGTCATCAGTAAAATGTTGCTTCAATGGCATGAAAATATTTTTTAAATAGAATTGTGACTGGCAATGAAAAGTGATTTATTTTGAGAATCTCCAATGCACGAAATCATGGTCAACCATCAACATCGACTGCAAGGTCAAATCGCTTTGGAAAGAAGACAATGCTCTGCGTTTGGTGGGATCAGGAAGGCGTGGTGTATGATGAGCTTCTAAAACCAGGCAAAACCGTTAATATTGATTGCACTGACAACAAATAATCGATTTGAACCATGCTTTGCTCATGAAACTACCAGAATGTTCCAGAAGACACAGCAAAGTAATTTTGCTTCATGATGACACACCATCACACACTTCAAAACCAGTTAAAGTCATATTAGAAGATCTTGCCTGGGAAGTATTAACCCACCCACCATATTCACCAGACCTTGCTCCTTCAGATGACCACTTGTTCTAATCGAGGGCACAAGCATTTTCTGAGCAGCATTTCAAAACGTATGAAGAAGTGGAAAATTGGGTCTCTGAATGGTTTGTCTCAAAACAAGAAAAGTTCTATTGGGGCAGTATCCACAAATTACCTGAAAGATGGGGAAATGTGTAGCTAGTGACAGACATTACTTTAAGTAAAGCACTTTTGATATTTCTCTTGAAATTATCATGTCTTCTTTGATTACAAATTTCGCATTATTAATCAGTATACCTGGTTAGTCACTCTGTCAAGACTGGGAGATGTAGCAGATCTACCTAATATGTAGAAATAAACACAGGGAGGCAGCTAAAATGAGGAGACAAAAAAAAAATGTTTCAAATGAAAGAACAGGACAAAATCCAGAAAAAGCACAAAACAAAATGGAGGCAAGCAATCTAGCAGATTCAGAGTTCAAAGCACTGGTTATAGGGATGATCAATGAACTTAGGGGAAGGATAGATGAACTCAGGGAGAACTTAAACAATAGAGAGAAACCATAAAAAAGAACCAGTCAGAAATGAAGAATACATTAGATGGAATCAACAGCAATTTAGATGAAGCAGAGGATCCAGTAAGTAATTTGGAAGTTAAGGTAGCAAAAAACACCCATTTGGAACAACAAAAAGAAAAAATAATCCAAAAAATTAGGCTAGTTTAAGGGCTTCTACAACAAAATCAAGCATACCAACATTCCCATTTTAGGGATACCAGAAAGAGAAGGGAAAGAGATAAAGGGATTGAATGATTATTTAAAGGATAATAACTGAAACCTTCTTTAACCTGGGGAAGAAAACAGATACCAAGTCTAGAAAGCACAGATAGTCCCAATCAAGATCCAAAGAGGCCCACATTAACACCCATCATAGCAAAGTGCCAAATGTTAAAGACAGAGAGAATCTTAAAGGCAGCAAGAGAAAGCATTGTTACCCACAAAGGAACTCCCAAAAGACTATCAGCTGAAAACTGATGAACAAAAACAGATCCAGAGACAGAGATGCTCAAACCTCAAAGGAAAGGCAGGGGAGTGTGGGGGTTAGGAGGAGAGATCAACCAAAGGACTTGTATGCCAGCATATAAGCACAACCAATGGACACAGACACCAGGGGGGTGAGGGCATGAGTGGGGAGTGGAGGGTGGGGTGGTGGCGGTAGTGGGGTAATGGGGGAATAAGGACACATATAGTATACCTTAATCAATAAAGACAGAAAGAAAAAAAGACTGTCAGCTGATTTTGCAACAGAAACATTACAGGCCAGAAGGATTGGCATGAAATATTCAAAGTGATAAAAAGCAAGGATATACAACCAAGATGGAAAGCAAGAATATACTCTCTCCAGCAAGGCTATCAGTTAGAATCAAAGGAAAGATAGAGAGCTTCCCAGGGTTTTCTTTCAGAGAGCAGAAGTTTTCATTTTGACAAGGTCCATTTATGATTTTTTTGCCTTTTATGGACAGTGCTTTTGGTATAAAGCCTAAGAACACTTTGGCTAGACCTAGATCCCAAATAATTTTTCCTATGCTTTGTTTTCTAAAAGTTTTAGAATTTAGCATTTTACATTTAAATCCACAATAAATTTTGAGGTTTCCTCACTTCCCCAAACCATAAGGATTAGGTAAAGGGTCTTTTTCTTTTGTTTCTGGATGTCCAATTGCTTTAAGACTATTTGTTGGAAAGGCTATCCTTCGTCCATTGTTTATAGTTTTTGTTCCAATTATTTTTTACTATGGAAAATATATAGGAAAAACTGCCATTTGAAAACCACTTTTAAACATACAATTTGATGACATTAACTACATTTACAATGCCATGCAACCATCACCATTATCTATTTCCAAAACTTTTTATTGCTCCAAACAGAAACTCTGTACCATCTTATATAATAAAAGGTTAATATGCAAATCAACCAAACAGCAGAACAGCCAGTCTCTATGATGAGCACTGACCACCAGGGGGCAAATGCTCAATGCAGGAGCTGCCCCCTGGTGGTCAGTGAGCTCCCACAGGAAAAGCGCTGCTCAGCCAGAAGCCAGGCTCACGGCTGGCAAGTGCAGCAGCAGTGGCAGGAGCCTCTCCTGCCTCCATGGCAGCACTAAGGACCCCTTGGGGGATGTCTGCCAAGGGGTCCCAGACTACGAGAGGGCACAGGCTGGGCAGAGGGGCACCCACCCCAATGCACAAAAGTTGCACATGGGCCTCTAGTTCAGTAGTCGGCAAACTCATTAGTCAACAGAGCCAAATATCAACAGTACAATGATTGAAATTTTTGAGAGCCGAAAACCAACACATGGGCCACAAAGTTTCAATAGCACTGTAGGTGCACTTCCACATGTAGTTTTTTGTGGAAGAGCCACACTCAAGGGGCCCAAGAGCCACATGTATGTATAAACTGTGAGCCGCAGTTTGCCGACCACTGCTCTAGTTAATTAATAATTCCCCATTCTTCCCTTCTCCCAGCCAGATACCTCTAATTTATTTTTTATCTCTATGAATTTGACTATTCTAGATATTTAATATACATAGAATCATATGTATTTTTCCTTTTGCTCTCACTAGTTTAACTCAGCACAGTATTTTCAAAGTTCATTAATATTATAACATTCATGTTGTAGAAAACTTTAGTAATTTTTATGGCTGAACTAGAGGCCCGGTGCATGAAATTCATGCACTCAACAGGAGCCCTCAGCCTGGCCTGAGCCCCCACGTAGTGCAGA
The DNA here is from genome assembly GCA_036971965.1 of Nyctalus aviator. Classification (NCBI taxonomy): domain Eukaryota; kingdom Metazoa; phylum Chordata; class Mammalia; order Chiroptera; family Vespertilionidae; genus Nyctalus; species Nyctalus aviator. The sequence goes on from CM072929.1 coordinate 41,952,300, forward strand.
AGCCCTTGGGGGTGTCTGACTGATGGCTTAGCCCTGCTCCCTGCGGGGACAGGCCTAAACTGAAGGCAGACACCCTTAGCACTGCCACAGAGGCAGGAGAGGCTCTTGCCACCACTGCTGTGCTCACCAGCCATGAGCCTGGTGTTTGGCTGACCACCAGGAGGCAGCTCCTGCATTGATCATCAGCCCTCTGATGGTCAGTGCGTGTTATAGCAACTGGTCATTCTGTTTGGTCAATTTGCATATTAGCCTTTTATTATATAATAATAATATCCCATTGTATGCATATACCACACTTTATCCATTTGCCTGTTGATAGATGCTTGGGGTGTTTCCACCTTTTGGCTATCTTCTATCTATCTATCTATCTCTCTATCTATCTATCATCTATATATATATATATAAAAGGCTAAGCAACCGGCCAGTAGCTATGATGTGCACTGACCACCAGAGGCAGACACTCAACACAGGAGCTGCTGAGCAATAGCAACTTTGCAGAGTTCCCTCTGGCATTCCGGGACCCCTTGGGAAGCCAGACAGCTGGTTTCAGCCCAATTCCTGCAGGCCAGGAAGAGGGACCCTACCTGCCAGAGGGACCTCGCTCACTCCACAGACACCCTTCAAGTCCTGGCGCTGTCCCAGGTGTGGCAGCTGAGGAGGGACCGTGAGAGGTTGGCTCCAGGGCATGGCCGGCCCATCTTGCCCAGTTCCACCCACTGGCCACCTTCTAATTAATTTCCTTTTAATGTTTATGAATCTGTACACTGGGCTCTAGTTGTGAATAATATTGCAATAAACTGGCATATAAGTATTTCTTTAAGGCCCTGTTTTGAATTGGGAGCGTGGAGGGGATTTGTTAGTGTATATGACAATTCTATGTTAAGCTTTTTGAGGAAGCACAAACTGTTTTCCAGTGTCTATGCCATTTTATACTTCCACCAGCAATATACAAGTTTACATTTTTCTACATCCTTATCAATACTTTTTATTTCCCTTTTATTAGTATAGCCATACTAATAAGTGTGAAGGGATATCTCACTGTGGTTTTCATTTGTATTTTCAAATGAAAATGACATTAAGCATCTTTTCATGTGTTTATTGGCCACCTAAATAACTTCTCTGGAAAAACATTTTCAGGTCCTTTGCCCATTTTTTAATTAGGTTATCTTTCTATTGAGTTGTAGGAGTTCTTTATATATGATAGATATTAAACCCTTATCAGATATATGACTTGCAAATATTTTCTTCCATTCTGTAACTTGTCATTTAGCACTCTTGATCATGTCTTTTGACATACAAAGGTTTTTAATTTTAAAGTCCAGTTTACCTATCTTTTCTTTTTTGCTGCACATGCTTTTAGTGTCTTATCATGGAATCCACTGCCAAATTCAAATTCATAAAGGTTTATCCTTGTGTTTTATTTTCTAAGAGTTCTCTGGTGTTAGTTCTTATATTTATATAATTGATTTTATTTTAATTAATTTTAATATATGGTGTGAGCCATGGGTCATTGAATTTCTTTGCATCTTTGTCAAAATCATTTGGCATCAAAAAAAGAAAAACAGTACACATAAGGGGAGAAAATTTTTGCAAATCACATATCAAATAAAGAAGATCTCTTTAATTCATGAATTATCTAGAAGTAGATTTGTTTCATTTCCAATTGTTTAGAGATTTTGTTACTTTTGTCACTACTTTCTGATGTGATCCTATTGTGATCAGAGAATTCATTCTTATGACCAGTATTTTTAAATTGGTTGAGTTTTGTTTTTTGGAGCATGATGTTATCTATATTGATATATGTTCCGTGGACACTTGAAAAAAAAAAAATGTCTCCTATTATCCTTAGATTGAGTGTTCCATAAATGTTACTTAGATTCTGTTGATTATAGTATTGTTAGCTGTTCTGCATTTTTTTTTTTTAATCCTCACCCAAGAATATTTTTCCATTGATTTTAGGTAAAGGGAGGGAAGGAAAAAGTAAGAGAGAGAGAGACATATTGTTTATTTGCCTCCTATGTGCTCTGAGATTCCAACCTGAACCCAGATACAAGCCCATGACTAGAAATTGAACCCTTGACACTTCAGGGTGCAGGCCGATGCTCGACCCACTGAACACACTGGCCAGGGCTGTTTTGCATCTTTAATGAATGGTAGTGTGTTTAGTCGTTATATCAATTACTAAGAGAAGGTGTTGTAGTCCTTAACTATAGTTATGGGTTTGTCTATTTCTCCTTTGTTTTTGCTTCATGTATTTTGAAGCTCTGTTTTGGGGGTTGATATATGTATATTTAGAATTGTTATGTACTCTTAATGATTTATTTTATCATTATGTAATGTTCCTCTTTGTCTCTAGTGATTTTCTTTGCTCTGAAGTCTACTTTGTCTAGTATTAATATAGCTTAGCCCTTCTAGCTTTGATTAGAATCTATATAGCATGTTTTTTCATTATTTTATTTTTAACCTACCTAAATCATTGTATTTGAGGTGAATTTTAAAAAAATTATTATTATTTATTGTTGACAGTATTATAGATGTCCCTGATTTTCTCCCTATTTGCCTCCCTGAGGTGAATTCCTGGAACACAGCACATATTTGTATCATATTTTTATTTTTATATTTTTTAAATATGTTTTTATTTATTTTAGTGAGTGGGGAGAGGAAGACAGAGAGAGAAAAACATCAATGTGAGAGAGAAACATCAACTGGCTGCCACCTGCACACACCCTACTGGGAATTGACTCTGAAAACCAGGCATGACCAGGAATTGAACTGGTGATTTCTTGGTGCATGGTATAATGCCCAATCAACTGAGCCACACTGGCCAGGACTGTGTATATTTTTAAATCTGTTTCTAATTTCTTTTAATTAGTATATTTAAATCATTTACATTTAACATATTTGTTAATATGTTAGGATTTAAAGCTGCCATTTTAATACTTGTTTTATGTTTATTCCCTCTGATTTTGTTTCTTGGGATTTTTTTATTATTATTAGTTTTCCTGTTGGTATTCTGAATACTTTTAAATTTATAGTGTTTTTTTCTTTTTAAAAAAAAATATATTTTATTGATTTTTTTACAGAGAGGAAGGAGAGAGGGATAGAGAGTTAAAAACATGGATAAGAGAGAGTCATCGATTAGCTGTCTCCTGCACACCCCCTACTGGGGATGTGCCCTCAACCAAGATATATGCCCTTGACCGGAATCGAACCTGGGACCCTTCTGTCTGCAGGCCAACGCTCTATCCACTGAGCCAAACCGGTTTTGGCTATAGTGTTTTTTAGTATATTACATCTTTGTATATTTTTTGGTGTGGTTGCCCTATATATTACAATATATATCTATAATAATAAAAGCATAATATGCTAATTAGACCAGATGTCTTTCCGATGACCTTCCAGATAAAGCCAGGGCTGTGAGGAAGTCCAGGTCCCAGGTACCAGAGGGAAGCAGGTGCTGGCAGCTGAGGGAAGGAAGGCCTACTCTTGCACAAATTTCAGGCATTGGGCCTCTAGTGTGTGTGTGTGTGTGTGTGTGTGTGTGTGTGTACCTAATTTATCACTTTTATTAATAAATGTCATTATCACTTCAAGTAGAATGTATAAATTTAGATCCCTTTATCCTGCTCCCTTCTTTTATGATATAGTTGTTTTAAATAGCACAAAATAAACTGAGACCCTCATGAAACAATGTTATGATTTTTACTTTTAAACATCAAGCTTAATTTTTAAACTCTGGAGGAGAACTGTCTACTTATATATTGCCCTCTCTATTACTCTTTCTTAATTCCTGATGCTCCAAATTGACAACCCCCATTTTATTGAGATACAATTAACATACAGCACTGTATTAGCCTTTGTGTACAATATAATCCTATATAATAAAAGGCTAATATGTAAATTGTCCCCTTCACTGGGAGTTCAACCAGGTGGCAGGGCCAGATTGCCAACCGTCTGCAGCCCCTCCCCCCAGCCGTGCACAAATTCGTGCGCTGGGCCTCTAGTGATTAAATATATGTATACAAGTGGACTTTTTAAATAATTTATTTTGTCTAAAGGATTCTTATTTCCATTGTTTTTTTTCCTATCCCTTCTACTTTTTATTGCTAAGACTTCCTACTTTTTCATTTGTTTAATGAGTGCTGATAATTTGTTGGAGATATTTTATGATAGCTGCTTGAAAATTCTTAGATAATTCTTACACTCTTTCTTAGTATTAACATCTTTTCTGATTGAAGTTGAAATTTTTTTTTATTTTGGTATGATGAAAATTTTGGATTATATCCCAGCCAGTCTGGGTATTATGTGACTATGGCTCCCAGTTATATCTATTTTAAAAGGGTAACCATGTTTAAACCCAGAATACATGCCCTGGGTCACGTTTTGTGGGTTACAATTTAAATGCTCTTCTAGTTTTCAAAGTCTTTGCCATGTTCTTCTGGCCATTCTCATTATGTGCTTCCCAGAGGTCAATCTAAAACTGAATGGTGCTCCAGATCAATGTTCATTTATCAGATCTTCTGCTGTTTTGCTTCTGTTTGGTCTTACACATGAGTTATAAAAAAGTCTGCCTAATATTTTATATATAGATTTTAAAAATCAGATGCTCTACCATAGCAATTTTTCAGAAAATTAAACAGAATGATCATATGGTCTAGCAACTCCACTTCCCGGTGTGTACCCAAAAGAATTAAAAGATGTTGAAAAGATTTTTGTATATTGATTTTCATAGCAGCTTTAATCAAAATAGTCAAAAAGTAAAAACAATCAAGATGTCCATTTGTGGCTGAAACCGTTTTGGCTCAGTGGATACAGTGTCAGCCTGCAGACTGAAAGGTCCCAGGTTCGATTCCAGTCAAAGGCATATACCTTGGATATAGGCACATCCCCTAGGTGGGGGTGAGGGAGTTCAGGAGGCAGCTGATTGATGTTTTTCTCTCATTGATGTTTCTAGCTCTCTCTCCCTCTCCCTTCCTCTCTGTAAAAAAAATCAATAAAATATATTTTTAAAAGATGTCCATTTGTGGATGAATAGATAAGCAAAATGTGGGATATACATACAATGGGATATTATTTAGCCTGAAAAAAGGAAATCTTGTCACATGTTAACACATAGATGAAACTTGAAGACATTATGCTAAGTGAAATTAGTCACAAAAGCATAAATACTATATGATTCCACTTATATAAGGTATCTAAAGTAGACAAATTCACAGAAACAGAAAGAAGCTGAGGGAAAAAGGAAAGGGAATGTGTTTAATAGTAAAGAGTTTCAGATAAAAAAGTTATAGAGATTTATTTCACAACAATGTGAATATACTTAATATTACTAAGCTGTACACTGAAAATTGTTAAGATAGTAAATTTCATGCTATGTAATTTTGAACAAAATTAAAAAAAAAGACATTTTGACATATGCTATAATAGAGCTGAACCTTGACATTATGCTAGGTAAAATGAGCCACACATAAAGGACATATTTTGTATGTTTCCACTTGTATGAGATAACTAGAATAGCCAAATTCATAGAGACAGAAAATAGCAGTTGCCAGAGCCTCCGGGGAGGAAAGACCAAGGAGTTATTATTTAATATGTACAGAGTTTCAGTTTGAGAAAAATGAAAAGTTCTAGAGATGGATGGTGCTGATGGTAACAAAACAAGATCAATGTACTTAATGCCACTAAATTGTAAAACTAAAAATGGTTAAATTGATAAATTTTTATGTTAATTGTATTTTTACTACAATAAAAAGATCACTAGATAACTTCTTAATAATTCTCTCTTCACTCTCTAGTTGGGGGAGTGAGGAAAGAGATACCTCTTATTTCAGGGCAGGAATGGAAGACAGGGATCTGCCCCTCATCTCTAGGACCAGAGCCCCAGGCAGGGAGGAATGGCTTTACTGTGATGTTCACCTGCTATCGTCAACATATGTTGGGCTTCAATTCTCCCCATTTTTTTGCTAGAGAAAAACAAACAAACAGGGAGATGTGGAGGGGACTATTTTTTTCCATCTGCAGCTGTAGGTGTTTTCTGGGTTTCGGGTCTCTACAGAGCTCATGTAGGGATGTATAAGGAAAAGCAAAATGAAACAACAAAAATGGGGGACTCACTACCTATCTGCTATTTCCTTCAGTCTTATGAACCCTAGCCAGTCCACCTTCATTCCTCCACCTTCAGAGTCTTCTGTCAGTAGCTTTGTGAATTCTGCCAAGTTTTTAAAAATTTTTTTCATTATTATTCTTGGAAAGAATATGGTGAAAATTTTTTACTACATTTATTTCATCTGGAACAAAAGTTCCTTCCATTAGCTACACTTGCTATGTCTATACTGACTGGGTCCACTTTACCAATTTAAATAGTTAACAATATTTTATCACTTAGTAGTTGATATCACATTTTTCCTGTTCAAGTTACTGGTGTGATATTCGTATCCTGACTGATAGGCACATTTTAGTAATGATGAAGCCTAGACTATGATCATCCATGTAAATGGTGGGGTATGTGGAGATGGTCACTGGAAATGAAGATGCCATCAAGGAGAGAAACTGAGGAGTTGGAAGGATTATCTGCATCACAGTTGAAGTCACAGAAACAAGAGAAGAAAGGCCAGGAGCTCGTTGGCTCAACACCTTTCCTACATTATGCCATGACCACCAACCACTTCCACAAATGAACCCAGGAGCTCTGGCAGGACATCCTGTTTCAAAACCCCAATCTGAATATTCTGCACAGAACAGTTGTCATGGTTGGGTAATGTCAGGAAATGTAGTTCCAATTCTGGCTTTATCATGTACTTCCATCCTTATGACCTGACCCTACATTTCCCTTCATTGAATCCAGGTTCAAACCACATTTCCTCATTTTTGAATTAGGTTGTTCATTTTTCTGTTTGCCTCACAGAAAGGCTGTGAAGGGAGTTTGTACACATCACTACCCATCTCCCATGAGAAATCTCCGTCACAGATTGCCAGATGAATTTTTTTAAATCACATATTTTAAAACAATAAGAAATCTGTGGAAACCTAGGATGGCTTGCCCATTACACATTTAAGAATCTCCATGATCAAGTCCCAGTGACCTCGCAGCCATACCTCCTCCTCACATGACCCTCTCACGTCCCCAAGCATATCAATTTGCCATCCATACAGATCAGCTCACTGATCTACAAAGTTTTGATTTTTTATTTAGATTCCTTTAAATAAGTTGTTGTCTCTGCCTGGAAAATACTCTATCACCATATCTTTGTGTAAAGTAATATTTATTCTTCAACACTCAATCAAAACACAATTCTGAGTACATAGGTCAATTTTCATATAATAGGCAGTGACCTTTTCCTCCATGTTTGACTTAATCTTCTCGGGAAGGGACATCCAAAAAATGGTCATATACTGTGGGTATTTGTAAACATGCCATGTCTCCTTCATTGGCTGGGAACAACCCTTTGGCAGGAGTAGAGTGTACTCATTTGCCTCTCAATAGCACTCCAGAAGGAGACCTAAAATATAGTAGGTGTCCAGGGATTGTTAGGTAAACATATTGCTAGATGGTTTTAAGCATAGCTTGTAATGGGGCCAAATTTGAATTATGTGTGGAGGCTATAAATAGTATGTATGATTTATGATCCTATAATTAAGAATGTAGTGGTATAGATATATGCTTGCAAGGGAGAAGTGTCTCGTGTGTGTGTGTGTGTGTGTGTGTGTGTACGCATGCATGCACAAGCTATGTGCACATTGGCATAGGAACACAGGAGAAGCTCCCCGAGACTTGTGCTCTTACACCTTGGCCCATGCTGGTCATCTTCCATAGCATTGACCTTATATCTTCCCCACCCAGCCCCTGCTTTCCTACCTTAAGAATACATCAGTCTCCAGCCCAAAGGCCCCGTGTTCAACAGCTTTCTCAAAGGACATCACGGTGTTCTCCGGCGCCAGCTGCGGAAGAAAAAGACATTAGACCCTTTGCCTCAGTTACTCCTCCCAGCATGCACTTTGTGGTAGATGGAAAGCCCACAGTGAGCCCCATCCTTCTATCCAATAGATCTGGGACTGTGCTCATCTGAGGCGATGTCACTGGGCACAGTAAAGAGGAATGGACTGAGAGTTAGGTGACCTGCTGGGTTCAAGTCTAACTTCTATGATTATCTTTATCCTTTTCATCAAAAGCCCATCCATTTTCCTTTACAGAGATTCCTACAGTTCTGAGGTCCTTATCTCTCACCCATAAGCTCATGCACGCTAGTACTCACCCATGTTCATCATGCTCAGACTTACCATGGGTGCACCTCTATGTCCAAAGAGGCCCGGCTTGGGTCCCAATTTATTCACATTCTCAACGCAGGGAGAATAAAATCCCCATGGCACCACAAACAGAAATAAAAGGATAATAAAAAAAGGCAGTCCAATAACCACTTGTGCAGCTGAAAAAGTTGGAAGGAGGGGGAAGTGAGAAAAAGTTATAGATAAAGAGGAATGGAGACCCAACCCAAGTAACTAACTATCCCAAAGCAGCCACCAGTAAACACCCGGTGCATGGGTTTCAGTGCCTTGTGGACTCCCTGATTTACTCGCTACTTACATGACATCCCCATCTATTTTCAGTGATTAGAAAGTACAGCACTATCCAAATGTAAGCATTATTATTAAGGCAATAGTATTTTACTGAAAATATCCAGGAAATAAATTGTGCAGGAGGTGGAAGGACGTGAAGGAGAGGGCTTGTTAAGGAAGACCTTCTCAGGAGTAGTAGAATGGCTGGTGCTGAAAAAGCCCTGAAGCCTATAAAGATCAGCCCCAAATGGCCCTATATATATAAGGCAGTGCACGATAGTGAAAGGGGCCCTGGCTAACAGAAGTCTGAGTTCAAAGCCAGACATCGTAGGGGTGGGGAACATCTGGCCCAAGGGCCATATAAGACCAGTGATATCATTTGGTCTGGACCTGCCAAGGTTAAAAGTTTGACCAAATATAGTAGGCTGATATTTAAGCTGATAATTCTGTATGGCCGGTGAATTATGATATATATATATCCAAAAGGCCTTTGGCAGATAAAAGGTTCCCAACCTTGGTCTAATGTGTGATTAAGGACCACTGCTTAATCTCTCTGCATCTCCATTTTCTTCATTCTGAAAAATGGGACTATTTTGCTGCTAACTACTCCCTCATAGAGTTGATTTACCAACAATAGGTACTCAATAAATACTATGCATTTACCCATATCTCTCTCTCTCTCTCTCTTTCTCTCACAATACACATACACACACACACACACACACACAGCTCATCCACAATACTTGTCATTACTAGTCACTCCCCATCACCCATCACTTATAATTGTAAACCTCTAAGGATTTTACCTATTTGTACATTTTTAAGTTACTATGCATACTTCAGTCACTTTCAAATCTGTATCTCCAGCTCTAACCTCTCAGCTTTGTGAGTCTAGCACATGTCTGGATTCTTTTTATCTTATGATGTTTACTCAGGTCTCTTCTGAATCTAGCTAAAATTTCAGAAATGAAAAAGAAAAAGAGTTCATTATTATTACCTTTAAACTTTTGCCCCAAAACATTTCCTACAATTCACTCTCCACATACAAATACAAACAGGTACAAGCACTCACAATGCGAACATTAGAAATACAGTCATTCTCTTGTCTCTATCCTTGTACAATCAGGGAGGGAACACTCCCTATGTAACTAATAGTAAACAGAGATACATAAAAAGAAGATGCTACTGGTTCCTCAGGAAGGGTGCTGAGAGAGAACTCCATTCTCAAAACAATTTAATGTATATCTCTGACTCTTTTTTGTTTCTATGGCATTAGGGCAAAGAATGGGGAGCAAACCAGAGCCAGAGGGAGATGTTTCTGCTTTTGCTCCAAGCTCCCAGGTATGACAGGGACTCACCGAAGCTGCTTTGCATTACTAGAGTGTAACTAGGCATATCTGGACCTCATTTAAGTTCATTAGTTGAAACTAGTAACATTTGAATACAATATAAAGAAACTGTGATTAGTACTATCACTCTGGCAAATAAAATTAAAATGGCCTCTACCCTGCCCCCAACCTCTTTCCCTTTCCAGACAGTCACTGTGTAACATCAAGGCGATCATTCTTACTTTCCCAGGAGAATCCCTCTTTAGAAGAAGGCCTGTTTGACCAGGAAAATGTTCTGACAGGCCACATGGGGTTATGAGTTTGACAAGGAGCATGCCTGAGTAATAAGCTAAATGAATTTCCAAGCCTCATAGTGGTGGCTATCTACCATGCTGTGTTTGGCTGAGTAGAGTATGTAAGCTAAAGCCAGGACATACCTTCTTGTTCCAAATGGATCAAGTAGTAGGCCACAGGCCAGGAAAGGAAAACCATCAGAGTTATCATCGTCAGATGCACATGGGGAGCAAAGACCTGGGAGAAAGCCAAACGTCAGGTTGACCACGTTGGACAAATAGTGCTCAACCGACAGGATGATGCTTACCTTCAGTGAGAGCCCCAATGTCAGCCACTTGTCATTCCAGTAAACGCATAAAATCGTCAGAAAAAATGTGCATACCAAAATCACTAGCGTGACCAGGATCTGCAGAAACAGAACAAAATCTCCTCACTGCCAGGCACTAGGCTTGGGCCAGAACTGGCCTTGGGAATGGTATGTGTGTCCCCACAAGGGCAGGGGCGTTCTTTCCGCATTATTTTAACCTGACCATCCTGCAACTCCCCAGTATGGAACCAATCATTTACCTTCTTAGCTCCCAAGTCTTTGTTGTGTAGCACTGCTGGAAACAAATCACACAGTTACTTGGTCCGATGCCTTTACTAATTATCACCTCCAACTCAGCTGGGCACACAGCAATGCTTGGCTTCTCTCACTCAGTCTCAACCATGGCCATTACAGATATTCACTAATTTTTTTATTCAACTCAATAGAGTCACAAGTAAATAATATTTTGTGATTAGCTTTTCTTTGTACCTTTCCCCCAACCGTCTGTAAGCTTCATGAAATCAAGTAAAATATTTATGATTATATCTTCCCTGCTTTGCAGAATGTCTAACACATAGTAAGCTTTCAATAAATACTTCTTGAGCAAATGAAAAAATCTGCCTTCAAGGACACCATGTTTCTCATAGAAAATGTTAAGACCAAGCTGATATAACTTTAACTTCTTTCCCTTGAAATGTAGTCTTTCTACATTTGTCCTGCTTTCTAGAGAGTGCTTAGTTCCATCTGTATATCTATTAAAGTAATTGAGACTATAATTAAACCTCTCACAAAATAACTTCAAGCCTTCCCAGCATAAATGTTCAATTTTACTAAATATAAGCTTGGGCAAAAAGTAGGTTAACAGTTGTGGTATGGGAAACACAGAGGTAATAAAACTACTGTAATAATCATAACCTGCGTATCTTTTTCCCTCAGACAACTGTAAACTCACTTTTGCCCACCTCTGTACTTAAGGAAGAAACATTTCCAACCTTTAACAAACTCTTCCAAAGAATAGAGAGGCAACACTTTCTAACTTGTCTTTGAAGTCCAAAAGGCATTAATACCTAAACTCAACAAGGACATTGCAAGAAAATAAAAAGTAGTCATGTGCCACAATAACGTTTTGGTCAATAATAAACTTCATGCCAAAACTGGTTTGGCTCAGTGGATAGAGCGTTGGCCTGCGGACTGAAGGGTCCCGGGTTCGATTCCAATCAAGGGCATGTACATATGCAGGCACATCCCCGATAGGGGGTGTGTAGGAAGCAGCTGGTTGATGTTTCTCTCTCATCGATGTTTCTAGCTCTCTATCCCTCTCCTTTCCTCTCTGTAAAAAATCAATAAAAAAAAATATATATTTTTTTAAACTATATATATATATTTTTAACTATATATATATATATATTTTTAACTATATATATTTTTAACTATATATATATATTTTAAACTATATATATATAAACTATATATATATATATATAGTTAAAAAAAATAAACCTCATATACAATGGTGGTCCCATCTATAATAATCTATAATAATAAAAGCATAATATCCTAATTAGACCGGACATCCTTCCAGATGAAGCCAGGGCTATGAGGGAAGCCCAGGTCCTGGGTGCCTACTGGGGAAAGGAAGGCCTCTCTCTCTCTCTCTCTCTCTCTCTCTCTCTCTCTCTCTTTCTCTCTCTCTCTCTCTCTCTCTCTCTATTTATATATATATATATATATGTGTGTGTGTGTGTGTGTGTATGTGTATATATATGTATATATGTATACGTGTATATATACACACGCACACACATATATATATACACACATATATATGTGTATATATATATATTTGATTTTTTACAGAGAGGAAGGGAGAGGGATAGAGAACTAGAAATATCAGAGAGAGAAACATGAATCAGCTGTCTCCTGCACACCCCCTACTGAGGATATGCCTGCAACCAAGGCACATGCCCTTAAACACAATCGAACCTGGGACCCTTCAGTGGGCAGGCTGACGCTCTAGCCACTGAACCAAACTGGTTAGGGCTAGAAGGCCTACTCTTGCATGAATTTTGTGCATCAGACCTCTAGTATGATTATAATGTAGCTGAAAGTTTTCTATTGCCTAGTTACATCGTAGCCACTGTAATGTCATGGTGCTATGCATTAGTATTTGTGTTGATGTTGGTGTAAACAAACCTACTGCACTTCAATGTAAAAAAGCACAGTATCTTTTCTATGTTTAGTTGTGTGTAAATACACTAATATTGCCTACAGTATTCAGTATAGTAACATGCTGCACAGGTTTGTAGCCTAGGAGCGATAGGCTATAATATTTAGGATTGACTAGGTACACTCTTTGATGTTGCAACAATCACAAAATCGCCAAAGAATGAATTTCTCAGAATTCCTGTTGTTAAGTGACATATGAATGTATAGGCCTATCTCTCCTGTGTACATAGATGAAAAAAATCTTAACCTATTAGCAAACTAAATATGCATCAAAACACAAATATATAATAGTCAAACAGACATATATGAATCTCACGGGATTCTGTGACCTTACTCAACATCAGCCTTAACTAGTGATTTAAATATAGGCAATTATAAGATACAGATAAAACAGTTTCCCTTCGAGAAACCTGATCCAGCCAAATGCAGATATTCATAAAAAGTTCTTTTCTCTCCTATACTAGGATACATGCTGGTTTTGAAGTTAAAATGTGCCGTGTGTTTTGGGCAAAGTATGTGGAAACACTGCTTCATAGAAGGAGCCTTTATGGTTATGGAGCATCCATCCTACCTAATAAAAGAGAAACATGCAATTTGACCGCACTGAAAAACTAAGATGGCGGCGTAGGTAAGCAACTAATCTGCCGCCTCCCACAACAATTTCAAAACTACAACTAAAAGACAAAACGTCTATCACCCAGAACCACGGGAAAGCTAGCTGAAAGAGAAAGGAGCACAAGCACTGAAAAGCTGAAAAGTCTAGGTACGGAGGCACGGGAATCGGGCTGGTGGCAGGTGACTGGGCACACGGCTTTTTTTCAACCCAAAGGGAAACAAGCTCCCGATCACTTTAAAATCCAGTTTCTGGGGTCATGCGGGGGACCCAGACGCCTAAGGGGAGAAGCTGGTCTGTCGACCATCGGGTCTGAAAGTGAGGGTGACTTCTTTGCAGAGGTGCACGCAGCAATCATTGTTTACTGCATTGGAGCGCTGTGGACTTGGAAACGCTGAAAGGCAGAGCGGCTGACAGCAGCCATCACTGTTTGCCACACCCCAGCCTAGTGACATCCTGAGACACACCCTCCTCCCCCCCGCCCCGCCCCTCCCTGAGGCCCCGCCCCGCCCTGAGGCCCCGCCCTGCCCTGAGGCCCTGCCCCACACATTCTACAGAACGGCCAAGGCTCCACACAGTTGCTTTTGCATAAGCAGCGAAAATGCCGAGAAAAGGAAGGAGATCTCAAACAAAAGAAATGGATATAGATTTCAAAACCACGGTTATAAGGTTTTTCAAGAATTTCCTAGAAAAGGCTGATAAATTTAACGAGACACTCGAGGATATGAAAAAGAAATTAAACCAACTAGAAATTAAACATACACTTACTGAAATAAAAAATATTGTACAGATTCCCAATAGCAGACTAGAAGAACCCAAGAGTCAAGTCAAAGATTTAGAATACAAAGAGGCAAAGAACACTCTTCAGGAGAAGCAAGAAGAGAAGAGAATCCAGAAAGTTGAAGATAGTGTAAGAAGCCTCTGGGACAACTTCAAGCGTACCAACATCAGAATTATGGGAGTGCCAGAAGAAGAGAGAGAGCAAGACACTGAAAACCTATTTGAAAAAATAATGACAGAAAACTTCCCCCACCTGGGGAAAGAAATAGACTTACAAGTCCAGGAAGCACACAGAACCCCAAACAAAAGGAATCCAAAGAGGACCACACCAAGACACATCATAATTAAAATGCTAAGAGCAGAAGACAAAGAGAGAATCTTACAAGTAGCAAGAAAAAAACAGTTAAGTTATCTACAAGGGAGCACCCATACAATTGTCAACTGATTTCTCAACAGAAACTATGAAGGCCGGATGGGAGTGATGAATAGCAAGAACTTACATATTCAAAGTGATGAATAGCAAGAACCTACAACCAAGATTACTCTACCCAGCAAAGTTATCATTCAGAATTGAAGGGCAGATAAAAAGCTTCATAGAACAGAAAAAGCTAAAGGAGTACATCACCACAAAACCAGTATTATATGAAATGCTAAAAGGTGTTCTTTAAAAAGAGGAAAAAGAAAAAAGTAAAGATTAAAATTATGAACAACAAATACATATCTATCAACAAGTGAATCTAAAAGTCAAGTGAATTAAGAATCTGAGAAACAGAATAAACTGGTGAATATAATAGAATCCGGGGTATAGAATGGGAGGGGATTGATAATTCTCAGGGGGAAAGGAGTATCTGTGTGGGGGGTACGGGAAGGAACTGACAAAAATCATATACCTTTGGATGAGGATGGGAATGGGGGGGAAGGTAAGGGCAGAGGATGGAGTGGGGACCAGGTGGAGGGGAGCTATGAGAGGTGGTAAGGAAAAACAATTCTAATAATCTGAATAAAGATTTATTTTTAAAAAATAAAAAATAAAACAAATTGACCACACCTTCGCTTTGCCCACAAGCCTCGCCCACCATCAAATCAGGGTATGCAAATTAACCCAACCAAAATGGCAGTTAATCTGCATATCCAGGCCAGAGTAAAGACTGAAGACGGTGTAGAAAGAAGCCAAGCTGCAGAAGGGAGTGAAGCTGTGGAGAAGCAAGCAAGCTGAGTGGCAGAGAAAGGAGGGAAGTAGATGGGCCGGGGAGAAGGGAGGAAAGCAGGCGGGGCAGCAACCACAGCAGGAAGCCCTATTGCAGGAATCTTCCTGCAAGGGGCATCTAGTATCTTATACAACTCCAGCTAGCTATGTCTCAAAACCCTACAAATCTAGAAATTCCACGTTTCTTTATAATATGGAATCCAGATATACCAGGTTATATCCTGCTAGATATCTTCATAGATAATGATTCTTATTATATTTGGCTAATAAACATCTTTATAAATGTTTCCCAGAAGGTTGGGTTATTAGCATGTTTACAAGGAGTTTGGATTTAGGTCAGTCATTCTTCTTTGGGTATGAGGTAAAAGGGGAATGTGTTATAGGCTTTATTTTTTAAAAATAAATCTTTATTCATGCTAACCATGTCCTTCCAGATTTATTGAGTACACTAAAACTAATACTTCAACCCCAACAAAATTTCCCTTGCCAACAGAAGCAGCCTCTCCTCCCATGTCTGATAAGTCTAGTCCTTCGTTGGTGTGAAAATGTATTGAATGAGTACACCTACTAGAGCTTCTGAATTCATTTATCAGAATCCAGGTATTAAGCATCTCAATTGGTTCTATATCTGAAACTTTGGCTCAATAGTAGCCTATGCTTAATGAAGCTGGTGTTATATAAAAGGCAGTATCCAAACATTTATTGAGAAAAGTTTTCTGTATTTTTTTTATCTTCCTTATTAAGGTATTATATATGTGTCCTTATCTCCCCGTTGCCTCCCACCACCCCACTCATGCCATCACCCTCCTGTTGTCTGTGTCCATTGGTTAGGCTTATATGCATGCATACAAGTCCTTTGGTTGATCTCTCCCCCTGATCTCAAACTGCCCCTACCTTCCCTCTGAAATTTGATGGTATGATCAATACTTCTCTGTCTCTGGATCTGTTTTTATTCACCAGTTTATGTTGTTAATTATATTCCATAAATGAGATCATGTGATATTTCTCTTTCTCTGATTTATTTCACTTAGCATAATATTTTCCAGTTCTATACCTGCTGTTGCAAATGGTAAGAATTCCTTCCTTTTTACTGCAGCATAGTATCCCATTGTGTATATGTATCACCATTTTTTTAATCCACTCATCTGCTGATGGGCACTTACGCTGTTTCCAAACATTAGCTATGGTGAATTGTGCTGCTATGAACATAGGTGTGCATATATTCTTTATGGTTAGTCTTTCTGATTTCTTGGGATATATTCCTAGAAGTGGGTCAAATGGGAGTTCTATTTTTAGTTTTTTTTGAGGAAACTGCATACTGTTCTCCACTGTGGCTGCATCATTCTGCATTCCCACCAGCAGTGCAAGAGAGTTCCTTTTTCTCTGCATCCTCGATAGCACTCGTCATTTGTTGATGATAGCCATTCTTGACATGTGTGAGATAGTACCTCATTGTCATTTTGATTTGCATCTCTCAGATGATTAGTGACTTTGAGCATGTTTTCATATGTCTCTTGTCCTTCTGTATGTCCTCTTTTGAAAAGTATCTTTTTAGATCCATTGCCTATTTTTAAATATATATATTTTATTGATTTTTTACAGAGAGGAAGGGAGAGAAATAGAGAGCTAGAAACATCGATGAGAAACATCGACAGCTGCCTCACACCCCCTACCGGGGATGTGCCTGCAACCAACATACATGCCCCTGACCGGAATTGAACCCAGGACCTTTCAGTCCGCAGACCGATGCTCTATCACTGAGCCAAACCGGTTTTGGCCCATTGCCTATTTTTTTAAATTGGATTGCTTATCTTCCTTTTGTTAAGTTGTATGAGTCCTCTATAAATTGTAGAGATTAAACCCTTATCAGAGATAACATTGGCAAATATTCTCTCCCAGGTAGTGGACTTTCTTGTCTTGTTGATTCTTTCTTTTTCTGTGCAGAATATTTTTATTTTGATGTAGTCCCACTTGTTTATTTTCTCTTTAGTTTCCATTGCCCTAGGAGCTGTATCACTGAAAATATTGCTTCAGCATATGTCTGAAAATACAGCCCAGTGAATGAACAAACACGACCTATAGTAACATTTTCTTCTCCATTGTGGAATGGGCAACTATGACCATGGTTAAGTTTATTCATAAGTATCTTAATTTTTTTGTTGCAATGGTAAATAGGATTACTTGTTTAGTTTCTCTTTCTGAGAATTCATTATTGGTGTATAAAAATGCCATAGATTTATGGGTATTAATTTTGTATCCCGCTACACTAGCAAATTCATTTATTAAATCCAGTAGTTTTCTAATGGAGTCTTTAAGTTTTTCTATGTACAATATCATGTCATCTGCAAATAATGACAGTTTTATTTCCTCCTTTCCAATCGGAATGCCTTTAATTCTTCTGCATGTCTTATCGCGCTGTGGCTAGGACTTCTAGTACTATGTTGAATAAGGGTGGTGAAAGTGGACATCCCTGTCTGTTTCTTGTTCTTAGGGGAAAAGGTTTTAGTTTTTGCCCACTGAGTATGATGTTGGCTGTAGGTTTGTCATATATGGCCTTAATGTTGTTGAGATATGATACCTCTAATTCCCACTTTGCTGAGAGTTTTTATCAAAAATGGGTGTTGGCTCAGCAGGTTTGGCTCAATGGATAGAGTATCAGCCTTCCGACTGAAGTGTCTCAGGTTTGATTCCAGTCAAGGGCACATGCCCTGATATTAGGCTTGATCCCCAGTACGGAATGTGCCTGAGGCAACCGATCAATGATTTTTCTCTTATCATTGATGTTTCTATATCTCTCTACCTCCCTTCCTCTCTAAAATCAATAAAAATGTATTTTTTAAAAATGGGTGTTGGATTTTGTGAAATGATTTTCTGCATCTATTTGATGTGATTATGTGATTTTTGTCTTTCAATTTGTTAATATGATATATCGTGTTTATTGACTTGCGAATATCGTACCAGACTTGCATCCCTGGAATAAATTCCACTTGTTTGTGGTGTATGATCTTTTTAATATATTGCTGGGTCAGATTTGCTAATATTTTGTGAGGATTTTAGTATCTATGTTCACCAGGGATATTATCCTATAATTATTTTTTTTTGGAATTAGGATAATGTTACCTTATAAAAAGAGCTTAGAAGTATTCCTTCCTTTTGGATTTTGTGAAATAGTTTGAGAAGTATAGGTATTAGTTCTTCTTTGAATGTTTGGTAAAACTCCCCTGTGAAGCCACTTGGATCAGGGCTTTTGTTTGCTAGGAGTTTTTGTGTGTGTTTGTGTGTGGGGGGGGGAGTGAGGGGTATTGCTTCTATTTCATCAGTTGTTATTTGCCCACCTTACATGTTTTAATGCATGACTCTCTCAGATGTATTTGTGCATTAAGCAGGGAACGCTTTGTTGAGATACAGCTGTACAGACTGTTATAACTTCTAGGGGAGACACCAAGGGAATCTCTCATGTCACCATTCCTCTGATGTCATTCTCCATTCTAATCATTCTTAAATTTATATTTCCAGTTAATATGTCTCATTAGAGTAACAGTCAATGTAAGAAGACCACTCAGAGATTTTGACATATTCCTGATTTCAGAAAAATGTATCGAACCCATGCCTGAAACAGTTTAGAAAAAGCAAAGGCTATAGCTGGAACGTCTCAAACACATGGCAGAACAAAATAACAGTTATGATGGAAATGACCTACATGATCACAAAAGGGGGTGGGGAGGAGCAAAGATGCGTGCTGTCTAGGGATCCTTTAAGAGAAGCCATATTGGTGCCATTTTAAAAACTCCAGATAAAGATAAAGGGACTTCACCAGAAAAAATTTCAGGGGATATAGGAATACAGGCAATGGCTCCACCAAAAGAATTTTAGTCAAGGTTCTCAGCAGAAGGGTCTCTAAAAGTACACATAGAAAAGGCCATGGGGTAAAAAGCCAACAACTGTGCATTTATCTGGTTCTGATGGATCAATCCCAGATGATCTTCTTGCCCTTCCTGGTGAGAACATGTTCTTTTATCCTGTCTCCTGTACCCCTGACCCTCCTTTGGTGAAAGAGAGGTAATAATACCATCATGCTCTCTCCACCAGTGGAGGCTTCCACCACTGGGGGGAGGGTAAGTCTTATAAAGTTGGAGTCTGGGACATTACAATGAACTGAATTTTTAATGACTGGCAGGAGAATGTTCTTGTCACTATGTAGGACTAGGAAAGTAACAGAGCTTGCCTGAGAACAGTCACAGAGTGAATTTAATAAGGAGTGGTGAGAAAAATAAAGCTTGGATTCAGATCATTCAGTAAAATCAGTCACATCTGTTAGAATTTCATGAGTTCAGTTAAAACAGAGTAAGTAAATCTCTTCTTCCTAAGGGGAACAATGAAGAAAGCACAACTCTGTACTTAACACTGAGTGCCAAGAAGCACATTCAGTCTGGTCTAAGGTTTCTATGAAGATTCTGATGGCCTACCTTATGACACAAGAATAGGTATGGTTCATAACCTTCCCAAATCAACAAAACTCCAAGTATCTGAAAAAGAAGAGTACAAAAAAGGAGGTTATTTTGAAATCACCAAGTTGGGGCCCACAGCATTGTTCTGTATTCAAATGCCTTTTCACTACATTCACTTCTTGCTGTACCTGCATTGTTCAAACCCTGGGTGCTTGCCATGTTGCCCATCTGCCTGAAAAGCTCTACCTCCCTAGCCCACTGAGCTCTCAAGCTAGTTCACATGCCACCTCTTATTCATAACTCTTACCAGCACCCCTAGGAAGAATTATTTTTTATGGAATTCATAATAAACCACCACACTAATATCCTTCCTGAGTTCCCACCAATTTCTTACTCCTCAGACCTTAATCCTGATATTACTTAGATCCACTTATGAGAGAACAAAGGTCAGAGGCCAGCTTTTCCCAGCATCAATGAAAAGCTTTCTTGAGCAACCAGTGTCATTATAACAACTTTTAACCACTGTTGGTAACAATGGCATCTACCTAATAAAAAAGTAGGTAATTGACCATACCTTTGAAACACCCACCAGTCAATTAAGTGTATGCAAATTAACCAAACAAGATGGTGGGTTAATTTGCATACGCAAACACCAAGCAGCGAGGGATGGGAACACTTGTGTTGTCACCATGGTGGTCTGAACCACCCTAGCCACTCTGGGCCTTTGGCCAGCATGGTAAGGCAGAAAGGTGGCTCAGGCGGGAGCAGAAAGGCAGCTCTGGCCAGAGTGAAGGCGGTGCCAGCAGCCAGGGGAAGAAAGGCCCCTTCTTGCACAAATCTTTGTGCATCATGCCTGTAGTTTAGTCAATAAAGCTTAGATTTCAGTGTAAATTTAGTCAGTCACCAAGTCAGTGTAGGGATAGAAACTGAAAACTGAAGACTTCAGATACTTAGGATGTTACAAGAGTTGGAATATATATGACACTTACCTTCTTATTGAA
Organism: Nyctalus aviator; assembly: GCA_036971965.1. NCBI lineage: Eukaryota > Metazoa > Chordata > Mammalia > Chiroptera > Vespertilionidae > Nyctalus > Nyctalus aviator. Next base: position 41,973,057 of record CM072929.1, read on the forward strand.
ATAATTTTATGTATATGATTTCATTTCTTCTTTACCCAGCCCTATAAAATACCATTATATTAAATATTACTATTCTCATTTCAAACAGAAGAAACTGAGTCTCAGAAGTTATATGACTTGACCAAAGTTACAAAGCAATCCAAACACAGAACTGAAAATAGAAACTAGGGCTCCCTCTTTGTTCACTGTTGTATGCATTGCATGTATCCATAAAAGCTAGGGTGGAGGAGGGTTGGTTAAAATATATTCAGTATTCCATAGTAGAACTTATTCCCACCTTAGAAGCTAACTACAGCATTTCACATTGACTGTGTATGAAAGCAGTAGAATTCAATGGCCAGAGTCTGGCCCAGACCACATTATTCATCTGCATTTTCCCATTATAAAGAAAGAGTCTAGCCATGACTTGTTTTGCAAAGTGGCTAGAGCATGACCCTGTGCACCAAAGAACCATGGGTGCAATTCCTGGTCAAGGGCATATACCTGGGTTGTAGGCTCGAACCCCAGCTCATTGGGGCATGTGTGGGAAGCGACCAATCTATGTGTACACCCCCCCCTCTCTCTCCATCTATCTCTATATTTACCTCTATCTCTCTTATTTCTATCTCTTCCCCCTCTCTCCCTCCCTTCCATTCACTATAAAAATCAATGGGAAAATATTCTCAGGTGAGGATTAACAAAACAAAAAAGAAAAAATGTCTAACTGGTCCTACTGCATATAGTCAACCTCTACACCACAACTTCTAGAATTATTTTAGAATTCTGATTTGTGCCAAATGTCTTAGAACTACCTTCCAGGTCTTCCAAAAGCTGTCACAAGCCTATGTCTTTAGCCATGTTCCCTATTATTCTTCATTACGCCCTTCATGATAACAGAACTGACCTTTCTCTCTTATGTTGTCACACCCCATATTTTTCTATGCTACCAACTTTGTCATGATGTTCCCTCAGCCTGGAATGTTCTTCTCCAGCCTCATATACCCACATCCAAATCCAGCATCCCTCAAGATCCCACTCCACTGCCCACTCTTCCAAGAAGCCTTACTTAATCCTCTTGGCAGATGTCACCTCTTCCTTCTCAGAATCCATGCAGAACTGTATTTAGGTATTTCTAATGACAGTTATAATGCCCTGCCTTTGTTAAGTTACTTTTTTATATGACTAAGATGCCCTACTAAATTCCAAATTCATTGAATTAAGGGACTATATATAGTAAGTTTACATTTCATACCTATCTCTTTTGAAATTTTCTGTATGAAAACAAAAAATGCTTATATTTTGTTGATCTCTGTAGACTTAGTACTTATCACTCACATCATGATTAATAAATTTTCTTACGAGCAAACATAAATGCAAATGGCATTTTATTGGGGAGTTTAGTTCTTTTATATTAGAGAGTAAATCAGTAGTGACAAGAAATCATGAAATCAGAGGAAGAAGTAGATGCTCTAAGTACAAATGGGCATTGAAAAACTCCAATTTCTTAAACGTGTGAAACAACACACCAGTCATATTAATCAGCTTAAAACTAGGTCTGTTCTCTTAATTCAGATTGGTGATTAATGTAATTTTTGAGTTATTTTTACATAGACAACACTATACTTGTGTCATTCCATCCCTCAAGATTGAAGGATATTTAAAGAAAAGCGATGACTGATACAGACACTAACAAAGTATTTTGTGTCTTACACGGAGACCAATTTGATTGGACTGAAAAGAGACACTGATCAATTGGACACTACCCAAATTTTTTAAATATTACAAAGGGAAAAAAAAGAAACACACACACAGGAAGGTTTTTTCCAGTCCCGCTGCCGAGACCAGCAAAAACTGGTGGACACTGGCTGAGACGAGTTGAGCTAACTAGAGTTTGTGCAGAGAACTCTTGAAACTTACCCTTTTCCACCAAATTCTGCCACATTGGAAATTCTCTGTGCTTTCCTTTGCCTCTCTCATATCCCTTACTCTTTATGCTTAACTCTCAAAATTATCCAATCAAACCCTTCTGAGTATAAATGTATGAATATGTATTACCTCCTCTCTCCCTCTTCCATTAAAACTTGTCTCAGGCCTTTCCAGAAGATTGATTTGAGCCTTGCCTCCGATCTCCCTTGTGTAGCTGCCTCACAATAAATCCTCTCTCTCTGCAAAAGACCATTGTCTCTGGTAGGGTTTTACAATTGTCTGGTGGGAAATAAACCCACTTGCAGTTGTCCTCCATAAGCTTCCACTTCCACACCTTTCTCTTGCCTGGCCTGAATTTCGCTCCCTACATGACACTACTATGTAACAATAGAGGCAGGGTCACTATTGGCAAAAGACTTTTGCTAACATGTAATTTGCATCTGAACTAGAAGACAAGCATTTGGACATTATAATAGGTTTAAAATTCTAGCTAATTTGTAAAGCCCCAAAACACTGATTCTCAGGAGATGGGAAATGAAATGAGTTAGTTCAATATGTAAAGGTTAATGTGAAGCTATGGGTGCCTAAAATAACAATATTGACTGAACCATAAAATGGGCTTATGAAATAGGGGAATAGAAAAAGGATATTCTGTCACCCTTTCAAAAGGTCAATTGATAAGATGAATTCTCTGATTGCACAAGTCCATTTTTCTACATTAGTCCTTTGTTCCTAAATTTCAAGCAGATGATGTAAACCTCAACACTACTTAGACAAGAGTGACCTTAGGTTCTGAGGGCTCCCAGCACCACTGTGCACCATACCAGAGACAGGAGCACCTCATGCGGGTACTCAGAAAGGGAGTGGGAGAAATGGGGAAGGTTACTCACCAATAGCAATGAAGTGTAGGCAACAAGGATTCCAAATAAACTCAGCAAAAGAATGGACCAGAAGTACCAGTATCCTGTAAGTAGATAAATAACCCTGCAAAAATGTGTTTCAATCCTTAAAATACAGCAGAAAGTAGTAGCATCTAAGATTAAATTAGATGAGGCATAAGAAAAGTGAGTGAGATAAGAAGAGAAGCATTTTGGGAACATATAGGTGAAGAGCTTTGGGGATATTTAGTTAGGAGTTTTAACTTTGTCCTATAGTACTTTTGGGTACTTAATGAGGGTCTGTATAAGTGGTATGATTTTTTAATGTTATTTAGAATATATACTCAAAAATTATGTCCTCTTTAGAAAGCAAGAAATAATACATAAATTCTGAAATGCCAAAAGAGAAAAAGTCATCCATAAGCCACCACCTTAATACTTTCCACTTTGGCAGGTTCCTTGTCCACGCAATTATATATATATATTTTTTACCTAATTGCAATCATAGCCACCACATTAATTGATCTATTCTGTGGAAGAGATTTGTATACCTTTAGTATAACAATCCTGATGTGTTATACTAAAGGTAGTTTATGAGAAAAACTAACTAATGATTTGCTAAGAAAAATAGTGTTATACTTAGTCTAGATATCAAATGTCAAAAATTTAGAGACTTCATTTCAAGTAACAGAAATTACTTCCTCTCCATATAACTTGGAGAAGTATATTTTAACAATATAACATATAAACTAGTGAACATACAACCACTCCAAAACAAAGAAGGAAATTCTCTTTGGTCAGGGGCATAAGACATACCAAGAAGAAAGAAACAGAGCAACCATTCTAGCAAGAGCCATTCCAGATCAAGACACTGGTGAGAGTTGTCTGTAGATGAGACTATAACCAGGACTAATAAGATGTATAAGGAATGTGAACAAATAAACTGATTAAAGTTGGGAACTTGCACCCACATCGATATTATTAATGGAATCATAAGAAAAGAAGCTCAGAATAAAAATATCTTAGCTATTCAAAGAAATAAAAGACTCAGATCCACATAACAGAAATAGGGTGTTTTAATACAATCATTGTGATTATTAAAACCATAAAACAGGTACCTTGAAAAAGACCATGAAAGATGAACTAATAGCAGTCTATATACAGCCAAAAAAACAAAAACAAAAAACCAACAGCTTAAGCAAGTAGTGATATTGACTTTGTTTTCCAAGTGATAAGGAAAGTAAGGGCTGTCATTTAATAGTGCCTCTTCCTTTCTAAGCATTTCTCTGGCCACATTAGATTTTTTCTAACTTTTTTTAATCTAAAAGATCTTCTTTTGTGTATTCAATCACACGGAAATAGTATTATTTAGTTCAGCTCAACACTCACCAAACTCAGGTGAAGTAAGTGCTCACCCACCTGCTATAAACTACAGGCAAAGGAAGAACTGTTTTTTGGTTCTTTCTCTCTTTTCATCTCCCCTTTAACTACCATATTTTCCAGCGTATAAGACGACCCCCTAATTTTACAGTTAAAACATAGGTTTAGGCCTATATTCGCTGTATAAGACTACCCCCCACTTCCAAGGCAACACCAGTTCTTTTTTTAATAGACCGCCTCTCTAACTCAGCCAATCCAAGCAGGCTTTTTATGCATGCAAATTATACATGTTCTGTACCCGAAGCTACACTGTGTTCTAGAAAAAGCCTGCTCAGATTGGCCAGAGTCAGAGAGGCGGTCTATTAAAAAAAGAACTGGTGTTGCCTCGGAAGTGGGGGGTGGTCTTATATAGCTAATATAAGCCTAAACCTATGTTTTAACTGTAAAATTAGGGGGTCGTCTTATACACCGGAAAATACGGTATTTCATCTGTACTCATTCTTGGTAGAAGTGGTGGGGTAATAAAAGGGAGAATAATGAAAAGGAGTTTAAGTGAAAGCATATACATCAGTAGGGTTGAAAAAGGGTCTTTCTTAGCTATCCTTTCTTTAAACTGTGAACACACAGCTGCTGATGACCATACAATAGGCTCACTCTACATATGTTCAAGCAGTTTTCTCCCTGCTCTGGGCCTCTACTTTACCTCCCTCTAGCAACATGATCACAATCCCTGTTGAGATGAAGGCCTTCTCATTCAACTGAGACTTCCTTCTTCGGGTAATCACCTCATCTAAATCTACACTCCCTGCACTTATGTTTAAAGAAATTCTATAGGACCTTCTTCCTCCTTTCCACAGATAAAAGATGCAGCTGTCCAGCATCTTCTCCCAACTCATACCCTACATACCACAATGCTCTATAATCAGCACCAATTATCAGCTGACAGTAACTCCGAGAAAGAAAGAAAAAAAGATTTGTTGCGAGGCACTGGGAACCTTCACATAGCAAGGAATGGGGAGACAAGTTTACTCCACACAAACTTGGGAATAAAGAGAACAGTTAACCCATCAAAAATCTGCTCTACATTTCTCTAGGTAAGGAAAACAACTACAAAAACTGAACAATATGTTTTTCTAAGTCTAAATGAAGATATCAGAGAGCCAGGATCCAAATATGGAACCAAGATCCAAATCAGAGGAAATCCAAAACTATAATGTGACATTTGGAGTGATTTTCTCTAGAAGTGGCCAAGATACAGGGAGGAGGGCTTCTTGCATCTTGCAACAGTAAGAGGGGGAAAGAAAAGAAGAATCTGATAAACACCATATACATTGATTTGGAATCTTCCTGGGCTACATCTTACGAGTAAGCACAAACTGGAAATAGACTGCTTTGGGGGAATGAATTCTAGCTTCAAACCAAGTATGTGACACAGACTTCTAAATATCTTTAAAATGTTTAGACTTGCCCTGGCCAAGTAGCTCAGTTAATTAGAGTATCATCCTGATACACCAAGGCTGTGGGTTTGATCTCTTGTCAGGACACATACAAGAAGCAACCAATGAATGCATAAATAAGTGGGAAAACAAGTCAATATCTATCTATCTATCTATCTCTCTTTGACCTTCCCTTCCTCCCTCCCTCTCTCAAATCAATCAATAAAAAAAAATTTTAAATATATTTTATTGATTTTTTCACAGAGAGGAAGGGAAAGGGATAGAGAACTAGAAACATCGATGAGAGAGATACATCGACCAGCTGCCTCCTGCACACCCCCGACTGGGGATGTGCCCGCAACCAATGTACATGCCCTTGATCGGAATCGAACCTGGGATCCTTGAGTCCACAGACTGACGCTCTATCCACTGAGCCCAACCAGTTTCGGCTCAATAAAATTTTTTAAAATATTTAGACTGGGGCAAAGTTAGAATTTCAGTGAGGAAATAATAAAGATAGGCTCAATTAAGAATTTTAGAAAGGAAAATTCAGCAGCAACTATTAAGAATTCAATGAATGGATTTAATAGCAGGTAAGACAAAGCCAAATAAACTTTGTTTTTAAAAAAAGGTTAAAAAAAAAATCAAGAGTGAAACAGAAACACATAAAAAACATGAAAAGTACCAAAAAAAAAAAATCTGTGACACCTAGGGGGATAAAGAGAAAAGGTCTAATATACATACAATAGAAATCTCAAAAATAGAGGCAATAGAAAGGAATCAAAATAGTGGTATAAACACCTGTACTCGCAAGCCTCCCACAACCACATCAAAATTACAACTAAAATACACAACTGCCATCACTCAGAACTGCCTGAAAGCTGGCTGAATGGAAGTCATACAACTAGAGAAGTAAAGAAGAAAGCACATTGAGACTAGTAGGAACAGGCTGGTTCAGCACCCACTTATCGCGTGTTTTTAATCAGGAGGGATATTTCCACTGTGGAGGTCTCCTTTGAGCAGCAAGGGGTCCCAGCCTCACACCAGACCCTAGCCCAGGGCCCCAGAGCTGGGAATAGAAGTCCCTATATCTTCAGGCTGTAAAAACCATCAGGGATTGTGGCTGAGTGACATGGAGGTTGTTGGAGACCCAGGCTGTCCCCTTTAAAGGACACATGGACTTACTTGGACTCAATCCCTCTGAGCTCCCTTTCTACTGGGGAAATCAGAGACACACAGGGAGGAACTCGACTGTCTGGCATTGGGGCAGGAACTCAGGGGCAGCTTTCTCCCAGACAGAGGTGCTTGCAGAAGTCATTGTTCCTATGCTGGGACCTCACTGATTCCAAAGCTGATTGGCAGCCATATCTGAATTTCCATCATGCTGGCTAACAATGTTTTCTCCACCCTGGTGATTCCCTGAGACTCACCTGGACTCATCCAACTTGCAGTCCCACCCAAGCTGTTTGCAGCAACTTTTCCATATGAAAGCCTGTCCTGGGTCAGGGTTCAGATTTCCCTGAAATCTCTTAAACAAGCAGCGGTGGTGCCAGCATGCCCCATAGTTATTAATAAGAGGCCCAAGCCCAGCCCTAGCACCATCCTGCCTTGCTTCACAGCTTGGCTTCTCCTGGGCACTTCTAAGCTCAATACAAATAACAGCCACCTGCAGACATCTCTATAGCTCCTATCAGGAGGCCTCCAGGAAGGCCCCAAAGCAAGTGCACCCAGTGGACAGTTTCAGACCATACCAGATTACAACTCTCCACATCCACAAGAGACAAGCTCAAAGGGAAGACTCAGTGAGCACCAAAGCCCCAATGAAGCAAGATCTGCATCATCAGAGAGTAGTTGAAGCTGGTCTTCACAGCAGTTGCCCTGGGGGTCAGTCCTCCCATTGAGGCCAACAACAATCAAGGCTCAATTACAATAAGACTAGGCACATAGCCACACAGGAGCACACCTAGAGTGCCCAGCTGGAGAGGCTGAGCCACTGGGCCCTATAGGATACCTACCACACAAGACCACTCTACCAATTCCAGAAGACATAGAAATCTACCTAATACATAGAAATAAACACAGGGAAACAGCCAAAATGTAGAGAAAAAGAAACATGTCACAAATAAAATAAAATAAAAAACAGAAGAAGAGAAACCCACATGACCTCACTCATTTATGGATGATAAAGAACATTACAAACTGAAGAACCAAAAGAGAGAGACAATAAGCAACAAACAGACTGTCAAAATTACAGCAGGGAGAGGATGGAGATCTGGGGTAGATAAGAGATCAACTGAAGGACTTGTATACATGCATATAAGTACAACCAATGGACACAAAACTCTGGGAAGGGAGGGGATATATGGGAGGGGGGGGGCAATGGTATATGTACACAGATAATAATTTAAAAAAATTAAAAAACAGAAGAAATGGAACAGAACTAAATGAAATGGAAGCAAGCAAGCTACTAGATACAGAATTAGAAACAATTATTATAAGGCTGCTAAAGGATCTTCATAAGAGCTTCAGGAGACTTCCAATTTTAAGGATCTTAGTGAAAAATTAAATTAAATTAGTGAGAACATCAAAGACATGAAAAAGGACCAGTCAGAAATTAAGCATATACTAACTGAAACAAAGAGTAATTTACAGGGATTCAACAGTAGAGTAGAGGATGTGGAGAATCAAATCAATGATTTGGAATATGAGGAAGCAAAAAGCAATCAGAAGAGAAAAAAAAAAAAAAAAAAGAATCCAAAAAATGGAGATAGTGTAATGAGTTTCTGGGACAACTTCAAAGGTACCAACATTCACATTATGGAGGTGCCAGAAGAAGAGAGAAAGCAAAATAATGAAAACATATTTGAAGAAATAATGACAGAAACTTTCCCCTATCTAGTGAAGGAAATAGATTTACAAGTCCAAGAAGTGCAGAGAACCTCAAACAAGAGGAACCCAAAGAGGCCTACATTATAATTAAAATGCCAAGGGTTAAAGACAAAGAGAGAATCTTAAAAGCAGCAAGAAAAAAAACAGTTAGTTACCTATATGGGAGCACCCATATGACTGTTAGCTAATTTCTCATTAGAAATTAGCTAACAGAAATTTTGCAGGCCTGAAGGGAGTGACAAGATTATTCTACCCAGCAAAGCTATCACTTAGAATTGAAGGTCAGATAAAGAACTTCACAGACAAGAAAAAGCTAAAGGATTTCATCACCACCAAACCAGTATTACATGAAATGTTGAAGGATATTCTTTAAAAAGAGGAAGAGGGCCGAAACCAGTTTGGCTCAGTGGTGGAGCATTGGTCTGCGGACTGAAGGGTCCCGGGTTCAATTCTGGTCAAGGGCATGTACATTAGTTGGGGGCACATCCCCGGTAGGGGGTGTGCAGGAGGCAGCTGGTCGATGTTTCTCTCTCATCGACGTTTCTGGCTCTCTATCCCTCTCCCTTCCTCTCTGTAAGAAAAATCAATAAAATATATTTTTTAAAAAAAGAGGAAGAAGGGGAAGGAGAAAAAGAAGGGGATGAAGAAGAGGGGGAGGAGAAGGAGGAAGGAGAGGAAGAGGGGGAGAAAATAAAAAATAGGAACGATAAAATAGCAATAAATGTATATCTACCAACAATTGTATCTAAAAATCAAAATAATGAACAAGGAATTTAATGAACAAAATAAACTGATGAATGAATAAAACCAGAAGCATGGAAACATGGAACAAGACTGATGAATCTCAGAAGAGTAGTTGGGGGGGAGGGGGGGGCAGGAAAAGATTAACCAAAGATCTTATATGCATATATGCATTACCTATGATGCTGAAGGCCTAGGGTGGGGCGGAACCTGGGTAGAGGGGAGCAATTGGGGAGGAAAAAGGGACATCTGTAATACTCTCAACAATAAAGATTTATATATATATTTTTTTTTTTAATTTTTTTTTTTTTTTTAAATAGAGGCAATAGAACATAGGATAAAATCAAATTTCAAAAGATAATGGCTCAGAATTTTTCCAAAATGATTAAAATATTGTATTGGTCTGGGATCACTCAGAAATAAATATATTGATGGGATTAAGCTTATGCTATTATAGAAGCTACAAAAGAATGCTCTATGTAAGGCTGTTATACCTGTTCTTATATTTGGCCTAAAGTTGCAAGAAATCATATAGGCCAGCAGTTGGGAAAGAAAACTGAACATGATATATGAAAGAAATGAAACCCATGAGAAGGAACTAGTCACACAAGGACAAACTGAAACACATGAGGACAGATTAGAACCCATGAGGGCACACAGAAAACAAGGAACCTGTATCTATCGCTGTGTCAAAAGTTTAGCTAAGCTGCTTTTGGTATTGCTGCCTTGGCCACCATTTTGCTTGGGCAAGTAGCCTGCAAGGACCTTAAACTGACACTACCTCTCTCTGGGAAGCGAGATAGCAGTTCACAGTAAGAAGCAAATGTAAGTACGTGATATGACTTATGATCAGTATCCTCTGCTCCCCAGAGCCTAGGGAAGACCCTGATGTGTCTTACCAAAACCCAGAAGCACTACATCCCTGGACCACAATAAAAGCATGTGCCCAAGGTCCTGCCTCTCTCTGCCTGCACACTGCCCTGAACTCCCTGTGTGGCCCTCGAGGCATGCTATGACCTTCCTCTAATACCTATGAATGATAAACTTCTCTATTTCAATTTCTCTTCTGGTCTTTTGTTGAACCACCACACACCATTTTGGTTGCTTGGAATCACCATGGGGCACCCTGTGTTCCACTTAACAAGTGTTAATTTAACAAAGTTATAATGCACTGCCTCCAAACCTTATGATAAGGGTGATCTGCATGAAAACCTGGTGTCTTTCATCATTGAGCTGCATACTTACCTGGCCAAAGACATGGAGAAGCTGAAGAAGCTCTGGCAGGAGCTGGGAGACTGTGGGCCCAGGTGCTGCTTCATGCCAACTCCGTAAACTACCAGATACTGATATTGCACAAGGGATGCTATAATGCCGGGGCCCATTACTGATCTTCAGAGTGCAAAAAAAAAAAAAAAAAAAAAAAAAAAGGCTTCTAATTGACGCTCAAATATTATGCAAATTTCTCTTGTGACCAATCCTAACCCAATCCTATACTGAGAATGGAATTCAAAGAAATATAGCTTCAGTTTAGCTAAGTTGACCTAGATAGTACACTACTGCAGACCACTCTTGTCAACTTGGTGTCTACACATACCTCTATTAATTATCCTTACTTTCTATCATGATGCAATTATGCCTCGTACAACCAAAAACATACCAATCTTCTCCCCAAAAGAGCATGCAGCCGGGACCGGTTTGGTTCAATGGATAGAGCGTCGGCTTGGGGACTGAAAGTTCCCAGGTTCGATTCCGGTCAAAGGCATGTGCCTTGGTTGCGGGCACATCCCCGGTGGGGGGTGTGCAGGAGGCAGCTGATCGATGACTCTCTCTCATCGATGTTTCTAGCTCTCTGTCTCTCTCCTTTCCTCTCTGTATAAAATCAATAAAATATATTTAAAAAAAAAAAAAAAGAGCATGCAGAATTCCTATATTGCCACTGGAAACAGAAAATAAGGTAAAGGCATGCCAGGACCGGTTTGGCTCAGTGGATAGAGCGTCGACCTGTGGACTGAAGGGTCCCGGATCCGATTCCAGTCAAGAGCATGTACCTTGGTTGCGGGCACATCCCCAGTAGGGGCTGTGCAAGAGGCAGCTGGTCGACGTTTCTAACTCTCTATCCCTCTCAATTCCTCTCTGTGAAAAATCAATAAAATATATATTTTTTAAAAAAAAGAAAATAAGGTAAAGGCAATATTTGAAAGGATAATGGTTGAGAACTTTTAAAATGGTTAAATATTGTATTGGTCTGGGATTACTCAAAAATTTATTTATTGTAGAAATTAGAACTTATTCTATCATAGAAACTTCCAAAAAGGCTAATTAAGATTGTTACATCTATTCTAATATGTGAATGATGATTAAATGCTATTAACACATTTAATTTTCAATGGTAGAGGAATGGAAGAAAAATCCATATGTATATCCTTATATATGACTAAAATATATATATTTATATTGACAGAATTCTGGCCCCTAAGACTTTTGTCCTCTGGGGTCACACCAGGGATGATTTTATATTAGATAATAAAATAACTTTATAGGTATAATAAAGGTTACTAATCAACTGACTTTAAAATAGGGAGATTATCTTGAATTATCTGAGTGAATGCAATGTTAATCACCTAAATTCCTAAATCAGAAGAAGAAGTCAAAGAGAAGAGAAAGAAGTAGTCAGAGGAATTTAAAATGTGAGAACTTCATACACTATTGCCAGCTTTGAAGATGGAGGGGGCCACAAGCTAAAGAATGCACTGGCCTCTAGACGATGAGAACAACTCCCATCTGACAGGCACTAAAGAAAAGGCATTTCACTCGTACCATCAGAACAAACTGGATTTTATCAACAACTTGAATGAAACTGGAAGTGGGTTCTCACTCAGAGCCTGCAGTAAGGGTGGGGAACATCTAGCCTGTGGGCCATATAAAGCCTGCAAAAACATTTGATCTGGCCCTGCCAAGGCATTAGTGGTGAGTTAATTAAATGTTTGACCAAACCTAGCAAGCTGATTTTTAAATTGATGATTTTTTATGGCCCAAGAATGATGCTATAAATACCCAAATGGTTACTGGCAGAAAAAAGGTTCCCCACCACTGGCTAACAGTAAAAGTTCAGTCCAGCCAGCACCTTGATTGCAGCCTCATGAGATCCAAAGTAAATTATCCAGGCAAGCATGCTTGACTTCTGACCTACAAGACTGTGAGATAATAAATGGGTATTGTTGCCCAGCCAGCATGGTTCAGTGGTTGAGTGTTGATCTATGAACCAGGAGGTCACAGTTGGATTCCCAGTTAAAGCACGTGCTAGGTTATGGGCTCAATCTCCAGCAGGGGGCATGCAGAAGGCAGCCAATCAATGATTCTCTCTCATCATTGATGTTTCTATCTCTCGCTCTCTCTCCATTCCTCTCTGAAATCAATAAAAATGTTATAAATAAATAAATAGCTATTATTTTAGGCCACTCTGTGATAATTTGCTTTGGCAGCAATGGAAAACTGCCCATGAAACTTACTTGTGGCTTTAGGATGTGCTGGAGCACACCCTTATTAATACCTCTATTTGATGATGGAATATCACTATGAAAATTCTGCTTGCTTCTGAGTATGTCTGTTCCAACTATGAATTTCAGAACTAGAGAAATAACCAAACTATTGATTTCCTACTATCCAAAAGCACCTTCTCTGACTGGTGAATCCATATATCTCCAGAAGTTTGTGTCAGTTCAGAGTCAGTATCCAGTAATTTCCCCCACAGTATTTCTTCTCCCCCACTGCACAACCACCTGGCAATGGCCAGAGTTTTTGGTTTTTTGGGAGGAGGGATGAGAGAGAGGAACCAGGAGGAAAATTGGCAGTATATACTTTTGGCTGTCTGTACAATCCTTCCTCAAGCCTTCCCTTAATTTAAGAACCAATTCATTTGGTAAATAAGTGAAATAGAGAACAGAAACACAACAGAAAAGAAAAATACAAATAAGTGTTTGTTCTCTGAAAAGATAAACAAAATGACAAAATTTTTTCTAAGACTAACAAAGATAAAGAGGGCCCAAATTATTAATTATAAATGAAAGAGGAGACATTACAACTGATACTATAGAATAGAAAGGCTCATAGAGACTTCTATGAACACTTATATGCCACAAACTGGATAACCTAAAAGAAATGGATTAATTTCCTAGAAACATACCACCTACCCAGACGGAATCATGAAAAATAGAAAATCTGAGTAAATGAATATCAAGTAAGGAGACTGAATCAGAAATCAAAATCTTCCAACAAAAATAAAGTCAGTGATGAGTTTTGGAAATTATTTAAAGGATAATTAACACCAGTCCTTCTCACACACTTCCAAAAAATTAAAGAGAAACTCCTAAATGCATTTTATCAAGCTAGCATTACCTTGATACAAAGCCAAATAAGGACACTATAAGAAACTACAGGGCGACATTCCTGATTAATATAGATGCAAAAAATTCACACACAAAAATACTAGAAAAACAAACGCAAGAACATATTAAAAAGAACATATATCAAAAAAACAAAAAACAAAAAACAGAAGGAAACAAAAAAAGATCATATACCACTATCAAATGGGATCCATCCCTGTGATACAAGGATGGCTCAATACATACAAAATAGTAAATGAGATATATGGAAACCAATCTATAACATTAAAACCAGACCCTAATAGTTTTTCCTCTCATTTTTTAGTATCTTTCAGGAGATAACAACAGGTCTCCTCACAGCACTCCAGAGTCTATCAGATCAAGCCATGTCAATAGTCTCTGAGGCTTGAGCAGGGGCATTTAGCTGCTAACTGACCCTAGACTAACCTCAAGAGTTCAGAGGAGGCTCTGACTGGCTTTTCTCAGTGGACAGAGTGCCTGCTGTAGAATGAAGGGTCCCAGGTTTGATTCCAGTCAGGGGCATGTGCAGGGTTGTGGGCTCAATCCCCAGTAGGGGCCTATAGGAGTCAGCCAATCGATGATTTTTCTCATCATTGATGTTTCTATCTCTCTCTCCCTCTCCCTTCTTCTCTGAAATCAATAAAAAATTAATTAGACAACAACAACAGCAACAACAACAACAAAAAGAATACAGAAGAACCAAGATTCACTGAGCTTAAGAGATGCTACTTTTACCACTAGGAGTCCATTAAGAATCAAGAGATCCATCAATAAGAAAGATAGCAGAGACCAAATTTGGATAGGCAAAGGCCTAATTAAATTCTACCAAATTGCAATTTCTTTGTTCTCTCTTCCTCCCTCCATGTTACTTTCCTTCAATGACTCAGTTCCAAGACTAACCAATTTGAGCCCTTGAGTTAGAATTAGTATATGTAGGCCCTTCCTGATATTATCCTTTGTCCAAGGGATGCTGATTTGAACCTTGCCCCCAGTCTTCTTATCTGGCTGCCTGACAAATAAATCATTTGTTCTCTGGGAAACCTGTTGCTCAGACTTTGGCTTCTCTCTGGGTAGTGAACTCATGACCTTATTTAGTAACAATATCACATCAATAGAATGGAATATAAAAACCATATCTCATTTTAAATATAAAAAGAACAGCAGACAAAATTCAATGTTCTTTCATAATCGTAATCAAAACTATCAACAAATTGAATGTAAGAGGAATATACCTCAACATAAGAAAAGCCGCATATTACAAGACCATTGTTAACATCTTACTCAATGTGAAAGTTTGAAAGATTTTCCTTTAAATCAGGAATAAGACAAGAGTATACACTCTCACCACTTTCAACATAGTACTAGAATCCTAGCTAGAGCAATTAGGCAAGAAAAAGAAATAAAAGGCATCATAATTGGAAAGTAAAAAGTAAAATTATCTCTATTTACAGATTATATAATTTTTATATAGAAAATCCTAATGATCTCACCAAAGAGATGTTTGATCTAATTAATTATTTCAGTAAAGTTGCAGAATACAAAATCAATACACAAAAATTAGTAATGATTCTATACACTAATGCCAATTTATCTGAAAATAAAATAATCCCATTTACAACAACAATAAAATACCTAGAAATAAATTTAACCAAGGAAGTAAGGGATCTTTACATATACAAATAAATGAAGGTATATGCCATGCTCATGGATAGGAAGAATTAACAGAGTTAAAATAACTGTACTACAATCTATATATATATTCAATCTATATATATTCAACACTATTCCTATCAAAATACCAATAGGGTATTTCACAAAACTAGGACAAACAATCCAAAAATTTACATAGAACCACAAAAGACCCTTAGTAGTCACAGCAATCTTGAGAAGAATAAAGTTGGAAGTATCAGGTTACCTGATATGCAACTAGCATACTAAAATGATATAGTAATCAAAACAGCAGAATAGCAGCATAAAAACAGACATGTAGATCTGTGGAACAGAAAAGAGAGCCAAGAAATAAACTCATGCCTACATATTTAATATATGACCAGAGGTGGCAAAGACATACAATGGGTAAAGACTGTCTAGTCATTAAATGGTGTTATGAAAATTGGACAAATACATGCCAAAAAAATGAAACCTAGACCATCTTCTTAGATCATATACAAGAATAAACTCAAAAACCCTGGCCAGGTGGCACAATTGGTTGGAGCATCATCCCATACACCAAAAGGTTGCAGGTTCCATTCCCAGTTGGAGTGGGTATGGGAGGCAATAATTGGACATCAATGTTTCTCTCAGTATCTATAATAATAAAAGTGTAATATGCAAATCGATCAAATGGCAGAACAGCAGAACGACCATCCGGACAACCTTCTGGACAACTTTCCAGACGAAGCCGCGGCTGCGAGGGCCGAGGCAGCTGCCAGGGCTGTGAAAGCCTACTCTTGCATGAATTTCATGCATCAGGCCTCTGGTATGTACATACAGGAAAGGAAATCACTATTCTGAAGAGATATCTGTACCTCCAGGTTCATTGCAACTTTATTTGCCACAGTCAAAAACATAAAAACAACCTAAGTGTTCATTGATGAATGAATGAATTAAAAAATGTAATACATACACACACAGAAATAAATATTATTCAGTCACTGAAAGAAGGAAATCTTGCTATTGGCAACAACATGGATGGACCTTGTGGGCAATATGCTAAGCGAAATAGGTCAGATGAGAAAGACAAATACTATGATATCACTTATATCTATATCTATATCTATATCACTTAAATGACTTTAAATCTAAAGAAACTGAACTCACAGAAACTGGAAACACATTAGTGGTTGCCAGAGCCAGGGGTCTGGGGTCTAATAATTGAGCAAAGGCAGTCAAAAGGTACAACTTCCAGTAATAAGATAAATAAGTTCTAGGGAAATAATATACAGCATGATGACTATAGTTAACAATACTATATTGTATATTTGAAAGTTGCTAAGAAAGTAGATCTGAGAAGTTATCATTTATAAGAAAAAACATTTGGAGCTATGTGAGGTGATGTTAACTAAACTCATTGTGGTAATCATTTTGTAATTTATACATATATCAAACCATTATATTGTATACCTTAAATTTATATAATGTTATATGTCAATTACATCTCATTGAAACTAAAAGCAAATCCTCAGTTAACAGCATACTCAGTGATGAAAAGGTAAAAGCTTTTCCTATAAGCTCATGAACAAGTCAAATATGCCATTCTTGCCATTTTTTTTTCATTGATTTTTCACAGAGAGGAAGAGAGAGAGACAGAGAGTTAGAAACATCGATGAGGGAGAATCATCGATCAGCTGCCTCTTGCACACCCCCTACCGGGGATGTGCCCGCAACCAAGGTACATGCCTTTGACCGGAATCGAACCTGGGACCTTTCAGTCCGCAGGCCGACGCTCTATCCACTGAGCCAAACCGGTCCCGGCCATTCTTGCCATTTTTATTTAACATAATATTAGAAGTCCTAGCCAGAGCAATTAGGCAAGAAAGCAAAATAAAAGGCATCCAAATTGGAAAGGAAAAGGTAAAACTGTCACTACCGTGTTTCCCCGAAAATAAGACATCCTCCAAAAATAAGACCTAGTGCGTGGAAAGATAAGACATCTCTTGAAAATAAGACCTAGCACAACTTTGAGAGAAAAAATTAATATAAGACACTGTCTTATTTTCGGGGAAACAGGGTATTTGCAGATGACATGATAATACATATAGAAAATCTTAAAAATTCTACCAAAAATTATTAGAACTAAGAAATGAATTCTGTAACATGTTAGAAATCCCAATTCTTGGGTGCCACCTCAGACTTGCTAAATGCGAGGCCAGGAGATTGTGCTGTAACAAGCTGTCCAAGGAACTCCAATGCTTGTATCCAACTCCTGTCACTATCTCTGGGAACTTTCTGTGTCTCAGTCCCATGTCTGTAGAATGGGGGAAATAATGGTATACCTATTTCAAAGGGTGGTTGTATGTTTTCAAACGTTGAAAAGTGGTACATAGCCACTATTATTATTAACTAGAGGCTCAATGCACAAATTCATGCATGGGTGGAGTCCAGCCAGCCTGCCCCTGCACTGGGGCCGATAGAGCAAGCTGGAGGGAAGGGATGCTGGCAGTTGGCTGGCAGGCATTGCCCCCAATTGTGGTCAGAGGGGCCAATCGGGGTCAGGGCTGGCCAGGGAAGGGGCCGCAGGCAGTTGGTCAGCTCTATCACCAATAGGGGGCAATCAGGGATGGGGCCTGCCAGGGGAAGAGGCTGTGGGCAATTGGCCAGCTGGCCCCACCCCCTGGTCAAACTCCCACTTGAACTCCCACCTGAACTCCTGGTCGAACTCCTGGTCGAGGAGACAATTTGCATATTAGCCTTTTATTATTTAAGATTGCAGCCACCAGACTTGGCTTTCTGACTTTCTCTTCTCATCTGCTGGCTATGCCTACAGAGGCTGGAGGTGAGGCCCAAACACCAGGGATTATTGAAAGAGATAATGAAGGACAACTAGCATAAACATCAGTAATCCAAACAAAACGGCTGAGGAACAGGTGTCAGAGTAGTCATAATAGACGTATTGGAGACCCTGGAAGCACAGAGAAACTTCCCTCTGAATCAGATTTGGTCCCACTGAACATAGGCGGATGGGCAGTAATAGGTGAGGGGGCTCAGCATCCTTGCCCCATGGGCCCCAGGGGCAGGCCTCCACCCACCGGGTGTGGAAAGCACAATTTTGCCCACCTTTCCTCTTAGGACATTGGGTCTTTTCAACCTCAGGACCCAGGTAGCTATCAGACCAAAAAGCCCTTTTACAAATGAAAACACAAAAAGTGAAACTCACCAGTCAAAGCCATTATAGTCATTTGAGGTTTCTATCCACACGGACAGCAAAACTACAGACATGCAAAATGCAAAGACCAGAATTGAGTAAAATAACTGCTCTACCTGAGAAGAAAAAAATGAGAGTCAAATTTAACTCCATTTATCCATATTACCTCAGCAATATCTGTATACACTTGCCAAAGCTCTGTATAGGTATAGGGCCATGCATTACTCTCCAAGTCTGCAGTGACTGTATTATTTTGACCCCTATGGAATTTTGTACAAGCCTATTATAACATTTATTACTCCGAAATGAAGTTATCTTTGTATTTATTGTGACAGCTTCTACTCTAAGGAACAGGAACTGCTAACATTGCTGTATTGCTAATATCTAGCATAGTTCCTTAAATTCATCTGGCTCTCAACAATTAGCTGATGAATTTATACACTTCTCCATCTATCAAATTTTTTGATGACTCATTCATTGAATAATTCATTAATTTATTGTTCATCAGTTAATTTAGTCATTTACCTATTCACTTTAAAGGGGGGCATAAGCAGCTTAGGAAATAAAGCTTTTTTTGAGTAACTTATGTTAGTACAATGCTATGGACATCACAAACTACTTTCACTGTATTTAGTATCAATACAGCCATTTATATTAGGTATTATTACCCTCATTTATCAGAAGAACTAAAATTCAGTGATGTAAAGTAAATGAATCAAGATCAAACAGATAAGTAGCAAGGATACTGACCAGATATGTGAACCAAAGCCAGGATGGAAGACAGAGGCTTGAAGGCAATCCCCTACACTAAAAATCATGTTACAAACCAACCATGCCAGAGGTTGCCAAACCATTTTTGATTAGTTGAACCTAATTTTGATTGCAGAACCATAATAATAACACCTCTATCACAGAAATAAGAAATCTGTCTCTTAGGGACACTGCTTTTACTGTGTTAAAAACAGAGACTAATCCCTACCTGATTAAATCATGGGGTGATTGTGAATAAGAAAAAATAAAATAAAATGGAAAACATAGAAACAGTATTCCAAAAGATGAGAGACATTACAAGTATCAGCATTAAACTATCACTCCTGAGTATCAGAGGATGGAGAGCACATGATTTGACTCATGTCTTATTCTCTACATAAAACGTAGGTGGATTTTTAAAAACCTATATCAGATAATATCCCTCCCCTGTTCACAAAACTCTCAAGGCTTCCTATTATACTAGAATTTCATCCAACCTGCCTGTAATGCTGGAAATGTC
Source organism: Nyctalus aviator (assembly GCA_036971965.1). NCBI lineage: Eukaryota > Metazoa > Chordata > Mammalia > Chiroptera > Vespertilionidae > Nyctalus > Nyctalus aviator. The sequence continues at coordinate 41,992,823 of CM072929.1, forward strand.
CTATATAATCAACCTTAACCCACTCCTGACTCATCCCAATCTATACACTGACTCCATTTCTGAACTCTAGCCACACTGGTCTTATTTCTGGACCATAACAAAATGTGTTCCCATCACAAGAGCTTTGTACTCCCTAGAGTTCTTCTTCCTAGTTTTTCTGTATAGAATACGTCTTCCCCTAGATATACACATGCCTGGCTCTTCCTTTTCGTTTAGGAAATACCTCACGTTACCCTTGCTCAAAAAGGTCTTCTCTAACCACTCTCCCATCACAGTTTCTAACACATCTTTCCTTTTATTACCTTCAAAGCTCTTACCACTATCTGAAATCATCTTCTTGATTCATTATTTATTGCCTAACTCATCTCACTAAAATTTAAGACTCAAGAGGGCTAGAGACCTTAGTTGTACACTGTGACACATAGTAAATGCTCAATAAAGTTGTTTTTGTTTATTAAATCCATTTTTGTATTTTGATTCTGATTGTTGCCATTCTTGCTCAAAATTTTCACTATTGACTAGTCAACATGGCTCAGTGGTTGAGCACTGACCTATGAATCAGGAAGTCACAGTTTGATTCCCAGTCAGGGCATATGCCTGCACTGCAGGCTTGGTCTCCAGTGTGGGGCATGTAGGACACAGCTAATCAACAATTCTCTCTCATCATTGATGTTTCTATTTCTCTCTCTCCCTTGCTCTCTAAAATAAAAATATTTTAAAAGTTAAAATTGTAAAAAATTTCTTTTCACTGTTTACAGGATAAACTTCAAATATTTTAGCATGAATTAGGGAAGCTTTATAATTTAAATATTCCTTTCCAATCCCACTACTTATCACTTATGAACTTACATGTCACTAAATTCAATAGTGAAAATTTGTTTTTCCCTAAACATACCAATGTGCTTCTCTGTTTCTGGACTCCTACCTACCTCATTCCTCCTAGTCAGAATTGCCTGCACAATCATTGATATACATGGAAGATCACTTTCAAAGGCAAGGACTCCAACATATTAGTAAAAATAGCTAATACTTATTGAGTGCTAATTGTGTGCCAAGCCCAATTCTAAGGTTTTCCGTATATTATCTCTTCTATCCTCACAAAAAACCTACTGGTGGGGACTATCGTTATTATCTCCATTATTCTATTGAGGAATCAAAAGCACTACAGTGGTAAAACTCCAAGTTGGTGGTAGTCAGTGGTGAAGCCATAAATTGAATCCAGGCCATCTTTCCCAGACCCACAATCTTAGCTCTTATGCTCTATGCTCTACTCCTTCCCCTGAGTAGAAATGGGGCCGTGACAATTATCTACTTCAATTCATATAACCAGCCCAAGGGCAGAGTTGGAATTAGGACCCAAACATACCCCCAGGCTCGGGTCCAGGGATTTTTCACTATGCCACATTGCCTTAAGTGACATCATTCCAGGAAGCCTCCCTTTATCCTTCTCTCTCTGTCCTTCTTTATAGCTCTCATGTGACAACTTCATCTCCACATAATAAATCTCTTTTTAATGAATTCACTCTTTTCCATCTTTACCATCACTTCTCCAATCCAGTCCACCAACATCTTACCTTGAATACTGCCATGAGGTAAGGGTAAGCCACATGCCACCACTCAGGCTTATCAGAGTTCTTCTTTAGGGAAAATGAGGCATTAGTCTGACCAATAATAAAAGAATACCGTGCCCTGGCCAGTGTGGCTTAATTGGCTGAGCATCATCCCACGCACTGAAAGATCACCAGTACGATTCCTAATCAGGGTACGTGCCCATGTTGTAGGCTCAATCCCCTGTCAGATTGCATGAAGAAGGCAGCCAATCGATGTTTCTCTCTCATATCAATGTTTCTCTCTCCCTCTCTCTTCCTCTCAGAAAAAAAAAAACAATAAAAAAAATAAAAATAAATAAAAGAGCACCTTTTTCCCCACTTGCTTTTCTTCTTTCTTTCTCATAAGCAAAGCTCCTTTGGGAAACTCACAATGAAGAGAAAATTAAATATTCAGGCATTCCTGCAATCCCTAGACAAAAACATCTAAATGTATTTAAACTTCACTTTTTCTTCAAGGTTCACTGAGTGAATAAAAGCAAAAGTGAGTGAATGAATAAATGAATAAGAGAGGTGGCGAGGAAAAGGAGAAGTGAAGAGTAAAAGTGAGAACACGAGCACATGTTTCAGTGAGGTTAACTTTGGCTCCAGGATTGCGGCGGACCTTTCCTGGGAGAACTAGAGCCCAAGCATGCCCTGTTCTGGAGCTAATGAGCCCTCATGGGGGCCGGGACCAGCCCATGTTCCCCACATCTCAGAAGTGTGGTCTTATCTCCACATCTTTCTGTACCCAAGAGCAGCAGCAGAGTCCACGTCCAGATTGCTTCTCTAGTTTGTCTTCCCACTGACAGCTGTATAAGCCAGTAATGCAGGTGACAAAGCCCTCGTGGTTGCAATTGTCTTTTATACATGAAGTACACATTTTCGATATTCTTGTCCCCTGCTTTTTCTTCTTTTCCATGGTTCACCCTTTTGCTGCAATGACAAATAAAACAATCAGGATGTAGTACCTCCTTTTCTGAACTATTCTTCCGAAAATTTCATAAAAATTGATTTCTTTTTTAGTACATAATCTAGGATACTGTACTTAATTCAGAACAGAAGACTAGAGCTTCATCCCACCTTTCCTACTAACTTGTTGAGTGTTTATCACGGTCATTGCACCACTCAATGTTGTTTTCTCAACTCTAAAACAGGCCCATATTCTCTGCACTAGCCAACTAATAGATGCTGAAAGCATCACATTAGGTAATATATACAAATGTATCTTTTAAACTGAAATAACTTGAGAACTTAGAGGTATGGACAAAGTATATGAAAAATACAATCCTTGACTAATAGGTGACTCACACACACAGAACCTGCCCCTTTCCTTTCTATCCTCTCCCATATGGAATTGCTGAGGGTTAGCCTCAATTAATAATAATGGAATATTCAAAATAGCAATGCCTGAAATAAAACAAATATATATTTAATAAAATTTCAAAGGTAAAAAGAACAAATTATGTTGTGTCTTCACAATGTCACTAAGAACCCAGACATTATCCACGTTGCTGTTCCTTTGCAGCATAAGGCTTCTTTCTCAGGGTCCAAAATGGCAGGTAAAGTTACATCCATACTCCAAATTCCAGCTAACAGGGGAAGGAATAAAGAATGATTCTTCCCTTTATTTTAAGGACATTTACAGAAACTGAAGGTGACATTTTAGCGATAGGGTTTTCTTACTAGTTAAAAAAAGGAAAAAGATATTGGGGGGACATATAGCTGTCACTATTGCATTTTCTCACCCCACTGTAATAGGAGAATGTTGTTGTCATACTCAGGAACTTTAAGAGAATGTGTGGAATTTTGGGAAAAAAGAACAATGTATTTAAAAACAAACAAGAACAGTCTTAAAAGGCCTGATCCCAGGCAATAGCCTCTAATCCTGAAAACTTTGTTATGCTCCACTTTGTTTTTTTGTGAAAAGGACTCCAGTGTTAATAGTACAGAGTCTAAATGGCCACTTTTGGACAAAATGGAGTAGCAGGGATTGCAGTAAACCTCCCACTTTAAGTGACTAAAAATCTGGGGAAAATATGAAGCCTCAGTTTTCAGACAGTAGACAATAGGCAGTGAAAGATAGCAATCCATCAAAGAAAGGAAGTGAGTACAGGCATATCTTGGAGATATTAAAGGTTTGGTACCATACCATCACAACACAGTGAATACTGCAATAAAGCAAATCATGTGAATTGTTTGGATTCCTGTGCATATAGAAGTTATGTTTACACTATACTGTAGTATAGTAAATATGCAAAAGCATTATGTCTAAAAAACAATATACATACCTTAATTAAAAATATTTTATTGCTAAAAATTTCTAACCACCATTAAGCTTTCAACAAGTCGTAAACATTTTTCTGGTGGAGAGTCTTGCTGTTGATGCTGCTGACTGATCAGGGTGATAGCTGCGAAGACTAACATGGCTCTGGCAGTTTATTAAAAAGACAATGAAATAATCCCATCGTTTGACTTTCACAAATAATTTCTCCGTAGCATGTGAGGCTATTTGATAACATTTAACCCACAGTAGAATTTCTTTCAAAATTGAAGTCAATTCTCTCAAGTCCCCTGTTGCTGCTTTATCAACTAAGTTCAAATAATTTTCTAAATTCTTTGTTTCATTTCATCACTCTTCACAGTAACTTCATAAGGAGTGAATTCCATCTTAAGACACCACTTTGTTTGCTCTTCCAAAGAGGCAACTCCTTATTCCTTGACATTTTATCATAAGATTATAGTAATTCAGTCATATCTTCAAACTCCAATTCTGATTTTAGTTCTCTACTTCCACCACATCTGCAGTTCCTCTTCCACTGAACCATTCGAAGATTTCAGGAGGGCTGGAAACAACTTCTTCCAAATTCCTATTAATGTTGATATTCTGACTTTGTTCCCATTAATCACGAACATTTTTTCTTTTCAAATATATATTTACTGATTTGAGAGAGTATGGGAGAGGGAAAGAGATAGAAACATCTAAACTAATAATCTATTCTAATTCCTCTATTATTAGAATAGATTTGCATTGTCCAGGACCCCATCACAGTAACAGTAACAACCAAACAACAGGATGCATGGGGCAACCAGGTTGGCAGGGGGCAGTTAGGGGTGATCAGGCTGGCAGGGGGAACAGTTAGGGGTGATCAGGCAGGCAGGCAGGTGAGCAGTTAGGAGCTAGCAGTCCCAAATTGTGAAGAGGGATGTCCGACTTCTGGTTTAAACCAGACATCCCCCAAGGGGGTCCCAGATTGGAGAGGGTGAAGACTGAGCTGAGGGGACTCCCCCCACCCCCTGTGCACGAATTTCACGTACTGTGCCTCTAGTCAATGATAAGAGAGAATCATTGGTCACCTGCCTCAAGCACACCCCACACTGAAGATTGAGCCTAAACCCAGGCATGTGCCCTGATTGGGAATCAAACCCTGACCTTCTGGTTCATAGATGGACACTCAACCACTGAGCCACAACAGCTGGGCAATCATGAACGTTCTTAATAGCCTCTAAACTGGTGAATCCTTTACAGAATTTACTTTGCCAAGATCCATCAGAAAATCATTAGCTATGGCAGCTATACCCTTTTAAAATATATTTCTTCTTCTTTTTATTTACTTTTTGAAATGTATTTCTTAAATAATAAATCTTAAAAATAAAAATCACCCCCTAGTCCATGGACTGAAAAAATAGATGTTTTGTTAGCAGAGGTGACCAGGTACATTGTCAATGAGCAAAAACATCTTCAAAGGTATCTTTTTTTCTGAGCAGATCTCAACAGTAGGCTTAAGTATTCAGTAATCATTTACAAACACATGTGCCATCAGCCAGGCTTTGCTGTTTCATTTACAAGGCACAGCTAGAGTAGATTTAGCACAATTCTTAAGGGCACTAGGGTTTTTGATTGAGTAAATGAGCACCGGCCTCAACTTAAAGTCAGCAGCTACATTAGGCACTAACAAAAGGGTCAATCTGTCCTTTGAAGCTTTGAGATCAGGCATTGATTTCTCCTCTCCAACTATGTAAGTTCTAGATGACATATTCTTCCAATGCAATGCTATTCATCCACATTTAAAATCTGTTGCTAGGTATAGCTACCTTCGTTAATTATCTCAGATATATCTTCTGGATAACCTGCTGCAGCCTCCACATCAGCACTGCCTGCTTCACCCTGCACTTTTATGTGATGGAAACAGCTTCTTTCCTTAAACCTCATGAACCAACCTCTACTAGTTTCCAACTTTTTTTTTTAATATATTTTATTGATTTTTGTACAGAGAGGAAGGGAGAGAGATAGAGAGTTTAGAAACATAGATGAGAGAGAATCATCGATCAGCTGCCTCTTGCACACCCCCTACTGAGGATGTGCCCGCAACCAAGGTACATGCCCTTGACCGGAATCGAACCCGGGACCTTTCAGTCCCCAAGCCAACGCTCTATCCATTGAGCCAAACCGGTTTCCAACTTTTCTTCTGCAGCTTTCTCATCTCTCCCAGCCTACATAAAATTTAAGAGTTAGAGGATTAGATTTGGCTTAAGTGGAATGTTGTGGCTGATTTGATCTTTTATCCAAACCATTAAAACTTTCTCCATATCAATAATATGATTGCTTTGATTTCTTATTATTTGTTCACTGGAGTATCACTTTTAATTTCCTCCAAGAACTCTTCCTTTGCATTCACAACTTGGCTAATTGTTTGGTGCAACAGACCTAGCCTTCAGCCTAACTCGACCTTCAACATATCTTCCTCGCTCAGTCTAAACATTTCTAGCTTTTTAATTGAAATGAGTCATCTGACTCTGCCTTTCACTTGGATACTTAGAGGCCATTTTAGGTTTATTAATTGGCTCAATTTTAATATTTTTATATCAGGGAATAAGAAAGCCCAAGAAGAAGGAGAGAGGAGAAAGGATGGACAGAGGAGAAGTCAAAATACACACAACATTTATCGATTAAGTTCACCATCTTATATGGGTACAGCTCCTGACACTCAAAATTAATTATAATAGTAATTACAAAATTAACATCAAAGATCACAGATACCATTCTATCTAATAAAAGAGTAATATGCAAATTGACCATCACTCCAACACAAAAGATGGCTGCCCCCATGTGGATACAAGATAGCCACCACAAGATGGCCAGCAGGGGAAGGCAGTTGGTAGGGACCAGGCCTGCAAGGGAGGGGAGTTGGGGACAATCAAGCCTGCAGGAGAGAGCAGTTAGGCGTGACCAGGCTGGCAGAGGAGGGAAGTTGGAGGCAATCAGGCCTGCAGGAAAGGGCAGTTGTGGGGGGGACCCAGGCCTGCAGGGGAGAGCAGTTGTGGGGGACCAGGCCTACAGGGAAGGGCAGTTAGGGGAGACCAGGCCTGCAGGGGAGGGAAGTTAGGGGCAAACAGGCTGGCAGAGGAGCAGTTAGGCATCAATCAGGCTGGCAGGGGAGTGGTTAGAGGGTGATCAGGCTGGCAGGCAGAAGCGGTTAGGGGCAATCAGGAAGGCAGACAGGTGAGCAGTTGGGAGACAGCAGTCCTGGATTGTGAGAGGGATGTCCCAGATTGGAGAGGATGCAGGCTGGGCTGGGGGACACACACCCCCATACACGAATTTATGCACCTAGTAACGTATATAAAATATTATTAAGAAAATTACCAAAATGTGACATAGAAACATAAAGTAACCAAATACTATTGGAAAAAATGATGTGGGGTTGCCCAAAACCTTCAATTTGTAAAAGAAGAATATCTGCAAAGTACAATAAAGTGAAGCACAATAAAACAAAGTATGCCAGCATTGTTAATGTCCCATGTATAATCTAGATAGAGTTTCTAGGATGAAGCACTAGAAGAAAGAATGTAAGTAAAATCTGGCAGTATCCTTGAACTGAGCAGATAGAAATGAGAGTTTTGGGTGGTTAAGTGTTCCCACAATGTCACCCCTAAATCCCCAATTGAATATTGATCCGTACCTGCCTATGGAGAAATTAACTGAGGCTAGAAAAACTACCACACAAAAGGAGGTGGTGAGATAATCTCCAGAGCTCACAAAAGGCTGGGAATGGTTGGTATTTTCCACCAGAGCACAAAAATTGGCAATATATACAGCACTGTGTAGCATACTCAGAGGGCATTGCCTTAAAATGGTAAAAAAATTAGGCTTACACTAAAGGCTCCTATGGCCCGGACTAACAAAGCTTTAAGGTTATTTCCTAAGTAACTTGACTATGTTCAAGAACAAAGACCAAGAATATTTTTTTAAATATGAGAAAGAGCAAACAAACAAAATGCACAATTCCTAGCATGCAACAAAAAATTACCATATACAGGTCAATATCCCTGATGAACATAGATGTATAGTGCCAGGTGTTACTAGAAATGTCAGGGGGGACATTTTGTAAAGTATATGATTGTGTAACCACTATGTTTGCACACCTGAAGCTGATAATAAAATATAAACTGTAATTGAAATAAAAGTAATAAAATCAATCTTTTTAAAAATAAGTCTTTATTGTTCAGATTACTACAGTTGTTCCTCTTTCCTCCCTACCCCCCCTCCCAAAGCTCTCCTCTACCTGGTTACCAGACACATAAAAAAGGCAAGAAAATATATCCCATACAGAGAGGAAAAGTCATTTAATCAACAATTCAGAAATGTCTCAGATGATAAAATTAGTAGGCAAGGACATTAAAACATAATTGTAACTCTATTCCATATGTTCAAGACATCATAGGGAAACAAGCATGTTATGGAGAGACAGAAAATATTTTTAAAAGATGTAGGTTAAACTTCTAGAGATAAAAGATAATAATGTCTGAGATGAAAAATATACTGTTGGCATTAAGAACCAATTAGACACTGAAAAAATAAGACTAAAGAACGTGAAACTTTTAAAAAATGAAGAGAACTGTGGGCTGTTGAATAATTACAAGCAATCTAATATAAATGTGACTGGAATCTCTAAAAGAGAGGAAAAAGAAGGGAACAAAATATTTGAAGAATGGGTAAAAATTCTCAAATTTGATAAAACCTGTTAACCTAAGAAGCACACCCAAATCAAGAAAAAGAAACTTACAAGTAATATCATAAGCAAAATGCTTAAAAACACTGGTTAAGAAAATAATGCTCAAAGCTAGCTGGAGAGAACGAACATATTACATGTAGAGCAGTGGTTCTCAACCTCTCTAATACCAGGACCCTTTAATACAGTTCCCCATGTTGTGGTGACCCCCAACCATACAATTATTTTCGGCTACTTCATAACTGTAATTTTGCTACTGTTCATGAATTGTAATGTAAATATCTGTGTTTTCCGATGTTCTTAGGCAACTCTGCTAGTGGTTCTCAACCTATGAAGTAGCAACGAAAATAAGGTGACCCTGCTAGCAGTTCTCAACCCACAGGGTGAGACCAAGACCATCGGAAAACACAGATATTTACATTATTATTCATTAGCAGTAGCAAAATTACAGTTATGAAGTAGCAATGAAAATAATTTTATGGTTGGGGGTCACCACAACATGAGGAACTGTATTAAAGAGTCCCGGCATTAGAAAGGTCAAGAGTCACTGATGATAGAGGAACAAAGATAAGAATGACTTCTTGATATTCCTTCAACAACAATGATTTCTTGCTGAAAACAATGCAAGCCAGAAGACAGTGGAGTAACATCTTTATAAAGAACTTAAGAAAAGAAAACAAAGCATGTTAATCTAAAACTCAGTACTCAGTAAAAAAACAGTTTGTTTGTTTTTTAATGAAGCTTAAATAAAGACATTTCAGCCGAGACCTGTTTGGCTCAGTGGATAGAGCGTCGGCCTGGACTAAAGGGTCCCGGATTCGATTCTGGTCAAGGGCATGTCCCTTGGTTGCGGGCACATCCCCAGTGGGGGGTGTGCAGGAGGCAGCTGATCGATGATTCTCTCTCATCGATGTTTCTAACTCTCTATCCCTCTCTCTTCCTCTCTGTAAAAAATTAATAAAATATGTATTTTTTAAAAAATAAATAAAGACATTTCGGATACTTTAAAACTACAAAAATTAATCACCAGGTAACTTACACTACAGAAATGTTAAAGTCATCCAATATGAAGGAAAAAGGTATCAAGGAGGAATGTGCATCTACATAAAGAACAGGGACTGTAGTAAACCTTCCTCTTTCAGTGACTAAAAACCTGGGGAAAATATCAAGCCACAGTTTTCAGACAGTAGGCAATAGGCAGTGAAGGATAACAATCCATCAAAGAAAGGAAGCAAAGGAATTGAGTCCAGGCATACCTTTGAGATACTGCAGGTTTGGTACCATGCCATCACAACACAGTGAATACTGCAATAAAGCACGCGAGGTGAATTTTTTTATTCCCATGCAAATAGAAATTAGGTGTACACTATACTGCAGCATTATGTCTAATAAACAATGTACACACCTTTTATTTTATTTTTTAAAAATATATTTTATTTATTTTTTACAGAGAGGAAGAGAGAGGGAGGGATAGAGAGTTAGAAACATCAATGAGAGAGAATCATTGATCAGCTGTCTCTTGCACACCCCCTACTGGGGATGTGCCCGCAACCAAGGTACATGCCTTTGACCAGAATCAAACCTGGGACCTTCCAGTCCACAGGACTACGCTCTATCCACTGAGCCAAACTGGTTCGGCAACAATGTACACACCTTAATTAAAAACATTTTACTGTTAAAAAAATGCTAACCACCATTGAGCCTTCAGCAAGTCATAATCTTTTTTCTAGTGAAGGGTCTTGCCTCAATGTTGAAAGATATTCTTTAAGAAGAGGAAGAGGGCTGAGACTGGTTTGACTCAGTGGATAGAGCGTCGGCCTTTGGACTGAAAGGTCCCGGGTTCGATTCCAGTCAGAGGCATGTACCTTGGTTGCGGGCACATCCCCAGTGGGGGGTGTGCAGAGGGCAGCTGATCGATGTCTCTCTCTTATCGATGTTTCTAACTCTCTATCCCTCTATCTTCCTCTCTGTAAAAAATCAATAAAATATATTTTTAAAAAAAAGAGGAAGAGGAAGAAGGATAAAAAATATATGAATAAAATGGCAGTAAATAAGTATCTATCAACAACTGAATCTAAAAATAAATGAACAAGGAATCTAATGAACAAAATAAACTGATGAAAAAAATAGAACCAGAGTCATAGAAACATGGAACAAACTGACGAGTCTCAGAGGGTAGGAAGATGGGGGGGTTGAAAGAGATTAACCAAAGAACATATATGCATATATGTATTCCCTATGGACATGGGCTATGGTGTGGTGAAGGCCTGGGGTGGGGCAGGAACCAGGTGGAGGGAACAGTTGGGAGGGTTGCAAAGGGAGACATCTGTAATACTCTCAACAATGAAGATTTAATTTAAACACTGCCTGATTTAAACCTAAATACAGAATGGGGCAAAAGTAGGTTTATAGTTGTTTGTATGGAAAAAGACATGCAGATTATGATAATTACAATAACTCTGCTTTTCAAGTACTCACAAGTGCAAACCTACTTTTGGCCCAGCCTTTTATACACTGAGTGACCAGATTATTATTATCTCTGCACACATAATACTGTAATCTGGCCACTCAGTGTATATCTATAATTCCTTTTAAAGTAAGTAGACTAAATGCTCCAATTTAAAAAACACAAAAGTTGTCTATTAAAATAACAAAATCCACCATATGCTCCTTATAAGAAGTTGATTTGTTGAGGTAGAAGGAAAAAGATATAGTACCGTGTGTGTGTGTGTGTGTGTGTGTGTGTGTGTATGTATCACTATTCATTACTAGGATGTGCCATGTACCAAACAAAGACAAAACCTCAGTAACAAAAACATAAGCATTTACTACATACACATCTGAGTTGATTGACTACTTGTTCTGCGGCTTTAGACTGTTCTCAACTAGGGTGACTGGGGTGACCTGACTGCTCCATGTGTGTCACTCAACCAGGTTAGGTCTCGTGGTGATGGAAAATGTCCAAGAAAGGAAGTTCCACTGTGCAAGCCATTTCAAGCCTCTGCTTCAAAGGATGCCTTGAGGTCAAAGTCAAAAGCACAGCGGGTCAACTCATGGTAGGCAGGCACTATAAAGTTACATAGCAAACAGGGTGAACGCAAAAGGTGTAACTAATGTTACAATCTACTTACTAGCAGATCAAAAAGCCCTGAAGCAACCAGAGTTAGTAACAACAAAAAGGCACATTCCATAATGATAAAAATGATTTCTTAAAAAGAATTTTCAATTTATAGGCATCCAACCACATATCCCCATATAGGAGCAAAAGGCAAGTCCACAAATATGGTGAAAGGTTTACCACATCTCTCTCAATAATGGACACAATAAGCAGATTTTTAAAAGTCTGTAAGGATATAGAAGATTTTAACAACTTGATTAACACACCAGTCTCACATTTACAAAGCACTATTCTCAATAATAGCAGAATGCACATTCTTTCCTAATGGAAACAGAACATTTATGAAAAGTGATCATTTATTGAGTACACAACAGGTTGTAATAAACTTGTAAAAATTGAAATCTCAAGAGCACATTTTCTGACTACATTGCAATCAAGCCGGAAATGGGTAAGAAAAAGATAACTAGAAAACTGCACATATGGTAATGAAACACTATCTTTATAAAACCACATGGATCAAAGGAAAATAATCACAATGAACAATGAGGAAAAAGTTTGAATTAGGTGATGATGAATCTAGAAGGAAAAACTACACGAAATTGGTGCCTAAGTTACAAATACCGAATTATCGAAGAAAGATAGTTGGAACAAACATCGTTGAAGGGGTGGTAAACAGCTGGAATGAATAATAGCTGGATAAAAGACAGCAGCATTTTAACCGCAGCCATTTCCCGCCTGACTGCATGACCTTTAACTCTGAGTCTACCAGCTGGGTGGCCAAGTCCACAGTGAAATTTCAATAACGTTTAGGAGGTGGGCAGGCAGGCAGGAGCGGGGAGGGCATCAATAATCAAAGTTTCCCCTTCCAGACCCCACAGCCGACTGAAATCCCCACTTGCATTTCTCACGGTCTCTCTCAAACGCCATGTCCAAAAACCGAATCTTGATTTTCCCTCCAAGGCCCATTCCTCCCAAGTACCATTCCATCTCAGCCAAGTCTTACAAACAACCAGAGAATTTAGCCAGGGGAGAGTTGGGGGTGGGAAGCAGGCAAGCCTGGCAGGAGGGACAACATGAATAAAGACACATAATGGTGTAGGGGAGCAGCACAACTGTAACCAGACAAACCGATGGGTCTGGGCTGCTGGTCACTACTTGAGCCAATCCAGCAGAGACGGGGTTGAACCACATGCGAGCATTGATTCCAATAATGCCAGCAGGTTTTTGAGTCAAAAACCAGGGCGTGCCTGTCAGGATGGAGGGCCTAGAGAGGACTCATCCTCCCGCCAAAAAAACCCCCAGGGAACTGGGGAGAACTCACTGTCCAACCATTTTCAGACGTTGAACCCGCGCAGCGCTGGGCCGTGGTCCTCAGACAAAGGCCCCGGGCCCTTCACACCTGCGGGGCCTTGCGGACAGGCCGCCCCGCAGGCCGGCCCTGGGTCTGCGGTCCCGCCGGGAGGGGCCCCAGGCCAGGGGCCCGCACATGGGAGGCCCTCCGGCCGCGGCCTCCTCCACCAGCCCCGCAGGGAATGGCAGCGCCAGCTTCAACCGACCCGGGGAGCTGAGTCCACGGGCCGGGTTTGACCACCGACGTGGGAATGAAGGGAGGCGGCTCCTACTTCGGAAGAGGCTTCCGTGGGAGGCGGGGAGCTGGACACTTTACTTACCGAGACTTCACAGCCCCAACTCAAGCCTGGACTTCGCGCCGAGGAGACCAGCGTCTCTCAAGATGGAGGCTGGGCTGAGGCCTCACCTGCGGGCTGGGGGCGTGGCCGGGCATGGGGGGCGTGGCCGGGTGTCTGGGGGCGTGACCGGGCGTCTGGGGGCGTGACCGGGCGTCTGGGGGCGTGGTCAGGCATGGTCGGGTGTGGTGGGGGCGTGGTGGGGTGTGGTCAGGCATGGTTGGGTGTGGTGGGGGCGTGGCCAGGGTGTGGTGTGGCATGGTCAGGTGTGGTGGGAGCGTGGCCAGTGTGGTGGGGCGTGGTCGGGTATGGTGGGGGCGTGGCCAGAGTGTGGTGTGGTCGGGTGTGGTGGGGGCGTGGCCAGGGTGTGGCAGGGGCGTGGCCAGGGTGTGGCGGGGCGTGGTCGGGTGTGGGGGGCATGATCAGGTGGGGGCGTGGCCGGGTGGGGGCGTGGTCGGGTGTGATGGGGGCGTGGCCTCTGAGGCCCCCTCAGGTTCCGGAAGGCTGGTTGTAAAGCCCAGCCCCAACCTTAGCTTGGAGCAGCACATTTGAAATGTGCCTTTTAGTGTGTTACTCCCTGCTTGACTCTGCTTTATTTCTTATGAGAATATAAGTATAGCCCAGCTGGCGTGGCTCAGTGGTTGAGGGTCCAGCAGGAGGTCATGGTTCCATTTTAGTCAGGGCACATGCCCATGTTGTGGGAAAAAAGGTACTGTCACTCACTGCTGGTGAAAATATAAACTGGTACAACCACTATGGAAAACAGTATGGAGGCTCCTTGAAAAATTAAGAATAGAGTTACCATATGACCCAGTAACACCCCTTCTGAGTATCTACCCCCAAAAGGTGAACACATTTATTCTTAAAGATATATGCAACCCTATGTTCATTGCAGAATTAATCACAGTGGCCAAAACATGGAAACAACCAAAGTGTCCTTCAGTAGATGAGTGAATAAAGATGTGTCATATATACAATAGAATACTGCTCAACCATAAGAAAATATGAAATACTTCTATTTGCAACAACATGGATGGATCTTGAGAATATCATGCTAAACAAAATAAGTCAGATGGAAAAAGTCAAGAGCCATATGATTGCACTCATATGGGATAAAAAATTGAAAGCAATCGGTGAACAAACAAACAAAAACTCATATATACAGACACAGTATGGTGGTTGCCAGAGGAAAGGAGGTAAACTATATGAAGAAAGAAGATTTGACTTTGGGTGGTAAATACACAGTGCAATTTACAGATGGTGCATTATAGAATTGTACACTTAAAACTGATATTAATTTTATTAACCTATGCCACCTCACTAGTTTATTAAAAGTAAGAAAATGATTTTGAAGAAATTCTTAAATCATTTGTTGAAAAGGGTGAGGTACAAATAAATGAAAATCAAGGTACATGTGTTTTGTAATCTAAAGAGCTTTACAAACATGACTTACTATATAAGTAGTGTCAGAGTAACTCATTAAGAAAGAGAATCTGTGCCTGAGGAGAAAGCAGAATCATCCTGATTGCATTAACTAGAGATCACAGGTGTGAGGATATAAAGTGAGTAAATAAGCATAAACCTTACACATCCTAACTTCAGCTGTATCTGTGTCCTGGTCCACTCAGCTTTCTGATAACATGGGAAATGAGGCTGACACTGCAAAACCCCATGTTGCTGTACAGCCATCCAAGTTTCAACACAAGTCATTGGCCTAATTTTTTAATATTTATTTTGAAGAAGCACCTCTCATTAGTTCAGCTAAGCTAATCTGACCTCAGTGCAATAAAACACTCCAAGCTGTAGCGATAAAACACTGACGTAGACCAGTTTTACATTTTACTTTGCTAAACTCTCCGAGTTTGGAGAATTCCACTTTGGTTGTGAACATGTAGCCAGAAAAAGATTCCAAACGAAAAGCTGCAGGACTTCCTGGAATAAACCAAAGGCTCCAGGCCCTGACCGCAGGAACCAGGCTCTCCCACATGGAATTCTGCAGCTCAGCACCATTACAGGCCCCAAGTGACAGCGTCTTCCCATCGTTTACACATCCCCCAGGCACACACTGAGGCCATGCTGGAGGTCAGCATTAGGTAATGCCCACAATCATCCTCCCCACTGCCAGCTCCCAGCTCAGTCACCACCACAGCCCACAGAGAACTCCACTCTCCCAGATCACCTTAGAATCTGGGAATTTGGGCAAAAAGTCTGGGTGAAACCCAGTCATCTGTATTTTTTAAGAACGACTCAGATGAGTAATCTGGGTTGAGAACAGCTGACAGAGGTGTTGTGTTAGGATGTAACACATACTTAGGAAGACTTAGTTCCATACTCATCCCTGCCGCTTCCCAGCTGTGAGACCTTGAACAATTTACTTTCCTCAGCCGCCCCAACTAAAAATGAGTTGCTGTGGGTACAGAAAAAAATAAGAAGTGAGGTTTCTAGTAAAAAAGAAAAGAAGGAAAGAGAGAAAGAGGGAGAGAGGGAGGAAAAAAGAAAGAGAGAGAGAAAGAACGAAAGGAAGGAAGGAAGGAAGGAAGGAAGGAAGGAAGGAAGGAAGGAAGGAAGGAAGGAAGGAAGGAAGGAAGGAAGGAGAAAAGAAAGAATACTTCATATTTGTATGCTGTTTTACTGCTTAGAAAATAGTTTTACACCCACTATGCCAAATGACAAAAGCCTACTATGAGGTGAATGAATATTATCGTTGTTTTTTGTTTGTTTGTTTGTTTTTTACCATTTTACAGATGAGGATACTGTAATTAAAATAAATAGGTAAGAGGGGAAAATGTCAGAGTTAGTAAATGTCAGAGGTAGGACTGAATCTAGGATTACCTAAATTCAATTATAGACCATTCTCTTTGCAGCCAGTATAAATTCTCAAATACTTTTTTCTTTTTCTTAGATTCTCTTTATTTTATTGTATTTTCCCACCACCATTTATCCCCTCTAAAAGGGCACACTACTTTACAGTCTGCCAGTGATGCTGTGAATTCTGCTAGGACTAAGTGAAGCACAAAGCAGCAGGTCAACAAATGTAGATTGGCTGAATGGTAATAACAACAAGCACGAAGGCAAGATGTGGCTAATTCTTCTCTGAAGACAGCCTGAAGGAGGAGGAAATGTTGGAAATGGTGAGAAACATCATGAGAGAGGATTCTCAGGGGGATTCCGTAGTGGAGGTCCTTTTGGGTTGTGTTTCCGGATGAAAGACCTTCATGGAGGAAATTGTTGGTTCATGCACCTTCAAGGTAAGCAATGCAGTTTGAAGGGTGGCTTCTCCATTGGACTCCCAGGTGGGTGTTTGGATGGGAACAAAGGCCTTGAATTGTATCAGTTGTCTGATAGCATCCTTGCAGGTATGAGTGGTTTGATGGTTTCCTTGTCAGGCTCTGCTGTCTTTCTTCTCGGGGACTACATAAAACTGGCAAGAGCCTGGGAACTTCCTTATACTAGTGGTTAAAAGCTGTAGAAAGAGGTTTTTTAGTTCAAGTTACTTCTGAAACTTGGGTAAATTTCAAGCTTCTTGTTTCTTACTTTTTCTCTCTTGGAGGCTTATACTCCCAATATCTGTGGGATAGAAAAGACAAGGACACAGATGCCGCACATGTCACTTCTCCAATCGTTACTGATCACGTGGTGAAATCTTAGTCATCTTTAAAATGTTAGTCCCTCACTTACCATCTTAGGTTCTTTTCCCCTAGTTCTTGCTCTACCCAGACTTTGAACAGATTTTATGATGGTCCTCCAATTCAGCATGGTGCTAATGTTTGCAAGTCTATTAGGTGAGGTTCTAGTTCCCCAGAGAAGCCCTCAGAAGAAGAAGTTGACATTTACTTAAAGTTCATGCATTGCATAACCATTGTTTCTAAATATGCTTGAATGGAAAAATAAATATATCTCCTATTTGAATGAGATCTTTCTAAGTTCAAAGACTTTGCCTTACTTGTCACTACACGCACAGTGCCTAAAAGTGCCTGTCACACAGTAAATACTTAAAATAATTTTTATCTAACTGACTGATAGGAAAAACAGAAGGTGAGACATCCTATAGAGCTAGAAAATTGTCTCTTTACCAATAACAAATTAAAAACGGGATAATATACAAAACCAAGAAAACATCTTTAAATTATATAAGAATATGCAATCAGGGGAGGAACTATGGAGCCAAAATCTAAAACAAAGTGAGAATCCAAGGAGGTAATCCCAGAACTGTTATTTTTTTTTTACCCTAAATGTAATTTCAATCTTGAACAAACAGCTGCCAATTAGCTTCATCTTTTGTCAGTTCACAGGAAGAAGGGGCTCTTTTATTGTTCTTGGGTTGAATTTGTAGGTCAACTCCATGACAACTAATATCTATGACAGTTTTTCTAATTCATGAATGTGCTATACTATTCTATTTATTTGAGTCTTCTTTCACTCAGTAAATCTTTGTGGTTTTGAGTGAACCATTGTGTATCTTCTTTGCAAGAGCTTGCAAATTTTCCCTTAAATTTATTTCTATTTTATGTTTTACACTGTTGAAAATTGTGCTATTTAAACATTTTTTAAGTTTTCAATTGTTCATTGCTAATATAAGGACATAGAATTTTTGTGGAGCCAGCATGGCTAAGTAGTTAAGCATCAACCTATGAACCAGGAGGTCATGAATCAATTCCCAGTCAGGGCAGGTTGTGGGCTCAATCCCCAGTCAGGGGTGTGCAGGAGGCAGCCAATCAATGATTCTCTCTCATCATTTCTCTCTCTCTCTCTCTCTCTCTCTCTCTCTTCTCTCTTCCTCTCTAAAATCAATGAAATTATATATAATTTTTAGGACATAAAATTGATTTTTTTCTGTATCCTGAGACATTGTTTAAATCACTTATCAATTCCAGTAGGTTTGCTTGTTGTTTGATTCCTTAGAATTTTTAAAATGTAACTAATTATATCTGCAAATCAGGAGTTTTAGCTCTTTCTTTATGCATGTCATTTATCTTATTAAACCGGCTACGATCTCCAGCATAATGCTGAATAGAAGTTGTGAAAGCAGATACCCTTGCCTTATTTTTCAACTTCCAGGGAAATTTTCATTGCTTTACCACTAAAAATGATAGTGGCTTTTCAGTAAATGAGGAAGTTTTATCCCTATTCCTAGTTTGTCCGGATCTTTTACCATAAATGGGTGCTGACCTTTTTCAAATGTGCTTTTTCTACTTTATTTTGTTAATAAGTTGAATTATATTGAGTAATTTTGAAATGACATATCCATCTTGCATTACTGATCTGAACCCCACTTGTTCATGATGTATTAGCCTGTTGAAACTGATGGATTCAAACATTTTGATAAAGATTTTTATTTCTAAGTTCTGAATGATATCTATCTGTAAATTCATTTCTTGTAAGGTCTTTGTCAGATTTTATATGAGGGTATTGCTAGCCTAAAAATTAGCTGGGAAGTCTTCTTCCTCTTCCCTTTTTCTGAGTTTTCATAAGATTAGTATTATCTCATATATTTTATTAATGAGTGAAACTCTTTGGGCAATGGACTCTTCTTGTGGTGAGGTTTTATATATACAAACTATAGGCCCAGTGCACGAAATTCAGGGTCCCTAGTGGCTGCTGGCTGCTGGCTGCTGGCTGCTGGCCAGAGCCTTCCTTCATTCCACACTGCCTCCTGGTGGTCAGCATACATCATAGCAAGCAATCGAACTTCCAGTCAAACTCTGGAGGGAATACTTTGCATATTAGGCTTTTATAAATATACTAGAGGTCCAGTGTACAAAATTGTGCACAGGGAGTGGGAGGTGTCCCTCAACCCAGCATGCACCCTCTCCAATCTAGGATCCCTTGAGGGATGTCCGACTGCCTGTTTAGGGATTGGGCCTAAATGCACAGTTGGATATCCTTTTCACAATCCAGGACTGCTGGCTCCCAACCACTTGCCTGCCTGCCTGCCTGATTGCCCCTAACCACTTCTGCCTGCCAGCCTGATCACCCCTTAACCACTCCCCTGCCAGCCTGATTGCCCCTAACTTCCTCTCCTGCTGGCCTGGTAATCCCTAACTGTCCTCCCCTGCAGGCCTGGTCCCCCTCAACTGTCCTCCCCTACAGGCCATCTTGTGGCAGCCATCTTGTGTTTACATGGGAGCAGCCATCTTGTGTGTTGGAGTGATAGTCACTTTGCATATTACCTCTTTATTTTATAGAATATAGATTGATTGTAATAGTGGGTTATTAAAATTTTATATTTATTTTCTCAGTTCTGATAAGTTACATATTTCAAGAAATTTGTCTACTTCATCTAATTTGTCAAATTTAATGGCATAAAAATGTTCATAATATTCCTTTTCATATTTAGGATATAAAGAGACATTCCTGTTTCATTCACCATTCTTATTGGTGATTTCTCTTTCTCTCTCTTCCTTTCCTATCTCCATCTCCTTACCTCTCTCTCTCTCATCTTGCTAAGAATATGTCAAATTTTTTTCAAATAAATAAGTTTTAATTTTCTCATTTTTCTCTGTTGTTTGTATCATTTCTATTTATATCATTGATTGCTACTGTCTTTAGTAGTTCCTTCCTCATCACTGGGGAAAAATTTTTATTCCTAGATTCTTAAGGGAGAAACTTAATCAGTATTAACTTGTCTTTTTTATAACACTTAAAGTTATAAAATCCCTTCTAAGTTCTGCTTTAGCTGTATCTCACAAATATTGTTGTATATGCTTTATCCTTTAGTTTAAAATATTTTCTAATTTCCCTTGTGACTTATCCCTTAACCAATGGAATGTTTAGAAACACCTTGATTTCCAGCATTTTAGAGGCTTACCTAGATATTTTATTAGTGTTCATTTCTTATTCAATTAGTTGTGATCACAGAACATAGTCTGTAAGATTTCAGTCTTTTAAAATATATTGAAACTATTTTATGGTTTGTCATGTGGTCTATTTTTGGAAATGCATCATGCCACATACATTTGAAAATATTGTTTATTCTGCAGTTTTGGGGTATATTATTTTATGTACTTTAAGCGAAGGTGACCAAAAGTGTTTTTCAGACATCTGCATCCTTTCTGATTATATTTTTGGGGTGTTCAGTTGCTCTTCCAGGAACTGAGAGAGGAATGAAATCTCTGGCTATAAATCTCTTTCATTTAGTTTTTGTCTCATGTATTTTGAAGCTATGTTTTAAGTGCATACACAGTTATAATTATAATACTTTCCTGATATATTGAGCTTATGAAACCTTTGTTTCCAGGAATGCTTCATGCTTTCAAATGTATTTTTTCAGATATTTCCTATACTGAGGTTATTGTGGTTCAAAATATACTTAGTATTAATGGCTCTATTCCCCTCAACCTGAATGGATCTGGACGCAGGTTCTGGTTTCTGTCCAGCCTTCCTGTTCCCTTCAGGGTTTTAAAATTAGTCCTACACCTTCTAAGTGTTTCCTCAAGGTATTCAAAAAGCCTTTTGAGCCCTAACCAGTTTGGCTCAGTGATAGAGCGTCGGCCTGCAGACTGAAGGGTCCCAGGTTCAATTCCGGTCAAGGACATGTACTGTGGTTGTGGGCACATCCCCAATAGGAGGTGTGCAGCAGGCAGCTGACTGATGTTTCTCTCTTATTGATGTTTCTAACTCTCTATTCCTCTCTAAAAAATCAATAAAATATATTTTTAAAAGCCTTTCAATGTATTCTTTTTTTTGTTTATAATACTCAAAACTGGTTTATGTAACAGCAAACTAAAAAAAATCTTAAGAATAGGAAAACAGATTAATGTATTTTCTACTCTCCTTATTTTCTTATCATTTCACCATGGTGAAGTATTGAGGTTAAGCTAATGGAGTACTTTTTCTAAGGCATTGTAGCCTCTTCTCATCCAGGATTTCCTCACCATTTTCATCTTTTTCTCAATTCTTCATTGGGTTACTATTATGGGTGGAATTGTGTTCTCTTCAAATTCACATGTTGAAGCACTAACTCCCAGTACCTCAAAATTTTACTACACTTGGAAATAGGGCATTTAAAAAAGTGACTAAAGAGTGGACCCTAATCCAATTTGACTGGAGAAGAGAATGTGTGAGGATGTGTATGCACACAGAGGAAAGGCTGTATGAGGTCACAGGAAGAAGGTGCTATCTTCAAGCCAAGGACAGGGGGCTCAGAAGTGCTGGAGGCTAATTCCAGCATGTCATAATAAATGCAAGAAGTCCTCAAAAGGTTGATGGGTCTCTATATTCAGTAGGGCTGAATACATACCGTGTTTCCCTGAAAATAAGGCATCCTCCGAAAATAAGACCTACTTACAGGTTTCCTTCTGAGTGAAATATAAGGCCTCCGCTGAAAATAAGGCCCCCCAGGCTCTGTCTCAGAATGAAAATTAATTTACCGTAAACTTTGTGAAACCTAAACTGCAAGAAGTTGTGACTTGGATGAAGAATTCATGGGAGAAGATCACTGACAGTTACATTGCAAATGCACTGCGAGCAGGCTACCTTGACAAGAAGTACTCATTTAAAGACGGTGCTATTGCTAACCATGAGAGATTTGGTCCACTGATTCTGAAAGAAATGGAGTCACAAGAAATTCACCAGGAAATTCAGGAATTGGATTGTTATGATGATGTTCCAGAAGATGATAACATGATTGTCATTGAATAAATGTGTAAATTCTTAATACTGTAGGATTCACAGTTTGTCTGGTTTGTGTTGACAACTACCGTACCACCGTACTGTATACAGGTAATAAATTTTCTTTATTTTAATTTAACAATAAATGTGTACCGTATTCTTCTTCATGGAAAAATAAGACGTCCCCTGAAAATAAGACTTAGTGCATCTTTGGGAGCAAAAATTAATATAAGACACTGTCTTATTTTCGGGGAAACAGGGTATTATTTTCTACTGGAATGGCCAAAGACATTTTCCCAAACCTGAAAAAGATGCATAAATGATTGCTTGCTGCCAGACACCTGAGGGGTCCCTAATCTACATGTTACTGCCTCCTGCTGGTCAAACACCTGAACAGCGGAAGGCAGTTCCCCCAAAACTGACAATGCTTACTATATACTATACTTACCTTTGATATGTATATCTCCTTTGCTATAGGGTAAAATGTGGAAATAAAATTTTTTTTAAAAAAAGCCCTGGGTCTGGAGATAAGATAACTTAGCTACTACAGTTGAGATCCTCTGGCTCCCCTATGGATTACAAATTTATATTATATTTCTAGTCTCTTTATTAATTTACATGCAGCCCTTGTCCAGATTCCTGAACCCTTCTAGATGATGGATATCACCCCAGCATTAAGAAGAAACCAAACCTGCTGATGCACTGATCTTGAATTTCTAGCCTCTGTACTGTGAAAAAATAAATGTATGTTGTTTATCCCACATATGATATTTTATTATGGCAGCCTTAGTTTATTCATGTAACTACTGAAAATCATAAGGTATCTGGAATACAGCCTTCAGACCTCTTAAAATCCATATTTTATTTTTTTACTTATATACTCTTTTTTTCTTTTTGACTTTATTTTTTTTCTTTTTGACTTTAGATTCACATGAATTTATTATCAATTCAAATATTATCAAGTGTTTGAATGAAAAGTGTTTTTTTTTTTAACAAAGTTTTAATTAATATATCCAAAGGACAACTTTAGAGACATTACTGATTAGGGGAATAGGATTATGGAGGGATGCACTGCTTTCTCATTTATGCATTTTTGTAATTATTGAATTTTGTATAATGAGCAAGTTTTCTTTGTAATCAATTTTAAAAATAAAAATGTTAGAAAAACATACAGTACACACAGAATTGCAGTATATAAGGACAGGCAGGTGGAGATGTTTCACTTTTGCCAAGGTACCTGCCATCCAAGGTTTCCTTGAGGATCACCTCCAGAACGCTGCTCAGGCCGCCAGAAGGGGTCAGCTACTTTATGATGCCACCAGAGGGCCTCAATGCACTGTGGCCCTTGACCCTGATCTTCTCTCTCCTGGTACTGACCCTGAACAGGTCAGAAAAGTAGACTTGTGAGGCTGGAATATAGAGAAGACAATCTGAAATATTTAGGCTTCTCATTTAGGATCCTCAGCCTAAAGCTGTAACTTCCAAGGCAGTTTGGAATTTGGCTTATTACTCTGCATTGGAAACTTTTTATTCTGAATTGAGGCTTTTTGGTGTGCTGAAGTGGACTTTTAAAAAATTATTTAAGCGTGATGAAGAAAAGCTATGGGACCTGAGTATGATTTCATTCAGGGGCAGGGAAAGGCCTATCTCACAGAGCCATTCATTTAAAGTGTCAATAAGAGAAATTAAGCTGTTTTCTGCTGTATACTACTGTGTCCCACTCAGGCAACCTACTCTACATGGATAAGAAAAACAGTCTCTGTAGCAGTTAACTGGTTAGCTGGGCTCCCATAAGTGATGAGATTTGTAACCCAGTTCTTCAGGTCCCTAAGCCTCTGGCAATGAGCAGTGGAAAGGGAAATCAAACTAGGTAACTGGCCACTGGCTCGCTTTTTCAAATAAAGAAAAAGTATCACTTGAAAGTGAAGTATGTTTGTTTTTCTCCCTCTACCCTATGCACTGTCATTGCTGCCTTGCCTCTAGGAAGGTGGGCTGCAGTAGCAAAATACTAGACTCAGACCTCATTCTGAATCTTGCATTATGCAACAATGTGCAAGACTCTCCATATCGCCGAGACCGGTTTGGCTCAGTGGACAGAGCGTAGGCCTGTGGACTGAAAGGTCCCAGGTTCGATTCGGGTCAAGGGCATGTACCTTGGTTGCAGGCACATCCCCAGTAGGGGGTGTGCAAGAGGCAGCTGGTCGATGATTCTCTCTCATCGACGTTTCTAACTCTCTATCCCTCTCTCTTCCTCTCTGTAAAAAATCAATAAAATATATATTTTTAAAAAAATAATCTTCATATCTTCAAGCTTCAGTTTCCTTATGGGGAAAATAACAGTGGCTAATTCAGAGGGCTATGTCTCCATTACTCTGCAGGAATAATTTTTTTTAAAAGGTATAAAGATATGCTGTTAAGCTGCCTAAGCATGAAGAATATTTCATTACGAGTGGATTGCTAGATATCCCAGCAGTGAACAGTCATCCCTATAATGGAAGGTTCACGGGACAGTCAATGCTTCTGTTTTGACATCCAGCTAATCAGACAACTTTAAGACTGCAGAGGGGCAATCAGTTAAAAATTCCTCAGGCCTTATCAGACTAACCAGTTTACCAC
This sequence comes from Nyctalus aviator, assembly GCA_036971965.1. Classification (NCBI taxonomy): domain Eukaryota; kingdom Metazoa; phylum Chordata; class Mammalia; order Chiroptera; family Vespertilionidae; genus Nyctalus; species Nyctalus aviator. Next base: position 42,017,451 of record CM072929.1, read on the forward strand.
TGCAATCTCAAAGTGCACAGGTAGTCTTTGGGTTCTCATACCATCACCTAACATCCCTTCTCTCTTACACATAAGCAACCCAATTGTACTTTTCTCTTTAGTAATTGCATGGAGGATCTCCTGTGCCTTTATTTATTTATTTTTTTTACCCAAAACAATATTGGGGGTCACCAATCTTAACACATTGACCCCTTGATTTAAAAGCCATAAGCTGATAGCATCTTTTGCCTGAAGGTGGGGTTGGGGAGATTGATGGTTGACTTCATGTGTCAACTTGATTGGGCCATAAGATGCCCAGTATAGTATCTGGTTAAACATCATTTCTGGGTGTATTTTCAGGGTGTTTCCAGAAGAGAGCAGCATTTGGCCCTCCCCAGTGTTGGTGAGCATCACCCAATTAGTTGAGGGCCTAAAGAGAAAAAGGTGGAGGAATGTTGCTTTCTGCCTGACTTTGAGCTGGGACATTGATCTGCTCTTGGTGCTCCTGGCTCTGACATCAGATTTGACTGAAATCTACACCATTGGCTGTCAGACTTTCAAATGACTTGTTTTTCTGGGTCTCCAACTTGCAGACACAGATCATTAAACCTCTCAGGCTCCATAACTGCTTGAACCAATCTATGCTATCTAATAAAGATCTAATATGCAAATTGACCATCATTCCAACACACAAGATAGCTGCTCCCATGTGGACACAAGATGGCTGCCACAAGATGACCAGCAGGGAAGGGCAGTTGTGGGTGATCAGGCCAGCAGGGGAGGGTACTTAGGGATGACTGGGCTTGCAGGGGAGGGCAGTTGGGGGAAATCAGGCCAGCAGGGGAGGGTACTTAGGGATGACTGGGCCAGCAGGGGAGGGCAGTTGAGGAAAATTAGGGGTGACCAGGCCAGCAGGGGAACAGTTAGGCGTTGATCAGGCTGGCAGGGGAGTGGTTAGGGGGTGATCAGACTGGCAGGCAGGTGAGCAGTTGGGAGCCAGCAGTCCTGGACTGTGAGAGGGATTCCAGATTGGAGGGCATGCAGGCTGGGCTGAGGGACACCCCCCGCCCCGTGCATGAATTTCGTGCACCAGGCCTCTAGTGTATATATAAAACCCTAATATGCAAATAGATTGAATGGCAGAACAACCGAATGGGTCACTATGACCACCAGGGGGTGCGTGCAGAACATGGCAGGCATCAGCAGCAGACGGCAGTGTGTGGAACGTGGTGGGCATTGGCTGCGGCAGGATGGTGGAGCAGGTGAGTGGGGACACCAGACCAAGGTGGTGCGCTTGTCACTGTCATCGGGGTGAGCCTCCAGTGGTTACTGAAAATTCTTTGCTCCCACATGCAGTGGTCCTGCGGAGCGCTTGCACCTGCTGCTGTTGCCAGCCCCACTCGCACCCGCTGCCAGCACAAGAGCCGAAGCTCACACCCACTGCTGGTGCCCAGAGCCCACTCTGATCACTCAGTGCTGTCAGCGGGTGCGAGTAGCAGCTGCTGACCCCGGTCACCCCTTAGGGCTTCTCCAACTCCTCCTGCTCCTGAGGGGTGATCTGGGCGGGCAGCCACCTCTTGCACCCACTGCTGGCGATGGCCCCAATCACACCCACTGCCAGTGCCGGCCCACTAGCACCTGCAGCCAGTGCCAGAGCCACTGCTCGCACCCGCTGATGGCGCCAGTCCCCCCGCACCCCCAATTGCTCCACACCATCGGGAGTGTGAGCAGGGCTGGCGCAGTGAGCACATGGGAGTGGTTGCGGTGGGAGTGGGGACCAGGGCCACGACAGGAGGGGCCGGGTGGGGGCTCGGAAGATGGGCCAAGACCCACCCCTGTGCCCACTGCAACCTCACAGCCCAGTTCCTTTTAAGGTGAATGAACCTTATAATATACAAACATTTTGGCCTATTTCTCTTAATTTAGATTTAAAATAAAAGCGTTAAGAAAGAGCCCAGCTAGCATAGCTCAGAGGTTGAGCATCGACCTATGAACCAGGTCACGGTTTGGTTCCAGTCAGAACTCATGCCCCAGTTGTGGGGTGTGCAGGACGCAGCCTATCAATGATTCCCTCTCATCACTGATGCTTCTCTCTCTCCTCCCTTCGTCTCTGAAATCAATAAAGAAAAATTTTAAAGAAAAAAAATACACATTGAAATATATAGGAGTAAATGGGGCATTTTATCTGCACTTAATCTCAAATGGTTTGAGAAGAAAAAAAACATATATTTATTTCATAAATTTGTTTCCTTTAGTTTGAGATTATGTCAAAATAAAAAATAAAAAAACAGGAAATAAAGGAAAACAGAAAGGCATATGCTCCAAGTAGAGTATTTTCATCTTCTTTTATTGAAGGAAATAAAACCTGTGCTGCAGAGGCAGCAGTACCTCCGAGTATAACAAGGTAGCCAATGGGGCCGACACGACAAGCCTCAATGCTGGCCAGGGGTCCTACCATAGCGGCAAGACCAGAACCACAAAGATAGCAGGAGGTAGCAAACACCCCAGACACCAGTGCAAGCATTTCCATTTGCAGAGAGCGTGGCCATGCATTGTCAAAACAGGGTCCCCTCCCAGCTAGCAGAGCATCATCTCAGGCCACCAGATCCATCCAAACTAACATGTAGTCTCAGATTTGGAGATCCTTCCCTTTGACCAAAAGATTCGGGCCATCGGAAGGTCTCATTTAATCTTTCAGTTCCTTATGCCAAAAGGAAAAAGAGACTGAGTTCTTAAAAATACCACATAGGTATAGCTGGACAGGTGCTGATGTCCAGCCTTGTTCTAAAAGCAGCTAATTTTTTTCTTTCCCCCCTGACTTCTCACACTGCTCTCACTCAGCATAGGCCCTAGGAAACTTCTCAGTGTTCTAAACAAGGACAGAATGGGGAGCAGCAGTCTAAAGGATGTAGGCAGTCAAACGCTGCTACATAGAGAGCCAAGACCATTTCACAAGAAATAGCATAGGGAACACTACTAGGTCAAGATCCTCCCAAACATCTGTAGAAGCACAAAAAAAAATGTGGTAGCTCTCTCTTCCCATATCAGTATCAGCTGTGGCATCGTCATGGTCCAGGAAGTTGAGCCATTTCATGCCCCTGACAGATTATCAACCACCATGGCATTCCTCAAGCTGTTCCAATTTTCAAGTACAAACTGGTATTTGGGCAGTTCAGTCACAGAAAATCAAGAACTAAAGAAACCTCAACCAATTACAAATTGATAATGTTATAAAGCCAAAAACTTATACAGCCAAAAAACCGATTGGCTGGGGGTTTGGGAGGAGGTGGTAGGTGAAGAAGATTTTGCTAGGTAGAAATAGGAGTCCAAGGGTTTATTCATGTAAGCCCGGATCATAAATCATCCTCACATCCACAAATTGAGAGGAAATTCCTCATTTAGATAGCCATCATCTGATTAGTCGGTTGCATTTCTCTTCAAAGCTGGACACATGGTTTTCAAGGATCAAAGTCTTGAGAGCACTAGACCAGAAAATGGGAGGAGCAAGGCAAGGAAGAGAGAGCATCAAGGGTTGGAATTTCTGGAATTAGCATTAATTTCACGGAAGGCTTGGCACAATGAGGCTGGGGTGAGCGTGGTTTCAGTGATTGTTCTTGGCTGCCTCCTTTGCTGCAGCGATCAGTGGAGTGAGGCTGGAAAGGGGCTTGGCAATCTTCAGGAACTGATGCTAGAAAAGAAAAAGAAGAAAAGCAAAAGTCACATGACAGTTTGCCATTACAAAATGTTAAGGGCATCCATATTTGCACAAAGATGCTACCTGGAGAGCTTCAGATTATCCCCAAATTGAAGGACATCTTTAAAAGATAACAAACCATTTTGGAAAACTGGCAGTATCTACTTTCAACTAAACACAATCTATCCTACATCCCGGCAATTCCATTCCTAGGGAGACTTCCAAGAGGAGTTAGTGTATCCAGCAAGAGACAGATGTAAGGCTGTTTATCACAGCTTTACTTCTAATAGTCATAACTAAAAAGAATCCAAATGTCCAAGAGAGTGGAAGGATGAAAATGTTATGGTCATAAAATACTACACAGGAAATTACACAGAAATAAAATAATAACTGGTACACTGACAATGAGATGAAGCCCACAAACATTATGTTGAATAAAAAAAGCCAAATACAAAGGAGTTTATATTATATTAGGTAAGACTAAACTATGGTGATCATCAGAAAAATAATTACCTCTGTGGGAAGGTATTGACTAAACATGACTCAATGATATACTGAAATACCGCATTTTAGGAGCATTGGTCTCATAATTTGTTGTGCTATCCTTGAATCCAGTAAGGCTAATTAATTCAGTAAGAACTTGATCAATAGCTTGGTCCTAACCAAAATCACTTTCATTGGACTGTACTCGGGACCATATCCCCAACTATTAAATAAGACTTTTTGGAGAAAACGCCATATGAAAACTGCATGTACATTTTCAATAAAACTGACATGAAAAACAATGATTTACATAATCCAGTCTCTTAATTAAAAAATTATTTTTCTTACATTTAATAGTAAAAAAGCTTTGTGCCTTGAGAATAGGGGATATTTCTTCAATTGGTAAGAATATAGGAACTATTACATTTCCTTTTCTGTCCTGACTACCAGGAAACTAGGAACTGAATTTAATGTTTAAACAAAACAATTTAACTAAAATTATTTGCATATTTCTTTTTTTTTTTTTTTTGGTCATCCTTATACATCCCTTTTTAGTCATGTTGTATATGTGTACAGACACACACAAAAACAATATATATTCATTGCTAACAAGTTGCTTCAACTTTTCAACTTCCTTTTGGACAGAGATAGGACATAAAGAGGTACTGAGAACAAGAAGTTACAATTTTCATAAAAGGAATAAAAGATTTGGCTAGTTCTAACCAGTTTGGCTCAATGGATAGAGCATCAACCCCTAAAGATTGAAGGGTCCCAGGTTCAATTCCGGGCAAGGGCATGTACCTTAGTTGCAGGCACATCCCTAGGAGGGGGCATGCAGGAGGCAGCTGATTGATGTTTCTCTCTCATTGATGTCTTTAACTCTCTATCCCTGTCCCTTCCTCTCTGTAAAAAAAGTCAATACAACATACTTTTAAAAAAAGATCTGGCTAAATCATGCAGATATGAATTCCAACATAAGATCCTATGCACTTCTGTTCACAGATGTGTCTGCACAGCAGAAATAGATGTGAAGCTTTCATTCTTTAAGATTTCAAGAGTCACGGTTTTAACTATTTACAATGTACAGTAAGAAGTTAAAGAGCCCATGTCCTCAGGTCACATGCTCTATAAGCCTCTGAGCTGAGAAAGCGGCATGATCAACTACCCAACTGGGAGGCTTCAGTTTCCCCCTCTCTCTAGTGAACAAAGTAGACTAGATAAGCCCGAAGGCCCTTCCAGTGTTCACACTCTTTGAGCCAAAAGAGCAGTGGCCAAGAGCACACAAACCTGAGAGCCTAATAAACATAGGTTGAAATGCTGAATTCCCCACTTATCAGTTATGCAATCACAAAAAAGCTACTAAATGCTTGAATGCTCATTTTTTTTTTTTTCACATGTAAACTTGGGAATAACGGAAGCTATAACTCTCAGGGTTATTATAAAGCATACATGAAAAATATATAAAGTTCCTAGTGCCTAGAGTGTGGTAAAGATTCAAAATCCTGCATTTATTATTAGTTATATTATTATATTGGTAAAACTCTAGAGGGCACTAATCTTTCAATAACTACAATTTGGTACCTAATTAATAATACGTTCAACTACAGGCTCGACGTAGTATTTGCACATTTCCCAATGCCTAGGATTTCCAGAACAAACCTCATATGAAAGGCAAAGGGATCCTATCTGTACTGCCTGTTATAAGGGGTTTTTAGTCCTAAAGGATTGTAGAGACTATTGGATTACGTTTGGCAGAACCCAGATCTCATATCTAATTGACCAATGCTCTGTAACCAGTAACCCCAATTACAAAGCAATGCTAAGTATGTTCCAGAGGGTAACATTTCAATTTATGCAATTCTATTCAATTTAACAAACTTTTTCTAAATACCTATTCTGAACTAGGTCCTAGTTATAAGAGGAGACCCAGAGATTAATAAAGTGGAGGTTGTAATCTAGTGGGGAAAACAGGAATGTTCATTAACTAACTTCAATTCAGGGCAGTGTGATGGATCCTGCTCTGCCCTGCCCTGCTTAGTTGCTCTTGGTCCTAATACAAAAAAAAAAAAAAAAAAAAAAAAAAAAGACTGTACATGCCTACAGATTACTCACTGTTACAAAGTTATGTGATACTTATTATTAAATCGCCATAGGCAATGTACTGAAATATACTAAAATATACTAGCAATAAGAAATTGTACCTGAAACATAAATGTTAAATACAAATAATGTGGCCTGCTAAAGATACTTTTTGCAACCATGTGAAATAATTAGTCTGTCTAACCAGAATTAAGCAGGTGGTAGTAAAAAAGACATGGTAAACTCCCCACTTTAGGTTTCACCAAGTCTGGCAGAATATCACTGCCACCATCTGAGAGGGTTTCAACTGTAGAAACAGGAAAGACTTAAAAAGCTGCACTCCAACCTCCCCAAAATTTATGTCCTCTGATACCCTTTACTGAAAATGCAATTTTTTTTAGCTTATCTCCCAGTAAACTAAAACTTTTGTAATAATTGCATATTAAATAGCATCTTCTACCAGAGACTCAAACTCTGCTAGACTAAATCAGGCAGAACAAAACAAGTGCTGAAGAAAGATACAAGCAAAGTTCAATAGGCGCTCAGATAATAGATTTTTCAGCTGAGCCTGGGAGAATGTAGAGTTTTAACAGGCTGAAGAAGAGCCTAAAGGAATGACAGGAGCAGAAGCCCAGGATGAAGAAGGTTAAGGAACTGGGAATATATGTAGCTTGAGTGCAAAACTGGTAAGAAGAGAGAAGCCAGGTTCTATAAAAACCCGTACCTCACAGACAAAAATGAAGCAAAACAGGCTTGATTTCCAAAAATCAGGGGCTTCCCTGCATAGACCAGTTACCTGTAACAGCTCTTTAGCTGAACCTCTCTTCTCCACATCCATCTCAAGACAGCGGTTCAGGAAGTCTCGGAAGATAGATGACAGCTTCTCTGGGTTCTGAAGCTCTGGGGTCCCATTGGTGGCAATGAGGTACAAGGCCTGACAACACAAGTGGAAAATCACTTTAGGTTCCAAATGAGGTTCTCACTTGGTCCCAGCCATGCCCTCTAGACATATGGTTAGCTGCTTTATGCTCCTAGGACACAAAGAGGCAGCTTTGGTATACTGGAAAGAATATGACCAGGGATCAAGTTTAACATTAAAAAGCCATGTGACTGGCCATATGTAAACCAGTGAAATATTGATCACCTGCCTCCTACACGTACATACCTACAACCTCAGTATGTGCCCTGACTAGGAACCTAACCCGCCATCTTTTTTGGTGCACAGGACAATACTCCAACCAAGTCACACCGGCCATGGATTACTCTGCTTTTTTTCACAGCACCTACCTCTGTTACTTATATGTTAATTTGTTTTCTAATATTAGAACAGTTTCTTGCTCATGATAGGAGCTCAATTGTTGAGTACTGTAGTAAAGTAATGAGTTACTGCTAATATCCCTTTTCTTTGAGCATTTATACTTTAAATTCAACATTGGTGGATTTTATCCAGAAAAGAGAGATTTAGGTTCAAAGCCATTGAGAATAACCTGAGTCCCATTTCCTGGGACTAAAGATAACAACTCAAAATCTTGTCATGGGACTAGCAACACTTACTCTCAGAGGGTTTTCGTTGAGGTATGGGGGCTCCCCTTCAATCATTTCGATGGCCATGATGCCCAGGGACCAGATATCGACCTTGGGCCCATAGGCTTTCCGAGTCACAACCTCTGGTGCCATCCAGTATGGGGTTCCCACCATGGTGCTCCGTTTGCTCTGCTCCGGGGTGATCTGGGCGCAGAATCCAAAATCAGCTAGAAAAAGGAAAGAAAGAAAGGAATTATATTTCTGGGGTTCTCTTTTGTGAGTATTGACTATATTGCCTACTCCTAAATGTCAATCTCTGCCTCACTCCCTTTCTCTCCAAAGATGAAGTCACATGATTGCCACTTTCATGCCCAGCTCCTAGCCTGTCCCAAGTTCAACCTTAAAGAGAAGTAGGAGCAACATAACAAATATCAACCCTGGCCTTTTACCCATGCTCAAGCCAAAAGGACTAGACATTAAAGCCCAAGCTGCCCATTTGGCCTTGATTACTTGCTCCAGTTCTTCTTTCTTCTTGAAAACAATCCCCATACCCCAAAATCTGGCAAGTAGGTCCTTGGTTTACTTTCTGGGCATGAGTCTCAGACTTAATCTCTCATCACTTACCATGAGGCATGGCCCCACTTTTATCAGTTCCTCACCCCGTGGCCAGAACAGAGATGGAGAACAGTCTTCCCATCCACCTATGACACAACCTGTTTGTTTGGACTACTGGTCCTTACATTTTTATTCTGCCTGAAGTTCACTTCAATTACATTGCAATTATATATTTATTTAAATCATGAGGCCTTTGACAGGAAGAACTACGTCTTCTCACTCATTTTTTTTTTATTCCAAGAGGGTCTGGAATATAACAGACATATAATAAACAATTGCTGAATGGATAAATGAATGACAAAAATTACACTAAAATCATTTTTGTAATTATGTATTTCATGTAGATTGAGAACTACTTGAAAACAAGTAAAAGCGTTCTTCATGTCCATCAGCACTTAGGGGGCACTCAGTACATTTTTTTGGCTAAGTGTATAAATGAATGAATGAAAATGACACCCTACATAATAGTCATATAAAGATCCTGCACATCCCAGGAAATGCTCTTTGGTGAGTTCTCTAGCTACTATTACATGAATGCTGTCCCACAGGAGACAGGGTCCCACAGGGAAGAGAAGCATTATCACTCCTACTCACTTAGCTTGACAGAGCCATCCATTCCCAACAGGATGTTGTCACTCTTGATATCTCTGTGAATGACCTGGTTGGAATGCAGAAACTCCAAAGCTTGCAGGCACTATTGAAGTGGTGTGAACAGAGAAAGAAAGGACATATAATACGAAGACTTACAGGAAATCAACTAATCCAACTTTCTAATTCTACGATAAAGTGAGGCCCCAACAAGTAAAAGGACTTGCTCCAAATGAGTGGCATAGATAGGTCTAGACTCTAGTCTTCTGTCTCCCAGTTAAGCATTCTTTTAACATTCCATGCTGCCTTATACCTTTACTAGAGGGCTGGTGCACAAAATTTGTGCACGGGGCAAGGGGGAGGGTCCCTCAGTCCAGCCTGCATCCTCTCACAATCCAGGACCCTTTTGGGATAGTTCAACTGACCAGGCCTAAATTGGCAATTGGACATCCCTCTCACAATCCTGGACTGCTGGCTCCTAACTGCTCACCTGCCTGATCACCCCTAACCACTCTGCCTGCCTGCCTGATTGCTGCTAACCACTCATCTGTCTGCCTAATCACCCCTAGCCACTCTGTCTGCCTGCCTGATTGCTAATATGCTAATTAGACCAGACACAGAATGACCTTCCAGAATGACCAGTGGGGGGTTGGGATAGTGGGACTGCAAGGCAGCTGGGACTGCGAGGGCTACTCCTGCACAATTTTCATGCATCGGGCCTCTAGTAATTTTATAATCGGAAAAAGTTATCTTTAAAGAAAAAAAATCATGGTGATAGAAATTTCAAAACAAGCATAATTAAAGAATGATGGGAGAGTCTGACTTCCCATCTAATTTCGCCCACCTGCACAGTGCCCAGGCTGAGATCCCACCAGATGTCGAACACTGACAGACAAGGGTATGGAGGCCACATCCTGCTCAAGGCTGGTTTGGCCACTGGCCTTACCTCACGGCAAACAGCTGCAATCTGGCCTTCATCCATGCAGGTTTCCGTCACTACGTCTGTCAAAGAGCCTCCAGCCAAGTATTCCATGACAACCCACAGCTCATCTCCCACGAGGTAACTGTAGGGTACAGGGTAAGAAGGAACAGAATACACTGAGCCACAGAACTGGATTTCAAAGGCTCGGCACATACACAGAGTGAACCTGCATTTCCTTCAGCTCTGGAAGAGTCTGTTTTCTGTCGAAAAGCGGAAGCTGGGGGACAGGATTACTAACTTGATAGCTCTTAGGAATTCACCTGGAGAAAACAAAGCAGACTATTCTGTGAAGCCCCAAAGGGCAGATCAGTAGGTTGAAGATATGAAATATAAAATTATATTTAGTCACAACACAAAGCAATGCCTCCTAAAATTTGACACAATCCATACACCTCTAGAAGCACTAAAGCAGAGAGCACCCCACCATTTAACAAAGATAGGATTTGGAGTCCATGTTACCATTACAGGAACTCACTAACTTATGGGATAGGCCATATCCTTATTGGACAGTTTTCATTTTTCCCTATCCTGAGCCCCTTAGAGAAATAAATCTGGCATACTTATAGCCCTCAGAAGAGTGCGCAAGCTACATTCTCTGTGTAATAGGTCCTTAAAAGAGATGGGAAGGTAATAGCTTTCAGAAGGTTCTTCAGAGCCAGTCATGACCCGCAGCATATAGACAATCATCCCCCAAAAGGAGAGAGCTTTGTTCTCTACAGCTATCAACATCATATGCCAGGAAGGTCAAAGTCCAACTCCTTCCCTCTTTACAGAAACCGAAGCTTACTGATGTTTTGTATGCAAAACATGAAATCCGGCAGAAATGAAATCAGTTGGCAGTGTAATGGTATAAAGAGTAAAGGAAATAAAGTCCAAGACAGTCCAATAGCACCTCCACCTTTGTTGTCTCTGAAATCCAGGCAAGAAGCTCATTTTCTTTTTTCATATGTGGGCAGAAAGAACATGACATGGTGCTAGGGATATTCAAATGCAAAACCCTCCTCTGCTACTTACTGATGTACTGGTCTTGAACTAGTTGTTAACTTCTATGAACCTCAGTTTCTTAGATAATAAATCCTACCTCACAAGTAATGCAGAACACAAATGCTAGCTACAACCACCATTATTATGTTGAAGAACAGAATTCTGATGAACTGGAGCAATAGGCTGAAAAAATCAAGATGGGATTTAATGAAGACAACTAAGAAGTTCTACATTACCAGCTTAAGACATGGTCATGTAAAACAAAACAAAAAAGATCAGAGATTTTAATTGACTCCAACTTACAATGAAACATGTAAACATGGGGGTTTACAATAAAACATGCCTCCTTAAAATAATAATAATAATAATAATAATAATAAATGAAATCACTAGCTTGTATTGCATTTAGAACAAAGAGAAGTCCCACTCTCTCCATTCTGGTCAAATCTGAAATAAAAATACTGAGTGCCACGTTTTGTGAGAATACCAGACAAGCTAGAACTTATTCAGGAGGGTGAACACGATGAGGAAAGATATAAGATACTGAATGATTTGAAAGCCTAAAGGTCTGACTCAGGCCAAGGGGCTGAAGGGCTTCCCTGAGGCAGAGCAAACTGTGCTGTTAGGAACTACAGGGTGGAAGGGTTCAGCCTAACCCAGGAGATTGTGCAGGAAGCAGAGGTGTCAGCGGTATGCAGGGTCGGAGACACAGAGCTGAGCATCATTGAAGACTCTTCAGTGGAGGTGTTACCTTCTCCTTTAACAACTCCACCATCCCTCAGTCCCAAAGGCCCTCTCTCTCTGACAGGACCTGCCATACCTGTCCAAGTAGTTCACAATATTTGGGTTCTTATTTTCCCTCATGACCAGGATCTCATTAATAATCAGCTCTTTCTTCGGCTGCTGCTGAAGGTTCATCTGCTTAATGGCCACCTGAAATCAGAGTACATTCGATACGCTATTAGAGTCACTCAGTACTTACTGAGCATCTACTAAGTGCCAGACCTTAAACACTAAGCAGACAGAGATGAATAGATATGGTCTTACCCTTGAAGAATTCACTATTTATTAACATAGCCCAGTGGTACTCAACATGAGGTCCTTAGACCAGCAGGATCAATATCTGGAAACTTGCTGAAAATGGAAAATTTTCAGGCTCTAGCCAGTTCTAGAAATTCTGTATTTTAATAAACCCTCCAGGAGATTCTGATATACACCAAGGTTGAGGATCAACCTTGCTACTAAATAAAATAGTTATATTAAAAAATACGTTTAAAAATCACAGTATAAGAGAGGTGTGCTATAGCAAAAGTCCATACAAAGAAACATGTTTGGTAATGTATAGACTTCAGAGAGGGGACGACGACTTTTTAAACTTGGTGTGGAAAGACACATCAGAGTGGACCAGGTTGAGAGAGGAGAGAAAGAGGATAAAATCCCTATACTGCGGGTGTATGAAAAAAGATCTAGAGAGTCTTCTTGTCAATAGAAATAAATCGGTTTCCATGTAATACAAATATAGGTTAGTTTCCAAGGCACTTTTGTATCCATCTTTTCTGTGTCAGATACTATCTAAGGCAGGTGTCAGCAACCTATGGCTCCAGAGCCGCATGCGGCTCTTTTGAAGCTTTACCGCGGCTCCGATAACTTGCAAGCCTGTGTGAAAATGAAGGTAACGTCTTACAGCCCTGATGTGCTGACACTGTGCACTGAGGTTCAGGAGCAAAAATCCCATTAACCAGGTAAATTAAATATTTTAATTAGCTATTAGTTTGCAAAAATATATTTTACATTGTTAAGTGAAAAAGTCCTTTTTTTCTTCAGATTGACAGCTAACTGCACCATCCGGTATATAGCATTAAGGTAAGAAACAATATATGCAGTGTTATACTTGTTTTAAATGTCGCAATGGTTTTGTGGCTCCCAGGTTTTTTTTTCCTTCGGAAATGGGTCCAAGTGGCTCTTTATCTCTTAAAGGTTGCAGACCCCTAATCTAAGGTATTCTCAAGTGTATTTCATTTAACCCTCAGAAATACCAAATTCAGCATTACTACTGACCCCTTCTGACAGATAAGAAATCTGTGTTTGAGAGGGATATGTGGATTGCAAACATATGTCTGAAGGGCAACACACTGACCTAAAGACATCTTACATTGAGTGTGGTAAGTACTTGTAACATATGTTAGATTTGGAGCCAGAGTGCCTTTGAGATTCCCTCAGGCCATCTTGAAGGATGGAACAGTATTACTGAACCTCACAGAAGTCACTGCTGGCAGCAGAAAGGAAGGACAGAGGCGGACAGAAGATAACATAGAGGCAGTGGCAGGACCTCGGGGACCCTTTGTAACAGCTACTAACTAACTATGGCCTAGGCTACATGCCCTTCACACCTAATCGGATCCCTCCTCTTCGGGCCAGCAGACAGCACTCCTATTACACAAAAGGAATTGGGCTTGAACTCTGAGGATGTAAGCTCTAGGGCCGAGTCTACACTTACTGATCTTGACCAATCACAAGCTCTCTAAACCTCAGTCTCTTCATCAATACACGGAGGATAATAATACCAACCCTGGTTCCCTCCCTCACAGGATTGGTTTGAGGACTAAATGATGTAGTGGCCCATGTGTTACTCTTATTCAAAAGGAAATTTAAATGATAAAGAAAGGCAGCAGTGATAACTACATTTGATAAGTACCTGGCACAGAGCAGCAGGAATGACAGCATCAACAGGAACAATAGCAAAACCCAACCACCCTCCCACCACTATTATCCATGGAATGCCTACTATGTGCCAGGCCCGCATGTTGGTGCTCTGCTTACATGATGCCAATGAGACCTAACAACAACCCTGTAAGGAAAAATCATTATCTGCACATTTGCAGGTAAGGAAATGGAGATTTAACATTTACAAGAAAATTGCCTAAAGTCATAATCAGTGCCCACAGGGCCATATGACTCCAAAGCCCTTTACAGTCTATTCTATTACACACATTCCCTCTTAAAAAAAAAAAAGGCTTGAAAAGTAATAGTTCAATCTGTCACTGGAAGACTTCCCAGCACTAACATACAGTCTTCCTATGGGCGACAGACAACAGCTCTGCTCCTCCCAGGGAAGCCCCTCGTAAGCACTTACCCTCGAAGCCTGGAGATTCAGACTCCCCCGGCAGGAAGCAAGGCCTTCCTGACCACACTCATTAGCCGCCCTAATGGACTTCCATTCATAGTTTTATAACCACAAGGCAGGCACAGAGGGAAGTCAAGTTTCTGTTTCCTGTGGGTAGGTTCCCACACGCGCAGCTTCCAGCCTTTCAGGGTCTGCCCGCCACAAGCCAGCCTCCCATTAAGGGCTGTGAGGCCCAAGAGGCCAGAAACAGGATAAGGAGCCTCGTGCCTAACCTGAGCTCCACAGTGGCCTTGCAGCCCGGAAAGCACAGCGCTAAGTTTTGGAATCAAAAGTTTCTCACCCAGTCCTTGCGAACTGTACAACTCTACAAGTTATTTCAGCTCCCTGTTACCTGCATCAAAGGGACTTTTAGAATGGGTATATCATCATGCCCTCTTTTCCAGATCTCTAACCTCCAGTTCACCATATTTAAAAGTGACACAATGATATCACCCTTCCTTCCTCACCCTTATTTCAACACAGGTTCCTGTCGGCACTGTAAGTCTTTCATGTGTACACAATGGAAAATACGGTCTCTCACATTTGTATATGATTTGGGGGGAGGGCCTTCAGGAGAGGTCTGAGGGGCTGGGGGGACAATGAGATCCGCCATCCTCGGTCCAGCCAGATCTCTTACTTCACAGCCACTGGAGAGCCATTTGGACACGATTATAATGTCTCCGTGCTTCGGCAGCACCGAGTCTTTCACATAGTGTCCCTATCGAGCTAAGAAGGGTTAAAATTTAACCAAAAAGAAAAGAAAACAAACAAATAGTAGAGCTGAAGGAGCAATAATTGGTTGTAGATACTCACCTCCTGTCCTGTGGCCACATCCATTGCTGTGTACACAGTGCCCGAAGCGCTGAATAACAGGTCGGGGGGAGAGAGGGGGGGGAAACATAGGTATTAAGTGAGGTGATACTTGTCAAATGTAGATCTACACACAACCTGGCGATACAAGGGTTTATAACAGCAGTAAAAATAATCTCCCCCACTGCCCACCCCCACCTTCTCATATTTGAGGGGCAGTATGTAATAGCAAAGAGAATACAGGCTCTAGTGGACAAAATACCTGAGTTCCAATCTGGAACATCTACCTAGTATCTACTAGCTATACCATCCTAAGCAAATTATTCTCTGAGCTTCACTTTCCTCATTTGCAAAGTACAGGTAAGAGTATAGGGGTGTATATGAGAATTTAAATCAATTATTTATTTATGCTCTCAAGAGGATATGTGAATTTCATTTTGCAGTTAGTATTATAAAACAGGTTTGTATTTTTCATTCTTTTCAAACAAAATATTAAATATACTTTTTAAATACATATGCTCCCAGAAAATCTGACATTTCTACCCCAGCCCCAAGATATCCTCACTATACATACATATGCACATATGCATGCATGCGCACGTGCACACACACACACACACACACACACACACATTCACACACAAAGAAAAAAGAGAGTGGGAGAGAGAGAAATACTAGGAATAATGCTAGGAAAGTAATCATGTCCACTCTAAATAACTAAAACACTCATTTATGCCTATACTAAGAAGCCTGTATATTTGTAGGTGATGATATGCAGCAATATTTATAATTTTACATGCCAAATATATATATATATATATGATGCAATTTGAAGAAATTTAATTCCATGTATTGCCAAAAAAAAAAAAAAAAGCATTCTAGCAAGCCCTGAGATTATGCTTCACAGGGAAGTCAGGACAATTGAGGGAGAAAAGTCACTTGTAAGTTTGCCTTACAGCTAGACATTATGGTCACCGGCTTCCTAGCCACCACTCTTTGGCTGAGACCCTAGCTACATGCCCCCAAAAATGTGATCATAAGATCAGAGCTATTAAAAGGATTGTGTTATTTGCACTGGCAGTTATTTCCCGTTCACTCATCATCCTGCCTCTAGCCATCTTCTGTCATAAAGCTAGTGTCTAACTTCCTGTGCCCATCCTCCCCAATCCCACCAGATGCACCATTCTGAAAAGGCCTTGGGGATGGACATCTCCAGGCCCACTGGTTAGTACTTGATTATTTCTACCTTGAATAGACTGTTTAGATATGGATCTGGGGCAAAAAAAAAATTAAAAAAATCTTCAGGTCTTAAAGGGAAGAACAAGCAAAAATTATAATTAGCACTAACTCATATTTATTGGCTTTTTTTTTTTTTTTTTAAATCATAGAATGTGAGCCGGGACCGGTTTGGCTCAATGGATAGAGCATTGGCTTGGGGACTGAAAGGTCCCGGGTTCGATTCCGGTCAAGGGCATGTACTTTGGTTGCAGGCATATCCCCAGTAGGGGGTGTGCAAGAGGCAGCTGATCGATGACTCTCTCTCATCGATGTTTCTAACTCTCTATCTCTCTCCCTTCCTCTCTGTATAAAATGAATAAAATATATTTTTAAAAAAAATAAATAAATAAATCATAGAATGTGAAATCATCAGCTCAGGTGATTAATAAACATTTCATTCCTCCCTTACACTAAGACAGTGGTTGGCAAACTCACTAGTCAACAGAGCCAAATATAAATAGTACAGCGATTGAAATTTCTTTTGAGAGCCACATTTTTTAAACTTAAACTTCCTCTAATGCCACTTCTTCAAAATAGGCCGTGGTATTTTGTGGAAGAGCCACACTCAAGGGGCCAAAGAGCCACATGTGGCTTGTGAGCTGCAATTTGCTAACCACGGCGCTAACAGACCTATCAAATAAATCAAATAAGCAAGGAAAGCACATTTTGTAGATGTTGCCTATTTATGGGCTTCACACCTCTGAAATTTTTTTTTTTAAATCATCAATTCAGGATGCGAAAGGCACAGAATCTATAATTTCTCTCCCTTAAATTTATGGATGAAGAAACTGCAGTCCAGAGATGGGACCTGGCTTGCCCACACTTGCCTGTGTACCTCTCTGCTACATTCTCAGCACCTCAGTGTAATTAGCTGCAGGAAATGCCATGCCAGATTACTCTGACTTTCTTCTCAGCGTGTTAACTACCTTTCGTGAGTTCAGACTCACGAAAGCCTGTTTGGTAGATAAAGCACTCCACCAGGAAAAAAAAAAATGAGATTCACAGGGTTGTTTTAAGGATTAAACAATAGATGCAAATAACTGATGTAAACTGTAGAATGCTGTATAATTAAAACATCAGTATATTATTCAATACTTTATTTTATTCCCAGGAGGGTTTGGAATCTAAGGAAAAAAAACTAAAACAGAATATTTCAATGACTTCACATTAGCAACAATGCTTTCATTCAACTAACACTGAGATGAGAGCTTTCCATAAGCCAGATCATGTTTTTTCATTGTTTCTTTTTAACTTTAGCTATTTCTGTAGGTCTATAAAAAAATCTCATTATTTTTCTTTTTCATATAGAGATATAACCTATCTCAAGTAACTTGCACAAATTTTAAGCGAACTTGATGATTTTTCAATAGGTATACAGACACGTGTGCACCATCAACATCACCCCTGAAGCTTCCTTCATGCCCCTTCGCAGTCAGCATTCCCCTCTCAGATGCGACATTTCTCTAGCTTCTATATTAGCATATAGTAGTTTTGCCTGATCTTGAACTTACATTATATAAATAAAATCATAGAGTTTTTGTTCTTTTATGTCTGGCTTCTTTTGCTCAAAATAATGTCCAGCCGAAACCGGTTTGGCTCAGTGGTAGAGCATCGGTCTGCAGACTGAAGGGTCCCAGGTTCGATTCCAGTCAAGGGCATGTGCATTGGTTGCAGGCATATCCCCAGTAGAGGGTGTGCAGGAGGCAGCTGGTCGGTGTTTCTCTCTCATCCACGTTTCTAGCTCTCTATCTCTCTCTCTTTCTCTCTGTAAAAAATCAATAAAGTATATATATATTTTAAAATGTCCAACTGCTTTTTAAGAAATCACAGTATATAGCTGACCCTTGAACAACACAGGGGCACTGACCTGTGTAGTCAAAAATCTATGTACAACTTCTGACTCCCCAAAAACTTAACTACTAAAAGCCTGCTGCTGACAGGAAGCCTTACTAATAACATAGTCAATTAACACATATTTTGCCCATTATATGTGTTATATATTGTATTCTTACAATAAAGTAAGCTAGAGGAAGTAAAATGTTAAGAAAAGCAGTCCAGCCACCATGGCTCAAGTGGTTGAGCATCAACCTATGAACCAGGAGGACCTGGGCAGGGCATATGCCTGGGTTGCGGCTCAATCCCCACTGCGGGGTATGCTGGGGGCAGCCAATCAACGATATTCTCTCATCATTGATGCTTCTATCTCTCTCTCCCTCTCTCTTCTTCCCTGAAATCTATATTTATACTTTAAAAGAAAAAAAATTGTAAGGAAGAGAAAATACATTTATAGTATTATTGAAAAACTTGTATATAAATGGACTCATGAAGCTCAAACCTGTGTTGTCCAAGGGTCAGCTGTATTGTAATTCTTTCCATCAGACATGAGACCTTTGAAAGCAGAGATCATGTCTGATTCATAGCTGTATTCCCATTGCCTAGTACATAACAGGACTCAGTTAAGATTTGCTGAGTTCAGTGCACTGAGGGCAGCACACAAGATGCAGAGAAGGAACCAGAGAGGAGAAGACTGTCCACCTAGAAAAACAGGTCCTGCTACACTAGCAGAAGGATCTGCAATTGAGTCTCCCATTTCACACTGTGCTGGCAGAGCTGAGCACCAGGGAAACAGGGTTAGTCTGAAAATGCAGAGCTGTTATTTGGGAAGGATGTTTCATACTAAGAAAATAAATGGTTTTCCAATTCTCACTGCAGGGGTATTTTTAGCAACATGGCTGCCTAATGGCACATCTCTCCTTTTAAGCATAATTCTGCCAAACCTGAAGTCAGCCTAACCTAACACCTTTAGATGGGTGAGGGGTGAAGTGGAGAAAGAAGAACAAGGTTTCTGAGAGGCAAAACAAAAGCAAAATCACATGCACCAGTACACACAATTTTAAGTCACTCTTCTAGGGAAAGAAAATGTCCCTACTAACCCTTGTCCAATCTTCTCAAACCGTGTATATTTCTTCTTAGGATCGCCCACACTCACGATGCTTCCTTTGAAAAGAAAAAACAGAGACCAGGAATCATCATCCCCCACCACACACACACACAGATCAAGATACGAAACAGGCCCCAATACCCAAAACCAGACTAAGGAAGGCCTAAGCTTTCCCCCATAAGTTCCACCCAAAAGTTTCATCTCCTTACCCTTCTATTCAAAGTAACCTATTCCATTTCTAAATTCCTAACAGCCACTTATTAATTTTTAATTAATTCATTCAATAAACATTTACTCATTTAATATGCTTGCTATGTGCCAAACTCTATGTTGAGTGCTAGGAATAAAAAGATAGATGAGGCAGTTAAGACTGTCTCTGCTCTCAAGAAGCTCAGTTTCCTGGAGGAGACAGACAAGCATCAAGTCCCATGAAAAAATAATAATCATTGCGCTAGACAGCAAATGGGTACAGAAAGAGGTACAAAATACAGACTGGAAAGACTTCAGATAGGAGGTGAAATGTGGAGTGATTTTTACAGGGTAAGAATGAATTAGGGAGGGAGGGGAAGGTGAGAAGGGGTCACAGAAGGAAGTACATCAAGTGCCAAGAAAGAGGTACGAGAGAGGTCACTGCGTTTTACAATTTGTGTTCTAGAGATGGTGACACTGAGGACCACCGAAGGGCAGATACTTCCTCCCAAGGTCACACAGCTCCCTGGTGTCGGGGCCAAGATTAGGAGTTTGGCTTTCCGTCTCCCAGTCCAAGTGCTTTCCGCTAACACCAGTTACTAAGATTTGGTACTTTTCATATACATTATCTCAAATTACAAATGAGACTTACAAATGAGACAGGTAATAACACCCCTATTTAAAAGATAAGAAAGAGGAGGCCCAGAGAACAGCAGGAAATTGCCCTAGAAACAAGCAATGCTGAGGCTTCAATACTGTGTCCTTAACTAAGATGGCAGTCTGCTTCCCATAATTCTGTTCTAGATATATTTTTTTAAACCTGGTTCAAAGAAAAAAGACTACATATGGGAACAAATAGATGAGTAGGTTAGCTTTTCTTTTCTTTTTTAAAAATTTTTTTTATTGATTTTTTTACAGAGAGGAAGAGAGAGGGATAGAGAGTTAGAAACATCGATGAGAGAGAATCATCGATCAGCTGCCTCTTGCACACCCTCCACTGATGATGTGCCCACACCAAGGTACATGCCCTTGACCGGAATCGAACCCGGGACCTTTCAGTCTGCAGGCCGACGCTCTATCCACTGAGCCAAGCCGGTTTCGGCAGTAAGTAGCTTTTCTTATTTCATTAGTTCATAAGGGCTCTGGGCAACTTTTAAGAGAGTGAATTTTTTAAAAAATCAAACAAGCCCTGACCAGTGTGCTCAGTGCATCAGCCAAGCACCAAAAGATCACGGGTTCAATTCCTGGTCAAGGGCATATACTTCAGTTGCAGGTTCGATCCCCAGCCCCTGAAAGCAAGAGGCAGTATGCTCTAATTACAGGAATAAAAGTCATGTTCTAATTCCAGCCCTGTGCTTTTCTGGTTGTAAAGATATTTGGCATCCCTGAGCTTTAAGTAATTTAACTGCAACAAAAAAAAAAAAGAAGAAGAAGAAGAAAAGAAAAAGAGGATTATAATGTCTGTCTTCACAAGGCTAATATGAGGGATAAATTTTTTAAAAAATTAAGAAAATACCTTGCTTGCCATTTGGTACATAGTACAAGCTCACAAAATGTTACTTTCCCTTCCCTCTTTTCCTACAACCAAGATGGCAGATCTGTCTTCTCCTGCGTCAATGACAAACTTACAAATAATTAATTTAAAAAAATCAATCACAGCACTCTTTCCTATCATGTATAGACAAGGCCTCAAGCCTTTGTCAATACAACATTATAGACTATTCACTAGATAAAAGCTATTTATCATCTACTAGTACAGAGGTTGGCAAACTCATTAGTCAACAGAGCCAAATATCAACAGTACAACAACTGAAATTTCTTTTGAGAGCCAAATTTTTTAAACTTAAACTTCTTCTAACACCACTTCTTCAAAATATTCTCGCCCAGGCCGTGGTATTTTGTGGAAGAGTCACACTCAAGGGGCTAAAGAGCTGCATGTGGCTCTCGAGCCGTAGTTTGCCGACCACGGAACTAATATATAACCCATCCCTAAGGGTGAGAAATACCTACCGTGTTTCCCCGAAAATAAGACATCCTCCGAAAATAAGACCTAGCGCATGGAAAGATAAGACATCCCCTGAAAATAAAACCTAGAGCAACTTTGGGAGAAAAAATTTATATAAGACACTGTCTTATTTTTGGGGAAACAGGGTAGATCCTGAAGTAAGCTATCCACAGTCTCTCTCATCACATTCCCATCTTAATGTGGCATCCAATCAGGGCTATTGACTCAGAGGAGGTGGGAACGAGGGAAGGGTGAAGAGAAGCACAGCTTGAGGCTAAGCTATCAAGCACAGCTAGCGAGCCACATAAAGTAAGCCTACGACGGAGATCTTGATAGCAACAACATTCTGGCTTTGTGCTCAACCAATCATATAGCAGAGGAAGGTTCAGAAAGCCACAAGGTGCTTACGTAATTTCTCCAAGATCTCTTCATCAGACATTTTAGGCTTCTTCTTCTGCTTCTCAGTATTCCGGGTCAGAGCATCTGGAGGAGTGGTATTACTCTCCGTAGGGGAAATGGGAGATGTAGCCACATCCCGGGTTGGAGTAACAGGAAGCGGTTCAATCACAGACCGTGTGTAGACCTGCATTGTTGGTATAAGAATTTGACAAGGCCAGCCTCTGTTAGCATAGGGAAGCTCAGGAGTCTCTCTTAAATGTGCATTAGAACATCCACAGAAAAACAAATCCCAACAAACTCATTCGTTCTCCCAGGTCAAAATCTATGTCGCTCCTCTGTGCCAGGCCCAGCCTGGGTGGTTGGAATGGCCTTCCTTGCTCTCAGTATACATAGCAAGGGCTAGTGAGAGTCTGAACAATGAAGATATTCAATACAGGTTAGACAACTCTCAGCAGAAATGATTTAAAGGAAATTCTATCATGGAATGGAAATCCCCTTCATCTCAAAATTCTATTCTTTCCCAAGCTGAAATGAATTATCTAATAGTTGCAGAGTTTTGCACTAATACAACATCATCTCTTTTGAGCTGCTCCCTCTTTAAATCCTAAATCCTTGCAGAGAAGGAACTACAATTGTTCTTGCTGAAGAAGCAGTAGGATGGAGTCATTTAGACCACAGACTCGACTGGGCTTACATCCCAACTCTTACTTTTACCAGATGTATGACCTTGGGCAGGTTACTTAGCTTCTATGTGCTTCGTTTCCTCGTTTATAAATGGTGATACTAATGATGCTTAGTTTATAGGGTTGTTGTAGGAATAAATTAACACGTGGAATTATTAAAATCATACCCAACAGATACTGTACTGTGCTTTTAAAATTTTGCTAATTCTATAATATTTCCTATTCATTTACTTAACAAATGTTTACTGAGAATCCACTCTTTGCCTGGCTGTACAAAATGTTGCCCCATCTTCTTGTGAATTAAATCTTGTGAAAAAGTTATAACTACAGGCAGAAAGGGTTAGACGTCATTTAAAAATGAGCAAACTATATACTACTGAGGTTTAGGTGATTTATATTCTCTTTCCCAGAAGATCATTTTAGGCATTTATCGTATTTTTTTTTTCCATAAAAATATCACAACTATATTTTGGCCAGTCTATAAACTTTCTGAAGACAGTGAATGTGTCATTCATCCCCGAGTTCCCCGCAGCTCCTAACAAAAAGCATGCATTTAGATACATGTTTCATGAATCAATGAATAAATACTAAATGGGATTCTTCAGCTGGATCTTGAAGGACAGAAAGGACTTTAATAGGTGCAAATGGGAGAGAGCTTAAGTAAAGACATTGAGATCAGAGACTAAAACTTCTTTCCTGACTTCTAGCATAATGACTTCTTCATTTTCTATCTTCTACCTATAGAAAAAGATATCCCTGGCACCTCAGGCCTGTACTTTAATGCTCTGTCATTTTTTTTTTTATTTTTTTTTTTCAAATAGAGCTAGAGAGAGAGAGAAACAGCAATGATGAGGTTCCTTGGTCGGCTAACTCCTACATGCCACATACTGAGGATCGAGCCGGCAACAGGACATATGCCCTGAGTGGTTCATGGGTCGACGCTCGCTGAGCTACAACGGCTGGACATGCCTTGTCCTTCTTGTTTAGTTCTCTGAATTTTAAAAGCTCATTGAGGGTACAAACCCTGTCTTTTCCTTCTCTAGTAGTCTCCTTGTCTGGCTCCCGGCACAGACCTGCACACACAAAAAGGCCACTGTGCTACGGTGGAAAGCAGCCTGGATTTAGAATAAATTACCTGCTTTCAATCCTGGCTCTTTTGGTTACTAAGAGACTTTAGGTAGCTCAAGTTACCTTTCCAAATCTCAGCTGCTTTTTCTATAAATTGGGAATGATCAGTGCCTTTATAGAAACGATTGCCATGGGGACCTACTGCAAGGGTGATTCCACAGATTATAAATCCTTATCCTAAAAGGTCATCTAATCCCTTCAATTTCCTCCACAGCAGCTCCCACAATCAGCCAACCAACTTCTGCTAAAACACCTCCCTGAATGCTTAACCCAAAGGAGCCTTTTTTGTACTATCACAGGGTTTAAGCCCTAGATTGTTCTTTCATTACAAAGCTCTTGTCATAATAAAAAGTCCAAGTTTATATATATATCAGCAGAGTATCATAATAGGTCAATGCTCACTGAAGCTAAATTAAGTAGAAGACATGAATCCCTGTTGTCAAAAAGAGAACAGAAGGACTGTGGCTGTTCTGAAATGGAAGAAGCTCCTAGGAAGTTAAGTAAAAATCACTGCCAATATCAGCATCCGGATATCCAGCATATTAATAGCACTAACGTATTTATCGACTCTCTTGGGTCTTTCAGTATCACCGGTGATGGTCTAAGAGGCTGAATGCTGTGCATTTGACAGAGAAGAGAAGATCTGCAGCCGACTAATTTGTTGCTTCCCAGGAGACTGGAATCGTTTATGTTAGTCATGCACTAAGCAACATCAATTCTGTGTATTTTCCTGTCTGCGGAGAACAGACTAAGTTACGAGGGCTGGGACGGTATACACACCAATTATTTAGGACACTTTGGGGCTATCTGCAAACCCATGATATATATATATATATATATATATATACACACACACACACACACACACACACACACACACACATATGGCTCACTGTCTTTAATTATAAAGAAAGTACCTTTCAATCAAATTGGTTCAGTGATCTCACCAATGCCTAAGTCTAAGGACCACTACCCGAGTATAAAACATCTAGGCCACGAGCATCAGCCCCAACCTCCTGCTCCAAACTTTAATAAATCACGTCCCCAAAGACTCACAGATTTTGTGTGCTCTGGGCGTGGAGCAATCACGGGAGGTGGGGTAGCATCATCATCGTCGTCTTCATCTTCTGAAACCGGTGGCACTGCGGGGGTCTCAGACACAGTCTTCACGTTCTGTACCATGGAGAAAAAGCCAGATTCCATCAGGTCCAGCTTTAAGACACAGGATCAAAATCTCCCCACCCCTCACCAAAGAAACCTCATCCCAACACCCCTTCCGAAACCCACATCCGCCTCCTAGCTGTTCACCTTTGTGAGGCCAGTCAGGAACTCGGTCGGCTTCCCTTTCGTTCAGTTACCACTATTCACTCAGTCCCTTTCTCCCATCCAAAGCCACCTGGGGACTGGGAAGCCAGGTGACAGCGCTTCTACCTGCCTTCCCCAATCCAGACCCTGAAGACAAACATGTAGCTCCTTCTTCGTCTATGAATTTTTCTCCCCACACTGAACAGGTAATAAAATATGACATGTACGGAAGGGATGAGAAGTTTGGAATTCTACCAAGTTTATCATTATATTCCTTACCCCTTTCTGATATGGTGAATGGAAATCCAGACAGGCACCTGCCTCTCCTTTTCCTCTCTTTACCAAAACCTGTCGCACACCGAGTATGTCCACAGGTGCCCTCGCCTCAACCGGAAGATACAGAACCTCAGGAGCCTCTTGTCTCAAGAGAACAATTTGTTTCTCCCAAGACTGGCTACTATGCATTTCACTGGTCCTGGAATGAACCTCGGCAGCATGACTAATTGGATCTGCTCTAATCTCAGCAACAGGATTTTCACATGCAAACTGTAACAAAGCTGGGCCAAAAACAACATGTTTGGGGGCAGGTCCAGGCAAAAATATCATACCATTGCTGTTTATGCCACAGATTTGAGAGACAAAATAGCTCCAAAACCCGAGATGTTTGATGGAGGTTAAATGATCACAGCACAGGACCCAAGAGGCAACAGAGAGATTCTAATGCATGTAGACATGATTCAACAGTTTCAGATGTTTTCAGGGCACCTACGTTGTGCTCAGTTAGATACTGTGATGGACACTGTTGGCATAAAGATACAAAGATGAAAAGGGTGGTCCATGTCCTGAGCAGCTCATCACCGAATAGAGGAGACAGAGGGTGAGTGCCCTTTTGCCTGCCAGTTGGGGTCTCTGGAGAGAGGACAGCAGGGGGGCAGAATGACAGGGGATAGGTGGAAACTTACCAAGAGGAATACTAGACTAGAGCTACTGTTACCAGGTGGCAGGCTGGCCTTTACCACATGTGACATACTAAGGTACTAGGCATAACTAAAACTTTCAGTGCCAGGCACATGTAAGCAACAAGCTTTGTGTCACTGCAAACAATGAATTTATCCTTTTGGTCTCAAGTTTTATCACTTGAGGAATGTGGAGAAAAGTAGTAGTATAGTTATGAGTGACTTTCAGTCCTACAATCCAATAGAGGTTCTTTCCCTGTCAAAGTGATTATACATACATACATATATATATATATATATATTTTTTTTTTGAGGGGGGGTGTTAATCCTCACCCAAGGATATTTTTTCCATTGATTTTTTTTTTCCTTAGAAAGAGTGGAAGAAAGGGAGGAAGGGGGAGAAAGAGAGAAAAAAAAGAAACATCAATTGGCTGCCTCCTGCTCAAGCCTCAACCCAGGGCCAAGGATCAGATTGGACCTGCAACCCAGGTATGCACCTTTGACCGGGAATCAAACCTGAGACCCTTCAGTCCATAGGCCGAATCTCTAACCACTGAGTAACACTGACCAGGGCTCAAAACATATATTTATATATTTTGATATTTTTCTATTCTAATTTACATATAAATTAGAATTGATTTTTACAGGGAGGAAGGCAGAGGGAGAATCAGAAACATCAATCAGCTGCCTCCTGCACACCCCCTACTGGGGATGTGCCTGCACCCAAGGAACAAGCCCTTGACCGGAATCAAAGCTGCAACCCTTCAGGCCAATGCTCTATCCACTGAGCCAAACCAATTAGGGCTATACTAATTTATTTCCTCCCCACTATTCCTCTCAATAAACCTTAACCAGAAACCCAAAATGGAAATTAAGTTGGCTACCTCTTCACATGGGTTGTTGCCTTGGGGCACCCTGATGTATACTATAAACACTAGGTGTGTTTGCTCTCTACAACTCCGTAGAGAAGGAGATTTCATCATCTTCTTCAGCAACACATTCTGTTTTCCCAGGGGGAAGCTTTGGGTGGTAGTATTCACAATTATCAGAATCAAGAGCTACAGGTTTTTATCCCAAATTTTTATTTCTTATCCCTGTGTCCTCGGTCAAGGCTGTCCTACTCTAAGCCACATGTTTCTCATCTCTAAAATGGGGATAATGACAGCAGCTCTCTGCCTCCCTAGTTGGATGTGCATTTTAGTTTAAACTAACATCTTGGAGGATAAAAAAGAATTCTTTGAAATTAAAATTCTTAGAGGGCCCTCCGGAGGATGAAATAAAGTGAGGTGGACATAAGCACTCTGTAAACAGTAAGGAGCTAGGAAGACATAAGTAATCAATTAAATTATCATTCTGTCTAATAACCACAAACCTCTGTTTTGTAAAAAGCCAGTGATTTTAACTCATTCATTCATTCATTCATTCACTCACTGACTATGAGGCTCTCTTTGACAGTTTGGGGCTATCCTAAAGAACAAAATAAAGTCCCTGGTTTATGCTTTATATTTTAGAAGAGGAAACAGTCAAAATTAACTATTTCCGGTAGTAGTAATATGATAGTCTATGAGAGTAGAGATTGGTTGCAAGTAGGGAACTATTACTTTAAACAGAATAAAGTACTCATGAAAATTATTCTAATAAGAAGTCATATAAGCAGTGGCTTGAATGAACTGAGAGAGCAAGCCAGGGGACTCGCTGAGAGAAAGAGTATTTCTGGCAGAAGGAAGGATTCGATGATTTTAATAAATCTTTAGAGTTGTGTGGTCATCACCAGAATCTAGTTTTCTGTTTGTTGGTTGGTTGGTTGGTGAGTAACACTGTAGAAGAATCCAACTGGACCATTTGGAGAAGCACCCCGTTTTGTCTTTAGAATGTAGGCCAGTCAGATCCAGAGAAGAATCTTTTAACCTCTTGCTTCAAGAATAAAAGTTTGACTACTAGTATTCTAGGAGCCTCATACGCAGAGAGGGTGAGTACGCAGTATGCATATACTCACTTAATTACCCGGGTTTTGGTTTGATGCTCTTCTATTTCACTGTGTCTGACATCCTATCCAGAAAACCTTGGTTTTACCTTTTCCAGAGAATGAATTGCCAGTTTTCTGCTAGGGCCAGGAAGGACAATCACTCAATGGCTTAGAGTGGAGGAAGAGATTTAGGCATCTTAAATAGCTTTAACTGCATCTGTCATTAATTCTCTCCCTGCCCACTCCCGTTCATCTCCAGTTTCAGAGGTGCTACCAAGGTGCTACCAATTCTGAGCCTTTTGAGGATTCTGCAGTCTAGGTATACAGGTCAAGCTTTGCCCATGGAGTTTCCTCAAAAAATTAAAACTGGAACTCCCATTTGACCCAGTAATCCCACTCCTAGGAATGTATCCAAAGAAAACAGAAATACCAATCAGAAAGGATATATGTACCCCTATGTTCATAGCAGCACAATTTACAATAGCTAAAATTTGGAAACAGCCTAAGTGCCCATTAGCAGATGAGTGGATTAAAAAACAGTGGTACAACTACACAATGGAAATCTACATTGCTTTTTGTCTAACTAATAGTCCATTGTATTGATATAATACTTTTTTTAAAAACCCATTCATCAATTGATGGGCATTTGGGTTGTTTCCCTTTGGGGCTATTATGAATAATGCTCCTATGAACATTCATGCACCCATTTTTGTGTGAATGTATGTTTTCATATCTATTGGATATGTACTCAGGAGTGGAATTGTGAGGTCAGATGGTAACCCTATGCTTATCCTTTTGAGAAACTGCCAGACTGTTTTCCACAGAGGCTGCCCCATTGTGCCCTCCCACCAGCAGTTATGAGGGTTCCAATTTCTTCCTTTGATTACTTTTCATTCTAACGCCTCGGTTCTCTGAATCTTCTTAAATCTCCTTGCCTAAAACCCCTGTGTCCTTTATCCTTGGTTTTCCATCTTTTTTATAGTTTATATCATTAATGTGGCCTTAGATGTATTTGGCTTTTAATCCTTGTGAATTTATTTATTCAATAATATCTTTTAATTTCTAAGAATTCTTTTTTTATCCTCTAAGATGTTGTTAGTTTAGACTAAAATCAAACTATACCAATCTCTTGTTTATTTATTTATTTATTTATTTATTTATTTATTTATTTATGTTTTTTAAAATATATTTTATTGATTTTTTTACAGAGAGGAAGAGAGAGGGATAGAGAGTTAGAAATATCGATGAGAGAGAATCATCGATCAGCTGCCTCTTGGCACGCCCCCCACTGGGGATGTGCTGGCAACCAAGGTACATGCCTTTGACAGGAATCGAATCCGGGACCTTTCAGTCCGCAGGCCGACGCTCTATCCACTGAGCCAAACCAGTTTCGGCACCAGTCTCCTATTTAAAATATTCCTTAGCTTCAGCACTAAGTCCAAGTTCTTTGGTCTGAAATGATGGATCCTCAACTTTGCTTTTGCTCATGCCACCTCAGGCAAGAAAGCACTGCCCTTTTAGGTAGCTCAGTTGGTAAGAGTTTGTCTCTCAATACGCCACTGTTGCCAGTTTGATCCCTGGTCAGGGCACATATAAGAAGCAACCAATAAATGCATAAATAAGTAGAAGAACAAATCGAAGTCTCTCACACAATAAGTAAATAAAAACATTTTTTTTAAAGCATTGCCTTTTCTCTGCCTGGTATCACTATCTGTGTTTACCTGACACTATATTATAAATCCTTGTTTATGTGTCCTGTTTCCTCACGAATCTGTGAGACCAAGAGCAAAAACCTGACCAGTCTTTGACTCCCCAGTCTATCACACAGTAGGTGTTCATTTCATAAATGAGAATTCAGGAACTATAAGGCATACAATCTGAGATCTCAGACCAATGCCACAAATATAATATTAGAGCCAGAAGCCCTTAATAATCATGTCTGTTACATGAACAAATCATTTAGTCCCAACAACTCTTTTCAAACTTCTCTGTACTACTCGGCAGAATAAATCATTCCATCAAATATGAATCCCAATGTACGTTATTTATACCTCTCTTGCAGCCTTTATCCCTATAGTCTTCTGTTAATTTCTCTTTCAAGGACTGAGATAGTGCATATACATTTTTCTATCACCAACACATTGACACAAAGAAGGTGCTAAGTAAATATTTATAGTATGAAGGAGTAAATGAATGATCAGGAGAACTGAATTTTGCATTGGTTTCCATTATTAGCTCATTCAAGGATAGGGAGCAAGTCATTTAATTTCTCTGAGTCTCAATTTCTTAACCTGTGGTATGCGGAGATAACAATCCTGTCCAATTATTTCACAAATCACATGAAATGACCTGTATGGAACCAATATGGGAAATAATGACATGCTACCACAATAGAAACCATATCCCTCAGGTAAAACTAGTAAGGACATCATGTACTGAGCCACAGGGACAAACGTTCTGAATTGGGAGGGGAAATGTCCTTGACAGCCTGAGTGGCTTTAATTGTAGTTACTAAGCCAGTACAGGTTTTCAGCAAGCAGGTGTTATCCTCTCTGCCATATGGCTTGAGCCCCAGGGCCCCTCCCCCTCTTCACTAACAAACAGTGCGGCTATGGCTTTACTGCAGTCTCCTTTATGAGACCTCTCTGCCATCTTCTCTCTCAGTTCCCTGCCTCGGTGAGAAAAGAACCCTGGACTAGCACTCGGAAGACCCTAGTTCTAATCTGGTTCTGCCATAATGATGGGAGAAAAGAGACATTTGGGGGGGGCTAGCAATCTGAATCTAATCACTGCCCCTTTAACTGTCTTGTCCTGCAAGACCTATTTACGCCCCTTTTAGAGAGGCTATAAACCTTCCCCCAGACGAAGTTATCGGTACTGGCACTAGGCCAGGCCTTTGGTTGAGGTCTCAAAGCCCCAGCACATAGGGATCTTTAAGAACTTGCAAAGGGGACCAGAAACACTCCATATTTGGGAGACAAAGGACTGAAAAAGATATAAAAAGGGACAACTTCCTCCATGATGCTGCTCAGAATTTGAAAGATACCCCCCCAGCGCCCATGCATAATAAAGAATAACTCCATTTCTCTAAGCATTGCTTGGTTCTTCTCTGGTCTTCTGTAACAATAATAGCTAATTATGAGTCTCCAGGAAACTGTTTTTCTACCTGTGAAATGGGAATGAGAATACTTCCTTCACAAGGTAATTGTGAGGTCTAATTATTAGTGCAGTGCCTGGCACATATTGGCCACTCAATATATGAGAGCTGCCACACCACCCATAAAAGAATAAAGATATCTGAGCCACAAAGCACTGCTCAGCTTTCTCTAGTAATTTACTATTCAACAGTGGTAAGAACCTCCCAGAGATCTTTATATGTGCAAATGCTTCCCATCTTTTAATTACATATCTTCAATCAATGAAAGAGTGAATAGGGGAAAGCAACGCACCCTGGGAATCTGATACTATTGCCATCAACCCTTCTCAATTTCATATGATAGCTTACTATTTAAAGACCCTTTCAAACATATCATATTTTATTTGCTCTGAAAAATAGAACTCATAAGCTGAAAAAGGCAGAAGGATCTTGTTTTTTATATCAATAATCAATAAATCAATATTTTTCTTGATTAAGGTATTACATGTGTACATATCTTCCCATTGTCTCCAAACCTCCCCTTTCTCCCCCCACACACAGACACCAAGAGGGATCTTTGAAGTCATTGAGTTTTACTCCTCATCCCTTCCTGACAGGGCATTTACTACAGCTTCAGGGGACACCTTAAATGGACAGAGTATGCCGCCCTCAATCATGAATCGTAATCCTGGTTTTGTATACCCAAACCAAAGAGCGGGAATTCTCTTCTAAACTCAGGTTTTCGAAGGCATGTCCAGGTAAGGCAAAGCATAGCATCCTCTTTTTATTGATTAAAAAAGCCCAAGCTCAGAAACTGGCTTTCAAAGGCAAATGAAAAACTGAGCCTAAAAGCCAGTTCTTCTGGTTCCAAGGTTGGGATTTCTAGAACATTAAAAAATAAAATAAAAAATTAAAGCTGGAAGGGATATCTACTGATTGAGTCCAATTCCTTTGAAGTTCCCGGTATAGATAGGGACTCTGAGGCCCAGAGTGCGGTAGGGACCAATATGAGGGCCTCCCAGCCTAGGCTCTGCATCTGCCACACTGTCTTTGACCCTAACCACCACACCTGCCCATATCAGAATAGAGGAAATAAAGACTTACCAACGTGTTAGAAGAATTATAATCCTCAGCTAGTTTATCTGCAAAGGAAAAAAGACCAGGGACTCGGTCAGTAAACAATTACAGTGCATCTGCTCTTGAGAGCTAAGGAAGCCTAGCCAGTCAAGCCCTTGCCGGACTCAGAGAATGACAACAGCATACTTGGTACTAAGGGCCCAATACCATGCTAGGCACATTATACATATTACCTCCCTTATCCTCAATAGATTTCTGGTTTCCTTTTATAGATTTGGAAACTGAGGTTCAGAGATGTTAAGTCATCTGCCCAGGGTACACACAGTTGTTAAATAGGAGTCAAGATCTGAATTCTGGTCAAACTCTAAATACTGTGATAGAACTGTATCCACATCAGCAACACTATCGTCACCAGGCCTGAATCTAAAAGGAAGAAAGGACTCAGGGCTAGGTTGTCCTGAGCACCCATGACAAATTATGACCAGCCTGCAGCTTGGGCTTCTAGAAAGGATCCTCTACATTCATGTCTATTCCCCTCAGAGAGAGAAAGACGAAGGCTCAGGAAATGAGAGGCATTAATCATGTCAAGTCTAATTAAAGGCAGAATCTTGCTTCTAATAATAGAGTCAAGCTTCCACAGTAAGGTAATTACCATATTTCACTGATTCTGAGATGTTTTTTCACATTAACATCTCTATAAAAGAGATGTGTCCTATAAAGCCTTTTTTTTTTTAATTCCTCACCCAAGGATATATTTTACTGACTTTGAGAGAGAGAGAGAAAGAGAGAAAGAGAGATAGAGAGAGAGAGATAAATACCTATGTGAGAAACATCGACCAGTTGCTTCCCGTATGCACCCTGACTGGGGATCAAACCCACAACCTTTTGGTGTGCTGGACGATGTTCCAACCAAATGAGCCACCCAGCCAGGGCACATTTCATGTTTTAATTGGCAACCTTTTTTCTTTAGTGGTATATAAAATAATGATGCCTCTTAAAATTAATGATATCTTAGATTTAATGAAATATGAAACATACACTCAATGGAGATTTTTAGCAAGAAAATAAGTTTAAAGACGAAGTACTGCATTCGGTTTTATTCTTTAATTCCTAAAGTGTCTTTGCTGGTTCAAGAAGCTTCGCTGGAATTAAAGAGAAAAAATATTCTACCAAATCCAACACATTCCTCACCAAGAACCAAGCCCAGAGAATGCCCATTATATAAGAAAGTACCAGGTAGTACTTCTTCTGTCCTATGACAAATAATGGACCCACAAGCTATGACAAAATGTTCTTAAAACAAACCCTGAATAGCCAGCTGTACTCTGGTGAGATCAATTCAGGATGCACTTTAATTTATTTTTTTTTTTAATATTTTTTATTGACTTTGTACAGAGAGGAAGGGAGAGAGATAGAGAGTTAGAAACATCGATGAGAGATAGACATCAATCAGCTGCCTCTTGCACACCCCTACTGGGGATATGCCCGCAACCAAGGTACATGCCCTTGACCGGAATCGAACCCGGGACCTTTCAGTCCCCAAGCCAACGCTCTATCTATTGAGCCAAACCGGTCTTGGCTCAGGATGCACTTTAAACATAACTCATTGATTCTTTTTATCCAAAAGACATCTACATAGGGCAAAACAAAGCGCAATACTATGTCCTCACTGCACAACCCCAACCTGATGCTAGTGTTTTTGAGGACTGGGTACCGTGATAATAAATCTATCTGGTCCATAAAAGAAAGAAGTAAACATTGTTCCTTTTAACTGAGATGTACCATGTCTACATATCAAAATCAAATTCCATAGCACAGACGGACCGAGTAGAGAGGATCTCCAATCCCTTCATCTTACCAATGAGGAAACTAAGGTTCAGAGAAGAAAAGAAATGGGCTCAAGATTACATAAGCTGGTTTGGCTTAGTGGATAGAATGTCGGCCTGTGGACTGAAGGGTTTCGGTTTCGATTCTGATCAAGGGCATATGCCCAGATTGCAGGTTCAATTCCCAGTGGGGGGCATGCAAGAGGCAGCCAATCAATGATTCTCTTTCATCATTGATGTTTCTATCTCTCTCTCTTCCTCTCCCTTCCTCTCTGAAATCAATAAAATATATATATTTTTAAAATAAGACTGCATAAATCACTGGCAACGTAGGTTTAAACTCCCTACACTACTTTTTGTTAATCAGCACAGAAAATAAAATGCTGGGGGGGGAAATAGAAAAGTTGACAAAAATTGGCATGGAAGATTATGCTTGGGTTATAAACCCACAAAGGGTTGAAAGGCCCGAATTTAAAACACACTTCCACCACCTTATCAGTTGAATCACCCAGAGCAATTCACTTAGTATCTCTAAGCCTAATTAATTTCTCTGAGTCTGTAAGCTGGGGATAATAATCCTTGCCCTACCAATCTCACAAGGCCATAATGAGAATCAAATGAAATCATATATACATACATACAAGCATATATAGATTGAGGTAGTGTTATCATAATAGTATGAGAAGAGGGGAAACAGAAAAAGGAGAAAGATGACTTTAAAAATAAACCAAGCCAACATAAAATTTTGCCTGGAATTGGTCCTAGTCTTCAACTTCTAGAAACTTAAAAATTTCACTCACATATACTCCGTGTTACTCACATATGCATACATAGATGAGTATACACACAATTACCTGGATTGTATAGCATTCATTCATAAATACTTAAGTGGGTTTTAATTCCAAACGCACGAAAACCCACAGAGCTATGCTTCCATTTACATATATGTCACTTTTTCACATCTACATGTAAACATAAAACAGAAAGTCTTCCAAAGACTTTGCAGCTGAGGCTTTCAAAGCCAGCTCTAATCTCATATCTCCCTGACAAAATCCGTAGAACACAAGCTCTACTCTCCTGCCTGGAAAACTCGCCCCGCACCACCCCTCAACCCCAATTCCTCCTTGGAATGCCCCAGTCCTTCAACGCAAGAAATAAGGCAGACCCAGCGGGGCCAGACGTGAGGAAGGAAATACTGCTGGGAACATTCATGACCCTCTCCTGGGCACCACAATGGCAGCATGAGCGAAGCTGCAGCCTGTCATCCGCGCCATCTGTGCCCTTTGATACAAGCCAGATACTTGCTGGGAAAGCATCCTTCAAAATTAGCTGGTTCACCCTGGTTCTCACCTTCCCCAGTAATACTGCCCTTCGAAAAAGACAGCGTGGACTCCGGAAAGAGCACTGAACTCGGAGGTCAGAGACCAGCTCTGCCACTAAATCAGACACATCAGAAAAGCCTTTTTGGGCTCTGTCTGCAAAACGTGGGGCACTGGAAGTGATATACATCCTAAGGCTATTTCTTGCTCTGACATTCTAAGATGCTACACAAAAGGTAAGTCTCCAGAAATGTAGGCCTTCTCATGACTTGTCTAGGAAAAGAAAATTTCTCTACTATGAAAAGAAGTTCCCCAAATGAAGTTCCTAGAGGCAAGTAGTAAACTCAAAGGGTGCCGGTAGTGGATTAGGGGACCCGGCTTCTAATCTCAATTCTGTTATAAAAGACAATTCTGGAAACCATCGTCCCTTACATAGGGAGTATATCTAAAGCACATTTATTATTGCTGACCTGTTTTTCACTTGACTGATGAAAATCAGTGCCTTGATGAAGAAATTGGGCTTGCCCACTTAAAAGGTACACATTAAATGTGTTATTAAATAACTTAACAATATTAAAGATACTGGAGACAATGACGGCTATATTTCCACGGCATCATTTATAACCTATAAAGGACTTTCGCATCAATGAGCTCATTTTCTCCTCACTACAGCCTCCAGAGATAGGAATTATTACTCCCATTTTGAGGCTCGAAGAAATGAAGTGACCGTTGAAGGCTAGTGAGTGTCAGAAGTTAGATCTTTTAGCACAAAGTGTATGTCTTTCCATGTCATATTTTTTAATTGTGCCGTTTCAGAGTCAAGACTCAAGTGTGATGCAAAACCTCTCAAATTCCAAAATCCTGTCTTAGCGGAAGGACCATCTCCACTCTTTCCAATACTTTCTTCTCTCAACCTAGGCCAGCAGGCTCTTCCCCACCCACAAGAAAAATCCTTTTTCCCAGGCTGCCCTGTTCACAATCTTGTACCTGTAAAGCTCATGTACTTCTGGCTGTTGGAGGTCTTCTTGGAGTTATAGAATTCCAATACATCCAGCACAGCCTGCGGGTTTTTCTTCTGCTCCGACTTCGTGATGTTTGATGTCTGAAGCAAGCGGGCCCACTGTTCTGGCATCCCCTGTAAGAGGACATGCAAAGCTGTCAGGAGGATAGTCACAGGGGGCCGAAAGGAAAATCAGCACTCCTCTGATACCTGCTAGCAGCCAAGGGCAATTATAGTCATTCCTTTCTCTCTATACCCTCCGAGTGCTACACAAGCCTCTTTTATAAGACCTACTTCATTGGATTAGTCACTTCTTGAGATTTTGCTCCTTCACCAGGCTAATCCTCCTTTAGAATAGAAACCATGTCTGATTTGTCTCCGCACCATCAGTGCCCAGAACAGAGCCTGCTGCCGAAAGGCCACCTCACAGAGCTCTATTTAAGAAATGAAGATTCAAAGGATTGCTTTGGTGCAATTTTGGAGACCGGTCAAGTGTCCCTCTGGTGAATAAAAGAAGATAGTAACGAGGGTCTCAAGCAGATAGAAGCCATCAGGAAGACTAGAAAGGACTGCCTCTCACAGGGCACAGCCAGAACTCTGAAGGCCTTTCTGTGGCCTGGGACTTACTGTAAATTCCCCTGTGACAGCATCAAACCCAACGTGGATCGTGTGCTCAAAGTCTGAGGGAAGAGAAATCTCCGGCCGCTCCTTCTCCTTCTTTTTGTTTGCTGCAAAAGAAACAGAGAAAAGGAAATTTTTAAAAAAGAAACAGAAACATTATTACATGTTTAGGCTTATTTAGCTCTTTTGTTGATCTGTAGGCTCCTTTAGAGGCCAAGAATTATCTATTTCATATCTGTATTTACAGAGCCCAGTGCTGGGCTTAAACTGGAATAGATGCTCAATGCACGAGTGAAGACTTAATTTTTTTGTCTAACTTAAGGGAGGCACAGAAAGAACACTCATCAGAGTTAATAGTCCTGTTTCTACTACTAATGAGCTCTCTGATCCAGGAAATTCCCTTCCTTCTTCAAAAGCCTGGTTTCCCACCCATCTGTAAAGAGAGAAGGCTCCAGTAGGCTGTCTCTAAGGACACTTCCAGCCCTGACATCCTCTATTCAATGAGCTTCTATAGCCTGCATTCTACTTACTAGAGCTTTGACTATGGAGTTCTTTAAGGTTCAATTACAGAATTTTATATTTGGAAGAAGATTTAATAATGTGAGTCGCCAATATTTTATCAGGTGCTTACCAGGCAATGGCTCAAATTCTTTCCTATGTATTAATTAACTTTAGCTTCACAGCAACTCTATCACTTAGGTACTACCATCCTTATTTTACAGATAAATAAGATTAAGTTATTTGCCCAAAATCACATGATTAGTAATTGGCGTGCCAAGGCCCAAACCCAGGCAGTCTGGCTCAGAGCCTGATCTCTATACCACTAGGCTATGCTGCCTCTCTGGGTTAAAACCTTTAAGGCTTATTAAGTCCAATACTTGCAGGGTCTGGCATAAAGTAGATGTTCACTACAGTCCTGCTGGCCTCCCAGAAAAGCTGTAGTGCTGAAGTACCCTTGTTAGGGGTTGAATCGTGTCTCCCCAACTCTTAGTGCCTCAGAATGTGACCTTATTCGGAAATAGGGTCACTGAAGATGTAATTAGTTTTGTATTTGTATCATGCTCTAATGATTGCAAGGCCCTTTCCCATATATTAATTCTCTAGAGTCTCAAAACAACTGTGTGACAAGCAGAGCAGTGATTATGGTTCCCATTTGACAGAAGAAGAAACGGGGATACAAGAAATTAAGTAACCTGCCCAACATCACAGAGCAATTCAGAAGCAAATGAGGGACCAGAACTAAGGTGCTCAGACTTCCAGCTTTATAGCCTTTCTATTCTGGCACTCTGCCTCTCATGAACTGCTGCTGCTTATGATTCTGCTCTCTCTTTGTTCTCTCCAAATGCATTTATCTTCTATACAGTGGTCAATTTTACCCATTCTTCAGTGCCACCACCCTATACCAGGCAGTTATCTTTGGCCTGAATCATTCTAAGAGTTGCCCACCATCCGCATTCTGGTCCTCTCCAATGAAAACAACAGTTGGAGTAACCTATAGACTTCCTATTCAAAGTGGCATCAGTCAGCATCACTTGGGAAACTATTGAACACATAGAATCTCAAGCTCCACCATAAACTATTGAATCAGAATCTAAATTTTAATATCTCAAACTCCACCATAGACTATTGAACCAGAATTTAACTTTTAATAAGATCCCTAATGATTGGGTGTGTATAAAAGTTTGAGAATCAACCCACAGCCAACATCATACTCAAAGAGCAAAAATGAAGTGTTTCCCTTAACATCAGGAACAAGATAGGGATGTCCACTTTCACCACTCTTTATTCCATATAGTACTGGAAGTTCTAGCCATAGCAATCAGACAAGAAGAAGAAATAAAAGGCACCCAAATTTAAAAAGAAGTAAACTGTCATTATTTGCAGATAACATGATACTGTATATAAGGAACCCTAAAATCCCACAAAAAAACTAGTAGAACTGATAAATAAATTCAGTAAAGTAGCTGGCTGCAAAATAAATATCCGGAAATCTGTTTCACTTCTATACACCAATAATAAACTATCAGAAAGGGAAGCTCTGAAAACAATCCCATTTACAATTGCATCCAAAAAAAATCCTTGGAATAAATGTAACCACGGATATAAAAGACATGCACTCAGAGAATTATAAAACACTGAAGAAAAAAACTGAAGAAGATACATGTAAGTGCAAGCATATACAGTGTTCATGGATAGGAAGAATTATCAACATTAAGATGTCTATACTACCCCAAACAATCTATAATACCATGCAATACCTGGCAAGATACCAACAGTGTATTTCACAGAACTAGAACAAATTTTCCAAAAATTTATATGGAACCACAAAAGAACAGTCACTGCAATCTTGAGAAAGAACAAAGTTGAAGGAATCAAGCTACCAGATATCAATCTACACTATGAGGCCATGGTACTGTTATGGTACTGGCACAAAAACAGACTTATAGACCAATGGAACAGAACAGAAAGCACAGAAATAAACAGATGCCTTTACAGTCAATTAATATTTGACAAAGGAGACAAGAACATACGGTGAGGTAAAGACAGTCTATTCAATAAATGATATTGGGAAAATTGAACAGATAGATGAAAAAAATTAAACTACACCGCCTTCTCACACCACATACAAATAAACTCAAAATGGATTAAAGACTTAATTGTAAGTCACAAAATCATGAAAATCCTAGAAGAAAACACAGGAGGTAAAATCTCAGACACTTTTCTTAGCAATATTTTTTTCTGATATATCTCCTCAGGCAAGAGAAACAAAGAAAAATAAACAAAGAGAAATACATCAAACTAAAAAGCTTTTGCACAGTGAAGGAAATCATCAGCAAAATGAAAAGACAACCCATCAAATGCCAGAACATGTTTACCAATAACACATCTAATAAGGAGTTAATACACAAAATTTATAAATAACTTGTATAACAACACACAAAAATAACAACATCGGATTAAAAATTAGGCAAAGAACTTGAATGGACACTTCTCCAAAGAAGACATACAGATGGCCAGGAGACATGAAAAGATGCTCAACATCACTAACCATTAGAGAGATGCAAATTAAAACCACAATGAGATATCACCTCACACCTGTCATAATGTCTATCATCAATAAATCACAAACAACAAGCATTGGGGAGGATGTAAAGAAAAGGGACCCCTCATGCACTGTTGGTGGGTATGCAGATTGGTGTAGCCTTTATGGCAAACAGAATGGAGGTTCCTCAAAAATTAAAAATGGAACTGCCTTACAACCCAGCGATCCCACTTCTGTGAATATATCCAAAGAAACACTAATTCAAAAGAATACAGACACCCCTATATTCATTGCAGCATTATTTACAATAGCCAAGATTTGGAAGCCCATCAGTAGATGAGTGGATAAAAAATCTGTGGTACATTTACACAACGGAATACTACTTGGCTATAAAAGAGAAGGAAACCTTACCTTTTGTGACAATATGTCACAGTATTATACTAAGTGAAATAAGCCAGTTGAGAAAGACAAATATCATGATTTTTCTTACATATGGAATCTAATGAATAAAACAAACAAACAAAATAGAAACAGACTCATAGATACAGAGAACAGACTGACAGCTGTCAGAGGGGAGGGGTTTGGGGAACTAGGTCCAAAGGATGAAGGGATTAAGCCAGAGGGGGAAAAACCAAAACACCTCACAGACACAGATAACAGTATGGTTATCACTAAGGGGAAAGTGAACACACAATATCATAGACAGATAATGTATTATAGAACTGTACACTTGAAACCTCTATCATTTTATTAACCAATATCACCCCAATCAAATCAATAAAAATTAAAACAGATAAAATAAGTCCAGTCGGTGTTGCTCAGTGGTTGAGCACTGACCCATACTAGTAAACCAGGAGGTCATGGTTTGATTCCCTGTCAGGGCACATGACCAGGTTGTGTGGCTGGATCCCCAGTAGAGGGCATGCAGGAGGCAGCTGATCGATGGTGCTCCCTCATCATGGATGTTCCTATCTTTTTCTCCCTCTCCCTTCCTTTCTGAACTCAATAAAAATATATTGTTAAAAATGAAAAAGAAATGACCTTTCAAGCCATAAAAAGAGGAACCATAAAAGCACATTATGAGGTGAAAGAAACCGATCTGGAAAGACCACAGGTTTTAGCTATTCACCCACCCCACAATGTTCCTTCCAGAAGCAGCTGCTCTGGGAGGGAAGGCTAAGGACTTACCAAGGCCGAAATTAAGCTGCCATTTATGACATAAATCCATCTGTCCTGCTTACAGGAATGCATGGGACATGTTGCAGGGCTTTGGAATTGCTTTCTGTGCCTAAATTTCTTTTGATCTACTTACTTGAAAGTGTCTTAAGAATAACTGTTATTTTTATGTGTTACTTATATTTTTTGTTTTATATTTATATCACTATATTTTTACATATTATTTATATTATGTTACTATACCAGCCTAGGCTTGGAATAGCAAATGCAAAAGGAATTTTGGTAAAGAAGTCACAGACAGAAAACGGCTCAGAGGATGAGCGGTATACAGAACGGAGCCCCAGAGAAATGAAGTCCTTGAACACTCACTGGTAAACACACAGGGTAGTGCTGAAGGAGGCTCTGCTTCATATGCAGTACCTCCCACAGTACCTTCATAGACAGTACCTCCTCCTCTCGTTCTCCCTTTAAACAGTCAGCCATCTTTTAAAGAATGGCTCAAGTGCCACTTCTTCCCAAATGGATTTCCTGGCCTTTCCTCCCTCTGTGAATTCCCAAGACACTGAGTCATTATTTAGTTATTTCCTATCTAATATGATTCCTTGAGGTTTTTGAAGGCTTACCTCCTAAACTAAGATGTAAACTTCTTGAGGGCAAAAAAAAAATCATGATAGTAATAGCTATGCTTTTGTTACTATTTCAAGGTTATTACTGCTGTGTTATGACTGTTATAAACTACTGTTTTATTATTGTTATTGTTACTTTGAGGATCACTAAGGTAAAGAAAATGTATGTGCTTTGTAAGCTAAAGGTACCTTTGTAAGTTGACTTATCTTTAACATCAGAATGTATCTGAGACATCTCTATGGCAACCTCATGAGATACCTGGGTCAGAACTTCCCAGCTGGATCACTGACCTCAAAAACTGAGATAATAAATATTTGTTGTTTTAAGATGCTAAAAAAAAAAAAAAAAAAAAAAAAGAGAGAGAGAAGGGAAGAGTGTTAAAGTAATATTTCCTATCTCACTCATTAACAGAGAACTGGCTGAATGGAAAGCAGAATCATCCTGTAACTAGAGATCACTGGCTTGAGGACATGAAGTCGAGAAACAAGCTTACAACCTCACTAATTTTAACCCTATTCTAGTCTACTCAGCTTTCTGAACCACAAGGCTGACGATTTCAAATCCCATGTTGCTGTACAGCTATCCAATTCTCAGCACAAGACACTGGCCTTATTTATATTTTTAAAAGATTTATTTTTAAGAAGCACCTCTCATTGGTTCAGCTGAGCTAATCTGAACTCAAGGCAGTAAAACACTCCAAACTTGGAGAGATAAACACTGACATAGTCCAGTTTTAAAATTAACTTTGCTAAATGCTTCCCAAGCTTAGATAATTCCACTTTGGTTGTGAACATGTAGCCAGAAAAAGATTCCAAACGAAAAGCTGCAGGACTTCCTGGAATAAACCAAAGGCTCCAGGCCCTGACCGCAGGAACCAGGCTCTCCCGCATGGAATTCTGCAGCTCAGCACCATTACAGGCCCCGAGTGACAGTGTCTTCCCATCGCTTACACATCCCCCAGGCACACACTGAGGCCATGCTGGAGGTCAGCATTAGGTAATGCCCACAATCATCCTCCCCACTGCCAGCTCCCAGCTCAGTCACCACCACAGCCCACAGAGAACTCTTCTTTCTTATTCCCCAAGTCTTCTTAGAGACCCAAAAGTACCCCTCTGGAAATTCTGGATCCAAAGTCTGGCTGAAACCCAGGCATCTGTATTTTTTTTTAAAGCATCATGAGCGTCTCAGATGAGTAATCTGGGTTGAGAACAGCTGACAGAGGTGTTATGTTAGGATGTAACACATACTTAGGAAGACTTAGTTCCACTCTCATCCCTGCTGCTTCCCAGCGGTGAGACCTTGAACAATTTACTTTCCTCGGCCGCCCCAACAGAAAATGAGTTGTTGTGGGTATCAGATAAAATAATAAAGTTTTTAGTAAAATACACACACACACACACACACACACACACACACACACAAACACTTCATAATTGTACCGTGTTTTATAGTTTAGAAAATGCTTTTACACCCACTATGTCAAATGACAAAAGCTTACTAATGGTATAGGATGGGTAGAAATTATAATTATTACCATGTTACCGATAAGGATACTGGGATCAAAATAAATAGGTAAGGGGATGGGGAGACAACAGTAAATGTCAAGAGGCAGTGCAGACAGCAAAAAATGACACCAGGGGTTAGACCAGTGGAGTCAAACCAGATCTCAGTTCAACAACCTTGGTACTTGAGTTCTGGCTAAGAAAGAATTCAGAACCACGACTGAAACTGTAGGGAAAAGTTTATTTAGAAAGTCTCAGAGGTAAAAAGAAGTGAGCCATAGGAGAAATGGGCCTAGGAAACAAGTCACAGAGGCAAAGGAAGGGTCCTTGGAGCTTAGGAAAGAGAAAGGTAAAGCTAACCCACCAGGGAGGGGAGAGGTGTAGGCCAACTCCAGGGAGAGCTCACTGGCCCTCCTCCGAAGGGATGTTAAGGACAGAGATTTTAGGGAGAGCCCCAGAGGGGGATCTCAATATCTCAACAGAATTTCATTAGCTTTCCAATGTGTCCCCTGATTGGTCAGCTCCAGGGAGCCTATGCAGCTGGTCCTGATATCAGCCATAGTGTAGCTTGTCTGGGCCAAGCACTGAAACTCAGCTGAGGCCTAGACATATTTGATGTGGGTCAAAACTTTATTGACCGGGGCTATTTTCTAACCCTCTTGTTCATTCCCTGACTAAGGGGATCTCATGGGCATTACTACCGTGTTTCTCCAAAAATAAGACATCCTCCGAAAATAAGACCTACTTACAGATTTCCTTCTGAGTAAAATATAAGGCATCCCCCCAAAAAAATAAGGGCCTCCCCCCAGGCTAAACATGAGAGATTTGGTCCACTGATTCTGAAAGAAATGGAGTCACAAGAAATTCACCAGGAAATTCAGGAATTGGATTGTTATGATAATGTTCCAGAAGATGATGACATGATTGTCATTGAATAATTGAGTAAATTCTTGATACTGTAGGATTCACAGTTTGTCTGGTTTGTGTTGACAACTACCATACTACCGTACCGTATACAGGTAATAAATGTCCTTTATTTTCATTTAACAATAAATGTGTACCGTATTCTTCTTCATGGAAAAATAAGACATCCCCTGAAAATAAGACCTAGCGCATCTTTGGGAGCAAAAATTAATATAAGACACTGTCTTATTTTCGGGGAAACAGGGTAGCAACATGGGGAGGGCCCCAACCACATGACCATCGTCGATATGAAGGGTTAAGGGTCTA
Organism: Nyctalus aviator; assembly: GCA_036971965.1. Classification (NCBI taxonomy): domain Eukaryota; kingdom Metazoa; phylum Chordata; class Mammalia; order Chiroptera; family Vespertilionidae; genus Nyctalus; species Nyctalus aviator. The sequence goes on from CM072929.1 coordinate 42,061,759, forward strand.
AACCACATGACCAGCAATATGCTAGAGGAGGAAAGGTTACCCGGGGGTGAGGTCCTTGTTTTCCCAGGTTTGCTCCTTACTAGGCACCCAGGGCTTTGGACCAGGGTGACCTTCTGTATCTGGCCCAGCGTCTTTGGTCTGCTCAAGTCTGTCAACTGCCAACCACAGTAGGACTCAATCTAGGTGATCTAAGTCCAGTTCTAGGCCATTTTTCTATGCAGCTGGTATACACTTTCAAATATTTTACAAAGGGCATGCTACTTTAAAGACTGTGACAATGTGTATCCTGCCAGGACTAAGCCCAAAGCAGCAGGTCAACAATGCTGATTGGCTGGATGGCAATATCAACTGAGCACAAAATCAGGTCGAATAAAAGCTCCCAACAAAAGGTAAAAATCACTTTTCAAAAAATTTCATTTTGATGTACACATGAATCTTAGCCATCTAGGATCTTAAACCTATGAGCTCAGGGCTTGCATGGAAAATCTTTAACTAGAGAATGAAAGAGAAGTTACAAGATCATTTCATAACAACTTCTTATAAGTCTGTTCTTTGAATTTAGAGAGACGCAGCTTTAACCTTGAGGTAAGAGATTTGTTTTCAGACCAGATTTGTCATAAGGTTACTCGGTAAGGATTTCTAGAAGTACCTCTGGGGCTACAGCTCTTTGGCCTAGATTGTTTTTACCCATATAGACAACCTAATCCAACTTCACCTTTGTAATATCTCATGTATCTAATTACTAGAGGCCCAGTGCACAAATTCATGCAGCAGTGGGGTTCCTCAGCCTGGCCTGCGGAATTGGGCCGAAACCGACTCTCTGACATCTCCCAAGTCCTGGATTGTGAGAGGGCACAGGCCAGACCCCGCCAGTGCAAGATCGAGGTGGGGAGGGACACAGGAGGTTTACCAGCCAGGGAGGGACCGCAGGAGGACTCTAGGGGGTACTCAGCCTATCTCGCTAAGTCTCCATCAGCCAGACCCCAGCAGCAAGCTAGCCTACTGATCAGAGCCATTCAACCAATCAAAGCATAATATGATAATGATATCCTAAGGCCGCTCAACCACTCACTATGATATGCACTGAACACCAGGGGCAGACAGTTGATCAGTCAACCAGTTGCTATGATGTGCACTGATCACCAGGGGACAGACGCTGTGACCAGTAGGTTAGTTTGCTGCTGGGGTCCAGCCACAAATCAAGACTGATAGAGATGGGACAGGCACACCATGGAGCCCTCCTATAATCCATCCCTGGCTGGCCAACCTCCCATGTCCCTCCCCAGTCCTGATCATGTACTGGGCTGGCAATCCAGGCTAAGGGCCTCCCCACCTTCAAGTGCACAAGTTTCATGCACCAGGCCTCTTTTTATATATGAGTTTAATAAGTCTATTTTCCATTTGACTCCAGCCACTTTAGGCAGGAAAGACAAGAGAAATATTTAATAGCGTGGAAAGAGGTATTAAAAGGAAAATGAAGTCAAGGAAAGAACAAATCTTTTATCTGTTGTACCGAGATTCCGTATTCCCCAAACACCAGCAGGGAGCCAAGTCCGATGCAATTAACAAGAGAGCCTCTTCCATGTTACATGAGCTCTGTCCCACTCACGCCAACAGCATGGCGGGTGAGAGTGCGAACTTCAACCAGTCCATGGGTTTTACACTGGTGGTGATGTCACTGCTTTGGCTAACACTGTTTGGTTGGGTGAGGGCTAGGGTCCAGTTACACAAAATGGAGGATAACTTCACCCTGCCCCACAGTGGAGTCCGGAGTTTATCCTCGCCCCGCCCTGCCCTGCCCTCTCATATTCAGGTTACCAAAAAAATAAATAAATAAGTATACAAATTATGAGAAAGAAGCGAAGTACTGTACTTTTATCTCCAGGTAGGATGGATCTGTAAAATCGGTCCTTCTTTTTCTTCTCCTCTGGATTTGGAGGCAGAGGTTTGGAGCCGTGGTTTAGGGTTCCAGCATCTTTGCTACCAGCTCCAATCATAGTGCTGGTGTTTCTCATTGGAGGGGCTGGGGGTTTATCTTGAATGTCCAGGCCGTTATTTGACATTGTCACCACCAGCAGCAGCTACTGGAATCAGAAGAAAAGAACATAGCATTTTTATTATTTTTGAACAAAAAGAAATGTGTGTTGAAAAATTTAAAAGAATCCAAATTATACAATCCTTCCTCCAGGGCCCTGTTCAAGCCCTCCTCTGCATACCACGACTACCACTATTGCATTCAGTCAACAGTACTCAAAGATACAGCCCCTACTCTGTGCCAAGCATGGCTGAAAATCCACAAGGTTCTTGCTTTTCTCTGCATTCACCTATTTAAGGCATTAGAGAACACAGAAAAGCATGATGATGTAGTTTAAAAGACAGAAATTTAGCCCAGCTGAGCTAAGTCTGAATCCCAGTGCCATTTATTACTTTAGGAAAATTCTTTAATCATGTGTGCCATTTATTCATCCACATGAAGATTAAATAAAACTACTAACAGCATTCCACATAGTGAATTTTCCGCCTATCTCTAGTTTGTAACCTGAAGAAAATCGCATTCCCTCTCTGGAATGGACTGTATCACTCTATCAAGGGTCTGTAAAGCCGCAGGCTTTGTAAATAATTTTACTGAAACATAGCAACACCCATTCATTTACAAATGTCTATGACTTCTTTCACATTCCAAGGGCAGGACTGAGTGGTTGTAACGGAGACTGTATGCCCACAAACCTAAAATATTTACAATCTAGTTCTTTACAGGAGAAGTTTGCAGACACCTGGCCTATATCACCTCTGCACTATCTCTTTCCTTTAAAATTTGACCTTATTCTAAATATACGATGGTCAATGAAGAAACCATCCTATCCTATATGCTGCTGAATTTATTGGCAATCTCCAATGCTTCTGAAAAATAAAAAGAATAAAAAAGGGGAAAGAGGTAAAATCCCCTATTATATGGTAGCAATAGTTTTAATGAAGATATATGTTATCACCGCAAATAAGTGTCAATGGATAGATATGTTTCAGAGTTAATGAAGTTTCTCATTATTCTTCCATGCTACAGAGGATATTACATCTTTAACCATGACTACTTAGAATGTAAGCTCTTTAGAGTCAAACTCAACAGTGTTTTTAAGACTAACGTTTCTAATTTTTTTTTTAAATCAGCATAATAATTACCCAGAGCTTTTTAGAAAATAGAGATGCATGGCTTAACTCCCATAAATTTTGATTTTGTATGACTGGGCTAAGGCCAAATTTGTAATTTAAAAAACTACTGATCTTAATACCAGCCAGATTTGAATAGCACTGCCTTACATATCAATTGCTTAAATGCTATAAACAAAATCTATGAGTCTTTTTAACATTTTCTAATACATGCAAAACTAAATGATTCCCTGCATTCATCCCTCCCTCAGCCTCCCTCCCCAGTCCTACCCCCAAAATCCTTTCTCCATGTGCCCTTTGGAACTGTTCTCACCTCTAAGCAGTTAGGTGTTTCCTCCAGACCCAGGGCAATGGTATATTTCTAGGTTATTGCATTTATTTTTACTAGATTATAATTGTTTTCACCATAAGCAAGAGTGAAGAAATGTGTGTTGAAAAATTTAAAAGAATCCAAATTATACAATCCTTCTTCCAGGGCCCTGTTCAAGCCCTTCTCTGCATACCACATACCAAAAGTTGTGCTCTATTTTGTCACCTTTACAATCCAAAAGTGCCTCATACAGTATCTGGCTTATAGTAGATTCAATAAATGTTTTAATTAATCAAAAGTTTACACAGGGCCCTAACTGGTTTGGTTCAGTAGATAGAGCGTCAGCCTGCGGACTGAAGGATCCCAGGTTCGATTCTGGTCAAGGGCATGTACCTTGGTTGCGGGCACATCCCCAGTAGGGAGTGTGCAGGAGGCAGCTGATCGATGTTTCTCTCTCATTGACGTTTCTAACACTCTCTTCCTCTCTGTAAAAAATCAAATATATATATATATGTTTAAAAAGTTTACACAGGAATATATACCTTGCCATTAAGGAACTTAATAAAGATGAAATTTTAAGGTTCTTCCCAATTGACCTACCTTATAAACTAAGCCACCACACCTGGACCCAACTTGCATTCAAACTATACCTCAGAAATCTCTGTGCTCCTGAATTTGCCAAGTAGTCTCTGACCCCACTCCTGACTCCCCAATGCTTCTGGTCAGTGATCTCTCCTAACTCATCTTTCAAGGTCAAATTCGAACTTCATCTTTTTGTATAATTCATCCTGGCCTTCCTCTGGCAAACCAACTGCTCCTTACTTCTCTTTTGGAACAAAATAAATCAAGTAAGCAAAGACAATCTTGTTCACCTAGACTAACTCTCTGGTGTGCTTTTTATCCATTTCTTCCAGTTTCACTTTGCAGCTTTGCTTTTGCTTTTTCCTACCAGCCCCAACTCAAGTCCCCCAGCACCCCAAAGAGAACTTCTACCGGCTCAGTTCTCAAGTACACTTTCCCACTGCAAACTGCCAGTTCCAAAATTATACTCCCTGCAGCCACCTGATACGCTAAGCAGGCCCTTCCTTGCCTCTTCAGCCAACAACTTCATTGACTGTAACTCCCTTTTATGACCACAGCCCAGGACTGTGCCAAAAAAGGCTTCATCAGCCTTTCTGATACCTACAGCTTTTCTTCACTTCTCAGTTCTTTCACTGTGCCTGGGGAATTCTTGGTGGTAGAGCTCCACTTTCAAAAAAGAGCCCAGGTTACTTAAAACATAAAATCTGCTGTTGGAATACAATGTTTGAATTCACTGCACCATATTCCAGCCTACGTTATCCCGCCTATGATTAAAAACCAGTGATTAAAAAAAAAAAAAAATCTACAGTCTCAAGAGTTAGCCTATTCTATCTTTGGTCACCTCACTTAGAGAGTTCTCACTTATATTAAGTTCTGTCTACCTCACACTGCATTGCAATTACTTGTTTACACATCTGCCTTCCCTTTCACTCCTCTCTCCTGCCCGACTATGAACACCCCCAAAACAAAATACAGTCTTATTTACTTCTTAACCTCCAACCCTTGGCCTGATAAGAATAGGTAATCAATAAAGACTTGTTGAACAAATGAACAAATAAAAGAACAAGCAAACAAATAAACAAAAACTACTTCCATCTATTAGTCCTAACTCCTATCTCTTAGAGCTATTCAGAAAAGATTATTGCCTCTTCCCCAGACAGAACTGTAGATACTTGAAATCATCTTTCACCCAGCTGGCATGGCTCAACGGTTGAGTGTCGACCTATGAATCACAAGGTCATGGTTCAATTTCCGATCAGGGCACATGCCCAGGTTGCGGGTTCAGTCCCCAGTGCTAAGGCATACAGGAGGCAGCTGATCAATGATTTTTCTCTCATCATTGAGATTTCTATCTCTCTCTCCCTCTCCCTTTCTCTCTGAAATCAATAAAAGTATTTTTTAAATAAATAAAGATGGGGATTAGAATCCATATCTTCAAACTCTCTGTCAAAGGATTTTCCAACTGTATTTGAGGTAATTCTAGCCCCTTTGCTCCTTTTCTGACCTGAATTCTACTTCTGATTTATGTTTAGGTTGGTCACATCTAGCCAATAGAAAATACAGAAATATATAAACATGTTTGGGCTGGACTTGATTGATATTCACCCAATTTCTTCCACGAGCTAATCAGCACCAGAGAAGATATACAAATCCCTGGTCTTCAAATCAGCCACATGGAAGTTAGATACACCTTTTGCTATAGTTGCAGTTACTCATTGAAGTACAATTCAAATCAATAAATTTTTACTAAGTCCTTACATGTAAGGTGCTATGCTAGAAACCAGGGATTTGGAGACAAATAAATGAATAAGATATGATTCCAATCCAGAGATTCTCACAGTCTAGAAAGCAGGATAGACAGGACCTAGAAAACCACAATGCCAGGCCATTTAAAAGAGTGCCATAGAACAGTGCAAGCAATAAAATGTCAGAAGACACAGAAAGGAATACCTCTATTGAATTAAGGTAATCAATGAGGCTTCATAAGAAGAGATGGTGTTAAGAGTAAGGACTTAAAGAATAAATGAGTCAGACTAATGGCCTTTGACTCTCGACTATTAGAATTCCTATGAGCTTCTTAAAGCACCAGCTGAGGTACTTAGGGGGAAGTATACTAATATCTGCAATTTACTTTGAAATGCATTTATAAAAATAAAATTGATTAATGGATGAACATAGAGATGTGATATACTACACACATCAATATATAATGTATAATGGATATGATAAAACAAGTAAATGAAAATGTTTATGGTAGAAGAATCTAGGTGGTGGTTATACAGCTATTCACTATAAAATCCTTTGAACTTTGCTCTATGTCTGAAGACTTTCCTATTAAGAAGTTGTGGCTTAAGCTCTGATGCAATTGGTCTGGAATAGCACTGGTCTAGTACCTGAACCAAAGAAAACAGACAATAAATAAATGATTTTGATGGAGAGCAATGATGGCAAATGCATCCCAGACCACAGGGATAACATAAGTGTGAGACTACAGTGTGGAAGAATGCAAGGTGAAGGTGAAAAAAGTAGGGTGCAGGAATCGAAGAGGGTCTTTTACAGCATTTTTTAGTCAGAAAACGGTCCCTTCTTAGCAAATCCGGATCTATGCAATGAATGTCTCATGTTAAACACAAAAGATGACACTGCTGACTTTTTTAAAGGCTGTAGAGATGACAATGAAAAAAGAGGTGTTGCCTGAGGGAGAGTCCCGTCTGCAGTGAATTCTCCATGATGCCTGGAGCTCACACCTGAGACCTGGGGAGTCTGGGAGAGTCCTTCACGCCGCCGGAGAGACTTGCCTAAAATTCTGAAAAAGTTTCCCCAGAGAACCTTCAGGGCAATCTATCTTTACCAGTAGGATTTCCGCCATCATCTGGGGCTGATATTTGAATAACCATTAACATTAGAGCACATGTGCGGGTTTACAGGAAACTTAGAAATCTATTCAACTGGTATCGATTTTCTCAGTCATTCATGCAAGTATTGATGTATTACCTACTGTGTGCCAGGCTGTGCTAGGTGCTGGAGATAAAACAGTGAGCAAGTCAGAAGAAACAAATTCTCAAAGATGTTTCCAGTCACCCAGGACCACAGAGCTAGCGGGCAGCAGAGGCAGGAGCCTGACATGAAGTCTAAAACCAAGACCTCCTTTCTTTCCACCCATCACACCTCACTGTTCACGCTAGAGGCAAAGGGACGGACCAGATGACTTCTAATAACCCCTCCGACCGTCATTTTAAATGAAGGAGAGAAAGGAAAAAAGAAGAAATAAAATCTATTCCAAACATATATTAATCTCATTTCTCAGTTCCAACATCTCAGAGCAGCTGAGACTGGCATGACCTATACTCCCCCCCAAGACAGGGGAGTACCGCATGCCCTTGACACCTAGTTATGAGAATCTGATCTTTAATTAAATTGTGCCAGGAGGTTTTCTTTGGCAGAGGCCTAGAACGCTGCAGTCCTGAATTTGCTGAGGGATGTCCTTCTGATCTGTCAGACACTCCGGTTATGCAGCCTCCAGCCACTTTAGCGAGAAGAAAGCAACCGCTGAGGTAGCAGGGAGGGAAGCTGGAGGCTGCTTCTGGGTGGTTAGGAAAGCTCCTTTCATTTCTAACCCTCAGTTTCCTCCTAGCAAAATTCAAATAAGTTATGAGAATTAAAAAGTTATTACACAGTTATGAGAATTAAAAGGCATATGTAAAAGCATCTAGCCTGCTACCTGGCACAGAATAAATACCCAATAAATATTTGTTCACACCCCCCACTCATCTCTCCAGATCCTCTCTATTTCCTAAACTGGTTGTCCCAGCTCAATACGCTTTCATGCCCCTGCCTTTGCCCACACGGTTCTCCCTGACGAAAATGTCCCAACTTGTCTGGCAAACCAAGTCCTACTCAATCCTCAAGACCCAGCTTGACTCACTTCCTCTATGAAAACCTTCACAGAACACCCCCCTCTACATCTTCCTTCCCCTAATTTAATAGCATTTTATACATACTTCTAAGCAGCGGTTTCCATATGTCATCATATTAACAGACTATGAGCAAGTCACGGGATAAAACTGAATCTGAGTAGCCTCTGTATTCCAGAATCTGGCCCAGCACACACCTAGTAATAGGTTCACTAAAAAGCAACCTGGTTTAGTGGGAAGAGAAAAAGAAACACTAGGAACTGGAAGAATCTTGAAAAATCAGTCAGTTCCAAATCTTTTATTTTATAGTTGGTAACCTGAAACCAAATGTATGCAATTTATCTAAGATCACTCAATGAAATAGTGAGAAAGTCACGACTAGCCTCTGATAACTCTGATTCCCTTACAAATATTTTCTACACTGATGATTATTTGAGACAGAATGAACAAAGAACTGTTTCGGGGAGACTTCTTGCAATTGGCGAGGTCTGAGAGGCAGCAAAGTGAAGTGGAAAAGGCAGAGAGATTTGGTGTCAGACTTAATTAAGTTCACTTAGGTTGGCCTGGTACCTGCATCCTCTCCTCCCCGTACCAAGCACACTGGCACATCTTCCTCCTTCCTACCACCCCTGAAAATAGTCCCTAGAGTTACTTGCAGAAACCAGTACCAAAGGTCTTATAATCCTCTCCCTACCTTCTTGGGAAATTCCTGACCAGCAGCATCAGCTGAGCTACTCCCGATAGTAAGCTTCGAACCTCTAGACTCTTAACAAATGGCCTGAGAAAATGAACTGAGAAAATCATCACTAAAAAAGCCTGTACAATCTGAGAAGGAATCCACAGGCAATCTGGTTCAATCTTCCAAGAAACACTGGAATCTATTCTGCTGTCTCCTAAATAGATGATCTTCCAGGTAATTTCTGCCTGAACATATCCCGTGGTTTCCCACAATACCACATGCTGCCTCAAAGGAGCATTTTCTCTTGGGAGTATTAAGAACCACAGCATGAAAATAGACTGCCCTCTTGCCTCTAAAAGATATCCAGACTGAGCCAATCAAGCTTCCAGTGCCCATTTACTTCAGCCACTCTTAATCACCCAAACTCTCATCCCCAGGCTTTTCTGTATACCCTCTACTCTGACCAAATTCCTCAGGAGAAGTATATGTGAAATGAGGAAGGGGAGAGAGGGATGAAGAAGGTACATAAAATAAGGTGATCAGAACAGGCTTCTCTAAGGAAGAGATGCTTATGATCTGAATGAATAAGACAGCAATCATAGTAATCATACTTGGAACCATTTTAAGCTGAGGGAGCAGTAAATACAATTGTCCTAGATAAGAATATTTGGGCATGGAGAATGGCAAAAAGAATTGGATGAACAAGGAGAAATGTGGTCGGAGAGTGAGATTAGAGATGACAGCCAGAGGTTACAGATCACAGCAGGACCTTACAGATCACAATTAGGTTTGGATTTTGCAGCAAGTGTGAGAAAACAGTGAAGAGTTTTGAGCAGTGATCTCAGGGGAGGAAAAGTAGTGAGGTCATTAAGAAGTAATTACAATAATCCAAGAGAGAACGGATGGTGGCTTGAATGAATGGTAGTAAGTAGAAAGAAGTATTGCAAAGGTTGATATATTTTGAAGGCAGAGCCAAATGATTTATTTAGAGAGTGAACACTCAGTGTAAGAAAAAAAATCAAGCTTTATCTCTAATTTTTTGGCCTGATATAAACACTGGGTAAATATCCTATAGTGTCTCCTATTCAAACAGACACACATACACACACACACACACACCCCTTTCCCTTGACACCAACATCCTCCTCCAAACACCATCAGGTCTTTTGTTCCTCTTTATAACAAAACTTCTCAAAAGAAGTGTCTACAAGTACTTACACTAGCCCACTTCCTCCCCTTCTGTTTGCCAACTAACAGCCTATTATTTCACCAAAAGTATTGTCAAGATTACCAATTATGTCCATGTTGCCAAATCAAGTTGCCAGTGTGGCTCAGTTGGTTGAGCGTCCTCCCATGCACCAAAAGGTCGCACCAGTTCAATTCCCAGTTAGAGAATTGAATGTCCATGTTTTGAGCTTGATCCCCAGTGGGGGTGTGCAGGAGGCAGCCAACTGATGTTTTTCTTTTGCATGGATGTTTCTCTCTCTCTCTCTCTCTCTCTCTCTCTCTCTCTCTCTCTATCTATCTCTATCTCTATCTCTATCTCTATCTCTCCCCCTTCCTTTCACTCTAAAAAAAAATAAATACACACACAATAACAGCACATTTTAAAAAATAAATAAAAAACAAATCAACTATTCTATCCTCACCTTACTCAATCTCTCAGCAACATTCAACATAATTGATCTCCCTTTTTTTTCAGATGCTCTATTTTCTTGGCTTCTGGGAATGCACATTCACCTTCTTTCCTCCTATCTTTCTGTCTTCTCCTACCTTCCTTTACTAACTATCCTCTATTTGTCCAAGACTAGGAAGAATGGACTACACTCTCCAACAAATGATCTCATCCATTCCCATGGCTTTACATAACACCTATATGTTGATATCTCTAGCCAAGTGTCTGTCTCTAGCCCAAAAGCTGTCTTTCAGACTAAAAACAACCTGTTAGACAACTCTACCTGTATTTCTGATAAGTATCTTAAACCTGACATGAATAAATGGAACTCTTTTTTAAAAAAATATATTTTTATTGACCTCAAAGAAGAAGGGAGAGGGAGATAGAAACCAAATGGAACTCTTGCTTTTCACAGCATCTATCATGAATTTTTATTCTATTTGCTTACTTATTATACATCTTCCTCAATAAACAGTACGCTTCCCAAAGGAGCAACGAAGTCTGCTGTGTTTACCAATGTACTCCTAGCAACTAAATAGGGTTTAGCAGAGCACACACCAAGTAGATACCAAGATTTACTAGACACTGTGGCTGCTCTCATAATATTCACATACTAATGGGAGAAGCAGATACACAATCCACAATGATAGGACAGCATGGTAAGTGCCACTCTGTGTGATGAGAGGAAGCTCATGAGAGCTGCATGAATCCAAAAGAGGGGCCCTTAGTGGCCCCACAGTGAGGGGAGACTTTCTTAAGAAGGTGACTTCAGAGTTTATTTTTGCAAGCTAAGAAAAAGTATAGCTATCGAGTCCTTACTATATAATTTTTTCTTTTTTTATAGAATTATTTTGAAACATTATTATAGCTCCTCAAGGTAAATATAAATATCTCCTATTTTATATATGAAGCTCGAAAAGATTAAAAACCAGATAGCTAGTAGTGGTAGAACCAGAATTTGAATTGAGGTCAGTCTGCTTTTAAATTCCTCCCCCTTCCTTTTTTTTTTTTCTCCTATCACAAGGCATCACTAAAAATAAAACATTTTTATACTTGCCATCTACTATTTGCTTGACCTTAAACAAATCACTATACCACTTGACCTCAGTTTTCAGCATGGGACTCAGTTACCAGTCTCCAAATCACTCTCTAGCCCCTCTCCCTCCTTTTCCTTTATTATTAAGGGTTGAGGTTCAACGATAGCCAGTGAGCAGCCCTGAGCACTTCTTTCAGGCTGCAGCATCTGAGCACTCTTCATGGCTGAACATGCATTCAGGAACATCTACAGTAACATTTGCACAGAGCGCTTTACAGGTGACAAGGCAGTTTCACATATTCATTCTTTCACTTGATCTTCACCAGTTCTATGAGCTGGAAGTAAAATGCCTGGCCCAGCTTCCTCTGGTCTCTAAACTGTACTGCCCGCCAGAAGCTGAACTGAAGAAAACTGGGGAGGGAGGAGGGGCCTGGGGGGAGAGGAAGCGGGCCAATGACTCAGAGGGAACTCAGCACCAAGTCACCCAAATGGCCTAGAGCCAGGAGAAGTTAAGAGGGACCGAGTCTCTTTCCCTTCCAAGGTAATGAGTGTCTGTCTGGCTATGGCACAGTGACCAACCATACAGAGCTGTTCTTCCTTCTCAGGAGAACCTAGAGTCTAACCCTACAGGTAGGCAGAAATGAGAATGTAAGGAAACCCTAAGGACACTATACGCACACACAGGGCCAGAAGATAACACGGTATAAGAGACGAGGTGTCACCTTTAAAAAAGAGTTGAGTTGAGGACTCAGGTCTGTCGCTGACTTGATGAATCAAGTTCCCTCTGTGTTATCACAGTCCCTTGTACATCTCTTATATCACAAATATTTATTTCATGAGGTTACAGATATCCATACTCCTTGACCTGTACTGGAAGGCAGCAACTGAGTCCAATTTCCAACCCCGACACCATAACTGACATAGAAGAGATGGTTCAGGGAATGTCTCAGGAGGGATGGATGCCATATGCAAAGCTTTTTGTATGTACACACGTTCCACATTCTAGTCTAGACAGTTACTGCCAGGAAAGCTGCAATCCTGTCTTATCTCTGTTTCCCCGCTCACTCTCTTACTTTGAGAACATGGCTCTAGAAGAGTTTGCTGAGTAGAAACAAACCAGTCCAAAAAGCCAGCCTTCAGAGGGAAAGAGAATTAATTAACCTGCATGTTCCTCTTTCACACCGCTATCCACAAAGAACCCCCACCTTGTCTCTTCTTCAAAAGACCACTGTTCTCCCCCAGAACTCCTCCTTCTCTGCCTCCACCTCACCCCTGCTGTCTCCCTCATCATCCCTGGGCTCACAAAGGTTCCCTCTTTCCGTCCAGGTCAGCAACACCTCAGAGCTACCTAAGAGTCTTGTTCCTCTCCCTCTCAACCTCACCAGAATGTTAGCTTCTGCCCAGTCCTACTGGACCCTCTTGCTCTCATCCCAGGCTAGTTTTCAAGCTCCCCACCTCCCAACTTATGTACTCCCCACTGTCTGCTGCTGCCCAGGCCCCTCCGGGAAGGAGGTGGGGAACAAATCCAGGAAGAAAGACTGCCCATTGGTAGGCCCAAAGAAAGGAAGTAAGGAGAGAGGCTGACCCTGGGGGAAGAAAGGATTTGTAAGTAAAAGCCAAATGCCAGGGAGTTAGATGGGAGTTAGAGAGTGTTTGGTCCACACAAACACCAGAGCAAAGGTCCCTACAACCAATAACCCAATACTAATGAGAAAGTTTATCAGTACTTCTAGAAGGAAGAGAAGAAAGCCTAACCAAGCAGGAGAAGGATCCAAGAGAGGGAAGGAAAAACTAGCAATGGAGGGGAAGGGATAAGAAAGGGAAAGCAGGGAAGCAGGAGGGAGCAGGAAGAAGATAGAAACTGAGGCTGAGAGAAAAATTGGGTCAGGGCAGGATAGAAAAAATAACATGAACAGGAAAGAAAAAGTAGGAAGAGGAAGGCAAGGAGGCAGTCATAGAAAAACTAAAGAGAGGAAGGAGGTCCTAAATAATCAAGTAGGTTAATACCAGACCTGACATGTATTTCTTGGTCCCAGATAACCGAGAAGGAAAGATTATAGTGATTAAGACATTACACAGATCCCAAGTCTGTCATTAACTTGGCAGAATAAGAAGGGGGTTCCAGAGAAGACAGCCTAGTTTAAAACAGCTTTATACCTAAGTATCAAAAAACTGGTCAGTTTTTTTTTTTAATATATTGTTATTAATTTCAGAGAGGAAGGGAAATGGAGAAAGAAAAATCAATGATGAGAGAGAATCGCTGATTGGCTGCCTCCTGCACACTGCCTACTGGGGATCGAGCCTGCAACCCCCAGGAATGTGCCCTTGATGGGAATCGAACCTAGGACTCTTTGGTAGGCAGGCCAACACTCTACCCACTGAGCCAAACTAGCTAGGGCAACAGGTCAGTTTTGAGAAAAACCATTAACATACCTTGCCCCTCTTCTTCCTAATCCCACCTCCCAGCACACAACACACCTACACCCAACACCAAAATAATCAGCATGCTCAACCTCCGCCTGGCCCATAAAGCCACTGGGTCCTGAGCAGACCAGCAAGATGCCGTCCACAAGGCTGCCTAGAAGACAGGACCCAGGTCTGCTTCCTGAGTACACCTGTCTCCCATAGGGTTAAGGGGACTTCTCTGCCGCCCACCGAGAGGACTTCATACCAGCTCACTTTACCAGAAGGCAATCTGACAGCCTGGGAAAGCCCGAGTTACAAACAGAATGTCAAGCCCTTCACTTGGAGGAGATACGGAAACTGAGGCCCACAGAGGCTACTGGGACAGGACCAGCCCCCCACGTTTTCCTATCTCCCAGTTTACTGGACCTCTTGACAGGTCCCTTGCACTATAATGCCCCTCCCCAGCACCCAAGAGGGGGGAAACCCACCCTCCCAGCTGGCAAGTAGTAAAGCCAAGGCCTAGAAAAAGTATCACCCTAGCCACCCAGCAGAAGGGTGCTAGTCAGGCAGCCAGGTTCCTGAGGCAGAGCAGTTCCCCAAAACCCAGCTTCCCCTTCCCGCCCTCCCCCGCCAGAGCTCTGATCCCAGCGCTGGCCTAGCCCAGCAGCGTAGGCTCATCGGAGGATTCCACCTTCAGCCCTTCTCTCATTTGGGATCTCTTAAAGGAGGGGACCCTAAATCTACCAAACCCTGCATCCCCACTGCCTCAAAAGCCTGCAGAGACGAAGCCCTCCCCAGCATCGCCCCGCCGGGCGGGCAGTACCTGGTGGGGAGCGTTGGCCCCGGCATCTCGGGCCCCTGTGTTTGTCGCAGAGCCGCACCTCTCCCCGCTGCACCTCTCCCCGCCGGGCCGGGCCCCGCAGAGCCCGGGCTCCACCCGAGCCTCCTGTCGGTCGGCGGGAGCGGGGCTCCAGCAGCTGCGGCCCCAGCTCCCCAGCTCCCGGTGCAGCGCTCCCGCCCTCGCAGGGCGCAATGAAGGCGCCGCTTTGGGGCTGGCGAAGCAGAAGGGGCGGGGGCAGAAGGGAGGCAAGGAGGCGGGAGGAAGCCGCGCTTCTCCTTTCTGAGAAGCACCGAGGGCGGGGAGGGGAGACTGCTACCTTCCTACCCTCTCAGCTCCTGTCCTCACGTCGTCTCCAGCAGGAGGTCATGTTTTCACTTAGACTAGGCTTCCCACCGGCCAGATAAGGGTCTCGGATGAGCCGCACAGTCAAGGGAAAGAGCCTTTGTGCCTTCGTTCCTGCAGCTGGGTCTGGACTCCAGGACCACTGACGTCAAACCTAGGCTCCCTCAGATTAGGCTTCAGAAAAAAAGATGCACCCACCTTCGCCACCCCCACAAAGGTGTCAGGTTCTAATTCTAATGCCATAGGATAAATGATGGGCTGGCGCTTATACCCAAAGCAAAGAAAGCTCGGCAGCGATTATCCTTGATGAAGTGTTATTGTGTACCAGTTGCACCATAACCTTAGGAAGTAGGCACGCTACCAATCTGCATGTGTGAAAACTGAGGCCCACAGGAATGTGGTTTCATGCAAGTGTTCTTAAACACCTACTGTAAATCAGGCATTGGAATGGGCCCTGAGCTAACGAACCCATTACAGAACATGTGCCAACCCTGGCCCAGCACCCCGTAAATGCCAGTAAGTACTGAAACGAAAAACAAACACTACACATTTCCAAATACCCCCTAGGAGGTAACATTACCTCACCAACTCCCCTTCTAGGTCCTGCTCTTTAGAGAGAGGGCGGGAATCAGTCAGAGCATACAAGGCCTCCTCTGGGTCATAACTAGGAGCTTGGATTTCATCCTGACTTTTAGCAAGGAAGGCTTTGGAAGGCTTTAAGCTGAATGACAAGATCTAATTTACATTTTTTACAAGATCACTAACTGATGAAAAATAGAGGAGAGGGTGATGGAGTCTAGTTACTAGATTCAGGATAGTAATGACTTAGACTAATACATTGGAAGACAAGATAAGACGGAACAAGTTAATTCTAAGGACACAGCTGGGAAGAAGCAGCAGAACTGGCTGAAAAACAGAATATGACGCGTGAGAGAGGGCAGTGACTGGTAAATGGCCAAAGTGCCCCAACTCTAGTCTGTCTCCTACACTTATGCTTTATTTCTCTCTGCCCTGGCAGTCAATTTTACATCAACTGCTTATCCCTCTTCCTACTGCCTGGCAAACAGCAGGTGACCAACGTTATGCCTGATCAATTATTTAAGTGCAGTAGAGAGAAGTTTCGTGGTATTTATCCATTTCTCCTGACAGACACCGACCCCTCCATTCAATGTGCCCAAATTAATCTAATTGCAGACGGAAATAGAGGAGGAACTCCCTGAGGACAGAAAGAGCTCGTCTGTTAAATATCTTTCACCTTTCCCAGGCCCTGAGTACTTGCTATGTCCACACAAAATATGTCCACAAATATTTATTGCATCCTTATTCACAATAGCCAAAATTCAGAAATAATCTTATTTACAACAGCCAACCTTATTTAGCTATTCCAACTAGCAGAAGTCCCAGAAACTGTTCTGCCTTGGACATAGTGTTTCATACTAATGATCAATAATCATCTGATCTTATCCAGTTTCCCATCACATGCAACAAGCATCCTCCGATGGAGGGTTTTCTAGGCCCTCCTGGAACATGTGCAGGAAAAAGAGCTCACTTGAAAGTTACACTGTAAGACAGCACTTCCTAATTTTCAGCCAGGTGCCTCTGTAAACTTCCAATCCTGCCTCCTGGAGTACTTAGAAAGCATCCTTCAGGAAATGTCACATTAAAAGCTTTCAGATATGTGTGTGTGGTGAGCTATCAAGCCCCTATACTTGTTCTCTTCTCCAGGAAAAATACCCCCGGTTCTTTTCATCATCTATTCATTCAACAACTAAGCATCTCATATAAGCCACTCCTTCCAAGAGTTTATGGTCTTGTTATAGTGGTTTTCAACTCTCCCTGTGCAACAAAATCACCTGGGAAGATTTAGAATATATATTCTGAAGTCCTATTAGAGATTTTGATTCAACTGGTCTGGGGTACTGCGACTCGAGAGCCACATGCGGCTCTTTGGCCCCTTGAGTGTGGCTCTTCCACAAAATACCGCTGCCTGGGCAAGTCTATTTTGAAGAAGTGGCGTTAGAAGAAGTTTAAGTTTTAAAAATTTGGCTCTGCCGGGACCGGTTTGGCTCAGTGGATAGAGCGTTGGCCTGGGGACTGAAAGGTCCCGGGTTCGATTCCGGTCAAGGGCATGTACCTTGGTTGCGGGCACGTCCCCAGTGGGGGGCGTGCAGGAGGCAGCTGATCGATGATTCTCATCTATGTTTCTAACTCTCTATCCCTCTCTCTTCCTCTCTGTAAAAATTTGGCTCTCAAAAGAAATTGTACTGTTGTACTGTTGATATTTGGCTATGATGACTAATGAGTTTGCCAACCAATGGCCTAGGCAATATATCTTTATAGATAGATACATAGATTTATTAGAGGACCAATACTATTCAACTATAAGACTTACTATAAAGCTACAGTGATCAAGACAATGTGGTATAGGTGAAAGAATAGATAAACAGATCAGTGGAAGAGAGAGCCTGAAACAGACCTATACAAATACTGTCAACTGATCTTTGACAAAGAAGCAAAGGAAATTCAATAGAGAAAGAATAGTCATTGCAATAAATGGTGCTAGAAATAGGATCTCCACATGCAAAAAAAAATCTAGACACCAACTTTACATTTCTCACAAAAAAATAACTCAACATGTATCATAGATTTAAATGTAAAATGCAAAACTATAAAATGTCTAGAAGATAAATAGGAGAAAATCAGATAACCTTGGGTTTGGTGATGACTTTTTAGGTACAATACCAAAATCACAATCCATAAAAGAAAATGTTGGTAAGTTTCAATTAATTAAAATTTAAAACTTCTGTTCTGCAAAGACACTATTAAGAAAAATATAAGTCACAGACTTGAGAAAATAAATATTGGCAAAGCACATATCTGATGAAGGACTGGTATTCAAAATACACAAAGAACTCCTAAAACTCAACAAGAAGAAACCAAACAACGCAATAAAAAAAAAAATGGACAAAAAATCTGAATGGACATTTCCCCAAAGAAGATATAGAGATGGAAATTAAGCATGTGGAAAGATAATCAACATCATATGTCACTAGGGACATGCAAATTAGAACAACAATGAGATACCACTAAAAACCTACTAGAATGGCTAAAATCCTAAACAATGAAAACACCAAATTCAGGTGAGGATGTAAAGCAACTACAATTCTCATTCACGGCTGATGAGAATGCAAAATCTTATAGCCACTTTGGGAGACAGTTTGGTAGTTTCTTTTCTTTTTTTCTTTTTTTTAATATATTTTATTGATATTTTACAGAGAGGGAGGGAGAGAGATAGAGAGCTAGAAACATCAATGAGAGAGAAACTTCGACCAGCTGCCTCTTGCACACCCCCTACCGGGGATGTGCCCGCAACCAATGTACATGCCCTTGGCTGGAATCGAATCTGGGGCCTTAAGTCCGCAGACCAACGCTCTACCACTGAGCCAAACCTGTTTCGGCATTTTGGTAGTTTCTTACAAAGCTAACTGTAGGCTTACCATACAATCCAGCAATTGCACTCCTACATACTTACCCAAGTGAGTTGAAAATTTAGTTATGTCCACACAAAATATGTCCACAAATATCTATTGCATCTTTATTCACAATAGCCAAAATTCAGAAATAACCTTATTTACAACACCCAAAATTCAGAAGCAAACAATATATCTTCCAACAGATGAATGGATAACAAACATACAATGGCATAACAACAATTTTTAAAAAATTATCAAGCAATAAATATATATTGCTAAGTGAAAAAAGCTAGTCTGAAAAGGCTGATTCCAAATATTTATGATATTCTGGAAAGGCAAAATTATAGAAAGGGCAAAAATGATCAATGGCTGCCAGGGTTTCGAAAGGGAATTGAGGATAGGGATGAAGAGATGGAACACCGGGCATTTTTAAGGCAATGAAACTATTCTGTATGATACTATAAGGATGGATATATGATAAGCATCTGTCAAAAGGCATAGAACTGTAAAACACAAAGAGTGAACCCAAATATAAACTGTGGACTTTAGTTAATAATAATGTATCAATACTGGTTCATCAATTGTACCTCACGAACGCAGGAAGTTGTTAATAGAGGAAGTGCTGAGCGGGTGGAGAGGGAGTATACAGCAGCTCTTTGTACTACTTTCAGGTCAATATTTCTATAAGCCTAAAACGGCTCTAAAAATAAAGTCTATTAAAATAAAAATGTTACATATCAAGCAAAAACAGATATATAAGATAAACCTCATTTCCTTTTTTATTAGATTCATCAAAAACATGACTCTTGTCAAAGTGCTATGAAAATTTCTAAACACTCTAAGTTTCTTGCTTCCCTCATTGCAGACTGGAACAGTTCAGACTCCACTTTGAGTAGTGGGGACCTAGGACATCTCCCACTGAACATAGTTCTGTGACCCTCTTACTGCCTGGTACCTAAGGGGACATGATACTCACTGTACTTCTTACTGCCTGGTACTCTCAGGGGGGTTTCTTGGTCCCAGATAATCAAGAAGGAAAGATAGTGATTAAGATGACCTTCTTACAAGGGAGAAAGTAATAGCTAAAGAAATGAAAAAGCAGAATCCAGTGAGGTAGAAGGGACTTGATCAATAAAACTATATTTTCAAAGAAAGATATTAAATCCTAGAGATACCAAATTACTTGCCCATGTTTGCACAGGTTAGCAGTTAACTCGTTTTAAGTGCAGTAACTTCTTGTGCTGGTGTAGTCCTTTGGTTTACAAAGTAAATAATTTACAAGTTAATCTTCCGTGAACCTTGATCAGCAATGCTTTTGTCTGTGTGGTCATCTTAGGCCTGACCAGTTCCTTTCAAGTCACTCACCAGGATTCTGCATGTATACGGGTTTGTAACTCCTGGAAACACTATGATCAGTAATAATTAGCACATTTTGTTTAGACAAAATTTAACTCATGACTACCAGGATCATACTGCCTATAAGATTTGAAAATAGTAGATTTCTTTTGCAACCACAAATAATTTTAAGAACAATACACTTATAGATTGAGAATTATAATCTTCTGATATCACCAGTTAAATGTAAAAGACATCAGTCAATAATGATAGTTTTGTTTATAAAATAGTCATCTAATATACCATTCTTTCTTGCAACCAGATAACAGGGCCAGTTGCCGATTAAGGACTCTCAATTGGCGATAAGTGAACCCAAAAATATAAGGGCAACTAATTTTCGACAAGGAGCCAAAAACATATAATAGGAAAAGGAAAACCTCCTCAATAAATGATGCAGGGAAAACTGGAAAGCCACGTGCAAAAGAATGAAACTAGACTGCTATCTGACCCCATACACAAAAATTAACTCAAAAGGACTTGAATGTTAGGACCTGAAACAATAAAATACATAGAAAAAAATATAGGCACTAAACTTAATGGACTTTGGTCTCCGAGGACTATTTGTATGCAGAGCACTTATCATCAATTGACATATTTGCTTATTGGTTGACTCCTTCCAATAGAACATACACTTCACAAGGGCAAAGACTTTGTCTTTATCTCCAGACCTCAAAACGGACTCCTTGTACACAGTATGTGGCTAAGTAATGGCTGAATGAATTAATGGAGCCGGAAACGCCAGTCAGAAGCAACCACAGAGAACCTTGAAGGCCGTGGATGCAGTCTTAGAATTGGCTTAATGAAGAAGCTGCTCATAAAATCACCTTGTGCCCTCTAAGAGAGAGGGGGGAGGGCAGCAGAGGGGAAGGGAGGGAGAGTGAGAAATCCATGGATGTCAAATCCTATACTATATACCCATACAAGAATACTATAATAATCAGAGGTGTCTAATAATGAAATGGACAAACTTGAAGGTACCAACATCCCCAACCAACCTCTCTACAGGGAGGATACAATCAGAAACTACTCTCCCATAATTTTCTTCTTTCTCTGCTTGTCCTTTTGGACTCAGCTCAAATGTTATCGACTCTTCCAAGGCTTTCTAGAATCACCCCTTCGTATGGCCCTCAGAGCAATACTCCAATTATTAAAAGTATTTGTTCACACATGGTTAGGTGCTGAACTGTGCGCCCCTCTCCAGAAAAAATCCATATGCTTCTTTGTGACTGTTTTGAAGATAAGGTGTTTAAGGAGGTGAGTAAAGTTAAATGACCTCATCAGGGAGGACCACTGATCCAATGGAGGTGATGCCCTTATAAAACAGGGTCACCAGACTCAATCTCTCAAGCCAGGAACGACAGTGCCACTATTATTACAGCTCTCACGAGAAACCGAATCCTACCAAAACCTCCATGTTGAGGCACACAAAATGCTGTGCGGTAAAACAGTGACAACTATTCATTGATCTCTTACTTATACCTTTTATTCCCATATGTAAATTGTTTTTTAAAAATATTCCAGCCCTGGCCAGCTGGTTAGAGTGTCAATACACCAAGGCACACATAAGAAGTGACCAATGAGCCAAAACCGGTTTGGCTCAATGGATAGAGCATCGGCTTGGGGACTGAAGGGACCCGGGTTCGATTCCAGTCAAGGGCATGTACCTTGGTTGCGGGCATATCCCCAGTAGGGGGTGTGTAGGAGGCAGCTGATCGATGACTCTCTCTCATCGATGTTTCTAACTCTCTATCTCTCTCCCTTCCTCTCTGTACAAAATCAATAATATATATTTAAAAAAAAAAAAAAAAAGAAGTGACCAATGAATGCATAAGTGGAGCAACAAATCTCTCTATCTCTCTCTTCCCTCCCTCCTTTTCCTTCTCCCTCTCCCTCTCCCTCTTACTCTTCTCCCCACTTCCTCTTTCTCTCTCAAACCAATTTTTAAAAACACAGATTCTTAAAATATTCCATGTTAACATGTTGTCACTAAGCCTAACAAATTAAAAATGCTCTTACCTAAAAAGGGAACAACCCTATGTCTTATCAGTTACAACATCCCAGCATTAAATTTGAAGGAATTTATCTCCTATCTGCTGCGAGCTTTAAGTCCCAGATACTGCCCAGTGCAGGAACAGCCTTATCGCCTTAGTGTTATCTCCTTCAGCCTGCTGTCTCCGATACAGTCCTGCCCGAAGGCCTGAGTACGTCCTCCTCGAGTACAGCACCTCCAGGTATCTCTTGTCACTGTATTTTCCACAGTGTTTTATGTCTCCAGCCAGACTGGAAGTCCCTTTGGTTAGGGCAGTGGTCGGCAAACTCATTAGTCAACAGAGCCAAATATCAACAGTACAACGATTGAAATGTCTTTTGAGCCGGGACCGGTTTGGCTCAATGGATAGAGCGTTGGCTTGGGGACTGAAGGGTCCCGGGTTCGATTCCGGTCAAGGGCATGTACCTTGGTTGCGGGCATATCCCCAGTAGGGGGTGTGCAAGAGGCAGCTGATTGATGACTCTCTCTCATCGATGTTTCTAGCTCTCTATCCCTCTCCCTTTCTCTCTGTATAAAAATCAATAAAAATATATTAAAAAAAAAAAAAATGTCTTTTGAGAGCCAAAAACTGACTTCTGTGCATGGACCACGAAGTTTCCATTGCCCTGTACGTGTGCGCCTGCACGTGGTGTTTTGTGGAAGAGCCACACTCAAGGGGCCAAACAGCCGCATGTGGCTCGAGAGCCACAGCTTGCCGACCACTAGGTTAGGGAATGTTTCATTCATTTCTGTCCCCTCAGTACCTAAGCAGAGCCTAGGGCATAGAAGGTTACCAACAATTAAATCTACTGAACCCAGACAAATCTAAAAATAAAAACACCACATATGTGTTGGCATCTAATTCACCCACACAATCTTTCTGTCTTGCTCTGAATCCTTTTATACCCCAGGATATAAGCTTGTTTCCAAGGCTGCCTCAGCTATCTCTCCTCAATATTTTAAATGCTGCAGCAGAACGAGAGGCTTTATTAAAAAGTTGATTCTAAGTTCTCTAAAACACCAGAAGCAGTTTGAAAGGCACAGTATCATCGCAGCAGGAGAGCGTTTTAATAAGCACATCCTCTTTTAAGGACCCCTGGATACAATACACTTTAGATGCAGAATTTTTTTTAATAAGCTTCCAATCTTTCCTGCCACTGAAATATATCTTCTCACTTTAAGGTTAGGCTCCAACTGCAGTGCTTCCCGGGGTCAGCAAGGATTTAGAAAAGGATTACCTTCCAGAAGATAGGACAATCCTAACATTTATGCAGCTCTTTACAGTTAACAAAGCGCAATCACACACATTATCCAATTTAATTCTTACAGATGACCCTGTGAGACATCTTCTCACAAACAAAGCTTCGTCCCAAAGCCGCCTCTCCTGGACCGCTACCACCACCAGCACCACCTCTTCCCCTCTGCCCAACACACACACATACACACACCCACACACAGACTGCTATCGCCCTTCTCACTTAACAGATTACCTACTAAAAACCAGACCCAGGAGGTAAAGAACAAAGTAAATGCTCCATAACTGTCTATGTAAAACAAAGAGAGATAGAACAGTTAGAATTTTCTTTTAAGTAAGAACCGGGCCCTAGCTGATTTGGCTCAGTGGATAGAGCGTCAACCTGCAGAGCAAAGGGTCCCAGGTTGGATTCCAGTCAAGGGTAATGTACCTCAGTTGCAGGCTCCTCGCCAGCCTCAGCCCTAGTCGGGATGCATGCAGGAGGCAACCAATTGATATGTTTCTCTCACATCAATATTTCTCTCAGTCTTGCCCTCACTCTAAAAATCAATGGAAAAATATCTCCAGGAGAGATATTTTTATATAATAATAATATAGTTTTAATATTATTTAATATTAATAATATAATAGTTTAATAATATATATAATAATAAAAAGTTTCCTGTCTTACATTTAAGTCCTTTATATATTTTGAGTTTATTTTTGTATGTGGTGTAAGTGGCTGTTCTAGTTTTTTTTTTTTTATTGCATGGATCTGTCCAATTTTCCCAAGACTGTCTTGACTCCATTGTATGTATACTCTTGCCTTTGTCAAATATTAATTGAGCATATGGCTTGGGTTGTTTACTGAGTTCTCTATTCAGTTCCATTGGTCTATATGTCTGTTCTTGTGCCAGTAGCAGGGAGTTTTTGAGAACTGTGGCCTTGTAATACAGTTTGGAATTTGATATGGTGATCCCTCCAACTCTGTTCTTCTTTCTCAGGATTGCTGTAGTTATTTGGGTCTTTTTTTGTTCCATATGAATTTTTGGAGCATTTGTTCTGGGTTTGTGAAATATTCCATTGGTATCTTAATGCAATGAACATAAGATGGGAAACAATAAAAATCTTAGAAGAATCCATAGGCAGCAAAATATTAGACATACGTCGCAGCAATATCTTTACCAATACAGTTCCTAGGGCAATGGAAACTAAGAAGAAAATAAACAAATAGGACTACATCAAAATAAAAAGCTTCTGCACAGCAAAAGAGACCATAAACAAAACAATAAGAAAGCCCACTGCATGGGAAAACATATTTGCCAATGCTATCTCCAATAAGGATTTAATCTCCAAAATTTACAGGGAACTCATACAACTTAACAAAAGGAAGCTAAACAATCCAATAAAAAAAAATGGACAAACTACCTAAATAGACACTTTTCAAAAGAGAAAAAAGCTTAACACTTACCAGGAAAAGCAAAAATCAGAAGGCCAAGAGACATGAAAATATGCTCAAAGTCACTAATCATCCAAGAGATGCAAATCAAAATAACAATGAGGTACCATCTCACACCTGTCAGAATGGCTATCATCAACAAATGACAAGTGCTGGTGAGGATGTGGAGAAAAAGGAACCCTCATGCACTGCTGGTGGGAATGCAGACTGGTGCAACCACTGTGGAAAACAGTATGGAGTTTCCTCAAAAAATTAAAAATGGAACTCCCATTTGACCCAGTGATCCCACTTCTAGGGATATATTCCAAGAAATCAGAAACACCAACCAGAAAGGATATATGCACCCCTATGTTCATAGCAGCACAATTTACAATAGCTAAGATCTGCAAACAGCTTAAGTGCCCAGCAGCAGATGAGTGGATAAAAAGCTGCGGTACATCTACACAATGGAGTACTACGCTGCTGTAAAGAAGGAACTCTTACCATTCGCAACAGCATGCATGGACCTGAGAGCATTACCGGTATGCTAAGCAAAATAAACCAGTCAGAGAAAGATAAATATCACATGATCTCAGTCACTTGTGGAATATAATGAACAACATAAATTAACAAAAATAGAGCCAGAGGAAAAAAAAATATTTTAGAATGTAATAGAAGTAATCCTGTTATTTGTAAATTTTTAATATCTCCTACAAGTTTTGTAATATTATACTTTGCTAATACAGTGTTGGTAATATTATTATATTTAAAATCTTTTTTCTTGAAATATTAATGTTTATTGCATGTAATATTATATTTAAATTGTTTTTCTTGGAATATTATTTATTGCATGTAAATGGCTAATTTGTAGCTGCAATCTGATAATAGATTTATTCTGTATATTGTAAAAAAATAAAATAAAATAGTGAAACAGAACAATTTACCTTCAAAAAAATAATAATAATAAAGTAAAGTAGAAGCTGGGATGTCTTTCCAAAATTGTCCCAGCCAAGACCATACCCAGAGTATTCTTGACTTTCATGAACAGACTCGTACATGCTCCCCTCTCCAAGGCCTGGTCAGTGCACAAAGGGGTCCTGACTAGACCTCAGAAGTCCCTGGCCCTCAGACAAGCGACTTCACTTGTCAAATGGGAATAATCACATAGTCTTTCCCTCTCTGAGCACACTGTGAAAATTACACAAGATTATGTGAGTAAAAGCGGCTTGAGAAGTGTGAAATGATATGCTACGCTAGAGACAATGCTTAGGTCAATGACTTCCACTGTCACTGATAAAGTGATCAGAGTCTGCCTTGGAGAATCAAATTTATCGTAACAACTCTAAAAACTCAGGGTTTGTTTCTGTTTTTTTCGATTTTTGTTGTTTACAGGAAGAAGAAGAAGAGGGAGGGAGAGAGAGATAGAAATATCAATGATGAGAGAGAATAACTGACTAGCCATCCCCTACTGGGGATAGAGCCAGTAACTCAGGTATGTGACCTGACTGAGAACTGACCCTAATTCATAGGTTGATGCTCAACCACTGAACCATGCCGATTAGGCAAAATCAGTTTTATTATCCTCATTTTACAGCTGAGAAAAAATGAGGCACAGAAAGCTTAACACTTGCCAAATACTGCAAACCTATCCGAGCAGGGAGCAGCATCCAGACCCATTACATCCTCGGGACCTTCCCATATGTTCCCCCAACTAGAACAAAAGAAGGAGGAAAGCTGTTGTTCCTCATTCATTTCAGTTACCACGAGGCAGATGGAGCAGTGCTGCTCTCGATTTAAGAACTTTCCATTGTCTCTCAGGCCAAATCAAACCAGGAGTTAGGCTGGTACCAGCACAGCTTGACGGGCACCCCTGCGGTGCCTCACCACAGCAGGATGAGCTAAATCTGAATATGTACATTAGAAAATGTTCTGACCTCAATTTTGAAAATATTGTAACTAGACTGAAAGTCTGACAGGAAACGCAAAAGGGAACAATCCACTTTTCACCATTCAGTGCTATGATCGTGACGCCTGGGAAAGAGCCTTCGCTTTGAAATCACACAGCCCAAACCTCGGCAGAAAAGAAAAGCCTGGACAAAGATGGAGGAGGGGATCAGCAGAACAAGAGAGGATGGACACATGACTATGGCTGGAGCAATGCTGGTAGTGAGATGAGACCTAAGAAAATACAGTCCCCCATCCTTCTCTTCCTTCCCAAACATCCCCATATCCTGCAAAGAACCTAACCTGTCATGCTTCTTTTCTTTTTCTTTTTCATTTTTAATATATTTTATTGATTTTTTACAGAAAGGAAGGGAGAGAGATAGAGAACTAGAAACGTCGATGAGAGAGAAACATTGACCAGCTGCCTCTTGCACACCCCCTACCGGAGATGTGCCCACAACCAACGTAAATGCCCCTGCTGGAATCGAACCTGGGACCTTTCAGTCCGCAGACCAAGGCTCTACCACTGAGCCATACTGGTTTCGGCTGTCATGCTTCTTTTCTCTCTACAGCACCTGAAAGTCCAAATTAGTAAGCCATTGAGGAAGTCCAGGACCTTCCTTTGCTGCTACTTCAGCCTAAATGCTTCTCCAGAAACAGAGTAAGTGGCAGACAGGCTGTCTGAAGTCTCGTTGTCACTACACTGCCCTTCACACAGTGTGAGGCAAGATTTTTGGTAGAGGAATGGGGCTGCTATTATTTCTAGCCTTAAATACTCAATAACTGATAGCCAGGAATTATTTTATTTGGGGTGAGAATGTAAAGAAAATATTTATTTAGAAGAAGGGAAGATAGAAAGGGGGAGGGAGGGAAGGAGAGAAGAAGGGGGAAAGAGAGAGAAAGAGATAGAGAGAGAGAAACATCGACCTGTTGTCTCCTGCCCACATCCTGATGACTGGGTATTGAATTCAACTTTTGGGGCATGGGTGATGTGCCAATGTTGAGCCACACTGGCCAGGGTTGTAGAGAAAAAAAATTAAGAACATCATTGGAGTGCAAATATATAATTTTCTCAGATAGAACTCTGGCACAGGGCAGGCTTCTGACCCAGCAGTGCCACGGTCCAAACCCTTTCCTGCAGTCAGAGCCCCTTAGACCTTTGCAGGGCTTGAAAACAGACTTCAAATAAGAGCAACAGACTCACACCCCAGAATCCATTCCCGCCGCAGGTCCCACCAGCCCGCCCTGAGTGTCTACGAGGTGCAGCGCCACGTGTGGTGTGCTGTGTGCATTCAAGGAGCAGCCCACGAATCGGGGGCTACAGAGGACAGCTTTGTGGCTCTCTTCCAAAAGTCAGAAAGAAAATGAGCAGACCCCTACATTTAAACTGAAGAATAAAAAAAGCTCCAAAGTATGGGATGAACCCAGGCACTCAACGTGCCATCCTGAGTGAAGAAGGGGCATAAGTAGGGACCCCGATTGCCTTTTTCCTCCAGAACCCAAACCTACTTTCTGTTTCAATCTGTATACCCTGACCACAACCACACCACCACCGAAACAGGAAGTAGTTGTTCGGGAGCGATTACACGATTTCTAGATCTGGGCTGGCAAGGAGAATGGAACGAGGCTTCTTGGGGTCTGTGTAGACACTTATCATCCTGTGTTTGGAGGCCACGTGGACAGCCAAAGATGGAACAGAGGAAAAGACAGTAGTTTAATACTTTCGTTTATAGAAGGGAAAACTGGGGGATTTGCCTAAGGCCACCCAGCAAGAGCATCTAACAGTCCCAATCGTATGACAGGATAGGTATATGGCACGCAGCACACCGAATTCTGGGCCCAAGGATAGAAAAACCTTGATCTAATCCCAAAATTGCTACCGCACTGTTGTCTAATCTCGAATAAATCAATCTCTCTCACTCTCAGTCCCCTTCCCATCTATCTACCGATTCAGAAATTTCACAAATAAAAGTGACGGCTGCACATAAGGCACTGTGCTGAGATATTGTGGTAAACAAAACAGAGTCTATTTATACATAAGTCTACACTTCAGAAGCTTACAGGACAGAATACTGCAGAAATCAAAAAGAATGTTTTTTAAAAAGCTCACTATAACCATGTCAACGAGGAAGAAGTGGGTGGGAGAGCACATGTGCAAAAGAAAAACTCACCCACAAACTTCAGATAACCAATCAGAAGCTCCTCTCGGCTCCCGTCCATCACCACCAAGGGCTCAGTATGTCCTTGTCACCTTATTGCTTGCTGCTCTGTGTGGCTGGAAGCAGCACGGCCAACCACAAAAGCACAAAACATGCATCCAACCAAGGCCAGCCATTGGTTCCTGCCCCTTTCTCTCTCTGAATCGCAGGGCCTTTCAGGTATAAAACGTGAAGACAGGTCTCCCCTGCTCTCTCCAGAAGTTGTGCATTCCCTTGAAACCGCTCAAAGCTGGAAGCGGGAGGGGGAGGGAGGGGGGACACAAAGAGGCAACGGCCTCAGGACACATCTTGCTGACACATGCACAGTATCCATCAAGGCAAGGCCCCGATGTTCCCAGCCCCCGCTGACAGCCATGGAGGGCGATGCTGGGGCGCTGAGCGGGTCCCGGGGGAGGGCACTGCCTCTGTGACAACGTGCTGCAGAACACTGAACGCTGTTTCATTTTTTGCCTTTTTCCCCCATAACAGAGAAAATCCTCTTGGGATTTCTTTAGGTTAGCAAAAGCAGGCATTAAGGGCCCTAACTCGTTTGGCTCAGTGAATAGAACATTGGCTTTCGGACTGAAGGGTCCCGGGTTCGATTCCAGTCAAGGGCATGTACCTTGGTTGCAGGCACATCCCCAGTAGGGGGTGTGCAAGAGGCAGCTGGTTAATGTTTCTCTCCCATCAATGTTTTTAACTTTCTATCCCTATCCCTTCCTCTCTGTAAAAAAAATTAAAAATCAATAAAACATATATTTTTTAAAAATAGGCATTAAGGCAGGTCTTCTGTGAAAGCAAAGTGGTATAAAACAAACTCGAAAAGCGGGTGGGGGGAGGGTTAGCCATAGGGTTCACAGTGGGTAAGATAAAACAGGAAGAAGTCCCCAGGGCTTAGTACAGAGTCAGGCACACCACAGCTCCCCCTCCCGTAAAACAGCACTCAGACCTATGCCTGCCTCGCAGAGTGAGGTGAGGATTGAGCAGAGTCCCTGACACATCACAATTCATAAAAATATTAACTTCCATTAATTCACTTAACCTTTTTCCACTCGGTTCCCTCATTAGTCAACACGGGCAGACAGTAATACTACCTAACACCTGAGATTATTCGGCAGATTAAACAAGCTAATATATGTAAAGGCTTAAGCAGTATTCTGGCACATAGTAAGTGCTATAGAAGTATGAAATTACGTTTGTTTTCATTCATTCTAGCTATTCCCTACAATGTGCATGTCTATAGACCACTGATTCTCAGTTAGGGTTGATTTTGTCACCGAGGGGACAAAAATATCAGAGACATTTTTCATTGTCATGCCCGGGAAGAAGGAGGTCGGTGCCACTGGCATCTGGTAGGTAGAGGACATCAACGCTGCTAAACAATGTGCAGAACAACCTCCTCCCCAGCACAGAATCACACAACAGTCTGGAGGCCGAGAACCTCCGACATGGACCACCCAGATGCACCGTTCTCCTCCGCCTCCCCTGAGCTCCGAGGGTCTTTGATTTGGATCTCTCTTCTAGACTTTATGGAACAGGTATGGAAGTTTCAGACCGAAAACGGGTTTCAGAGAAACCCTCGCTTGACCAAGGCCTAGAATGGGCGAGCAGTTGACAAAAGAACAGAGATCCAGCAGGAAAGTCAGAACTGGAACCCAGGTCTCCAGACTCCCAGGCCGATGCTGCTTCCACAGCGAAATCAAACACCTGGCAAGCACTTTCTCTTTCCCTTCCCCACTCCCTTTCTGCCCCTCTCCCATTTCCTGTCCCTCCTCCCTTTCCTCCCCAGGTTTGGAAACAGAATCTACTTCCTTTCCAGCATCATCAGAAGTCAGAGACGGGGCTGACCTTTCTCCCCAGCTTCTCACTTGCCTACCTTCTCAGGGCCTGCGCTCTGGAGCTCCAGCCTGGGCCGTGGACCAGAGGCCAGGAATCTTCCTGTGCACCCTGCCCACGGTCCTTCTCGCAGGGGCGAACCGGAGCTGCTGCTGCTGCTCTTTTCCAAGGCAAAGGCAGGCGGTCGCCTGAAAGGATTACTTAGATTAGGCCACCTGGATTACTTCTCTTTTCGCCGGCTGGGAAAGCACTGGCCTCTGGGAGGGGCCAAAGGCAAGTTGTAACAGCTTACATTGGACTTTCTCCCAGGAAGTGGTTTTGAAGAGAAAAAAGGGCTGTGGGTATGACGATGACAGAGATCACAGAGGAAGGATCCATCAGAGAACAGGACATGGAGGGCTTCCACAGAGCACTCAGGCCCGTACAGGACATCGCGAACACACCCCACACCTCATTCCGACCAGCACTGCGAAGACAAATGCCTTCTTCCTCAAAAAGCCTCCAACGACCACTTTAGCCCAAGGAGATATCATGCAAGAACTCATTATGTGTCGGCTCGACAGTAACTTTATTTCATTTAAATCCTCACGACCTGAGGTCATTATTATTATTTTAAAAATATATTTTATTGATTTTTTTACAAAGAGGAAGAGAGAGGGACAGAGAGCTAAAAACATCGATGAGAGAGAATCATCGATCAGCTGCCTCTTGCACACCCCCCACTGAGGATGTGCCCGCAACCAAGGTACGTGCCCTTGACTGGAATCGAACCCGGGACCTTTCGGTCTGCAGGCGGACGCTCTATCCACTGAGCCAAACCAGTTTCAGCCTGAGGTCATTATTATCCCCATTTCAGAAATGAAGAAAATGAGGACAAGGAACATTAAGTCGCTTGTCTTATTGCCTTAGCCAGGAAGTAGCAGAGCTTCGATTTATCCCAGATCTTCAGACACCCGAAAACTAAACTCTCAACTACTTCACTAAACTGTTTCTCATGACAATTATACCCCTTGTCTTGAACCTATGTTGCAATTACTGTCTATATCATATATTAAGCCATTAATTTCAGGCTGACTTGTCTCCGTTACATGGGCATCAGATTTGTTTCAGCCCCGGTGCTGGCCCTGTGAATAAGAGATACAGATAGCAGGCATTGCCCTAAAGCGTGCTTTCTCAAACCGTTCCGAGTATAGCCAAGAGTAAGAACAGTCCCCATGCACATGCGCTCACACAAACATGCAGACAACACATCTGTAAATACAACACTGAAACAAATGTCTCACAAATAGTCCTTGCTCCTTCTATAGACAATGTGTCCTGATATTTTCTCTGATGAATTCTATTTGGCTTTTTTTTTTTTTTTTTTTTTTTTACTTTTAAAAAATACTAGTCCAACTTACTATATTAAATCCACAACCCACACTGCCCTTGAAAGCTCCCAGGTTAAAGGGGGAGATAATACATAAATAACAATAGAAATAATCACTGTGCCCTAGCCAGCTTGGTTCAGTGGTTAGAGCGTCAGCCTGCTGACTCAAGGGTCACAGGTTCGATTCCGGCCAGGGGCATATGCCTGGGTTGCAGGCTCAATACCCAGTGGGGATCGTGCAGGAGGCAGCCAATCAATGATTCTCTCTCATCATTGATGTTTCTCTCTCTCTCTCCTCCCTTCCTCTCTGAAATCAATAAAGAAATATATTTTAAAATAATAATCATTGTAACAGTAGGTAACATTTTTGTAAATACACACACACACACACACACACACACACACACACGAGGCCTGGTGCACAAAATTTGTGCACGGTTGGGGGGGGAGGGTGTCCCTTCAGCCTGGCCTGCACTCTCTCCAATCCGGGACCCCTCAGGGGATGTCCAATTGCCTCTCGCAATTCGGGACCACTGGCTCCTAACCGCTCACCTGCCTGCCTGCCTAATCGCCCCTCACCATCTCTGCCTGCCTGATCACACCTGACCCCTCTGCCTGCCTAATCACTCCTAACCACCTCTGTCTACCTGATCACCCCTAACCACCTCGGCCTGCCTGCCTGATTGCCACTAACTGCTCCCCTGCTGGCCTGATCGTCCCTAACCGCTTCTGCCTCGCCTCACACCTGGGACTTAGGATTCCCTCCTCTGGCCAGTTGCAGGCACCTGGTATCTAGGCTTCCCTCCCTCTAGCAGGCCTCAGGCACCCAGGACCTGTGCCAGCTTCACCTGGGCCAGCCGCAGCCACAGGGGACTGTGGGCGGGCGGTTTTAGCCAGGGCACAGCCGCAGTCACCTGAGACCACAGGGCAGACAGCTTGTCCCTCTCCTGGGCCACAGCCTGGCTGGTCCCCATTCCTCTCCCGTGAGCTCATCTGTACCTGGTTGGACCCCATTCCTCTCTCCCCAGTGTTGAGTGTCTGAGCTGTTATGGCCTGACGGCGTGAGGGTGTGACAACCATTTGCATATTATCTCTTTATTATATAGGATTTTTATTGATTTCAGAGAGGAAGAGAGAGATAGAAACATCAATCATGAGAGAGAATTATTTATCACCTGTCTCCTGCATGCCCCACACTGGGAATCGAGCCCACCATGTGCCCTTGAACAAAATCGAACCTGGGACCCTTCAGTCTGCAGGCCGACGCTCTATCCACTAAGCCAAACCATCAAGAGCTATTTCTGGAATGCTTAATGTGTGCCCTAGCACACTGATAAGCATTTTACATGAATTACATCAACCCTGATCTGCTTGTTTGAATCCAATGTCCACGGTCTTCTCACTACACCATATTGACAGGACAGCATCAGTTCTATAACAAGGAACATTTCCATGGGGGATAGGGTTGGGGAAAGGGAACAGTCAGGAAGTTTCACAAAAGTGAAGATTTTTGAGTTGTGTTGTGAAATAGAAATTTTCAGGAATTTGGTGCATGAGCTGCTGTAGGTGTACTATACCTACTTGTGGTTGGAACCCTATTACTTCTCCTGAGATGTTGAAAAATAGCCTGCTATTTTTAGATGAAACAGTATGATATTTTTAGGTGGGAATCTATGTGATTTTCAACTGATGCTGTCTCTCCTAAGAGAAATCTCAAGGCACAGGCCAGGTGGCACTTAAGAAACGAAGTTCTTATGTTTGGTAACAGCTCCTGTAGACGTGCTGTCTTCAGAAAGCCATTCAGGACAGGCTACCAGGAGGCCAGCGTCCTGAACCCAGTTCTGTCCCAGCATTTCTGGGTCACTTTGGGCAGATGCTTTTCTGGGGCTCAGTTCCTAATCCATAAGATGAGGACTAAAAACACACCATATGGTCAGCAAGTTTCTTTCTGGTAGTAAAAAAAAAAAAATTCTAAAAATAGTAATGTCTAATGATTCTAATAAAGTCAACAAGTCCAAAAAGAGAATAAATACTTTTAATAAAAACCAGTCGCCCACCAAGACATGAGGATGAAGTCGAGGCTCTAGCACTGAGACGCCGGGTCTGTGTTGCCCGGTCCCTTAGCTGGAGGTGGACGGAAGACGCACACCCTATGGCCTGACATGCACCCGTTCACCTGCCTGAGCCCAAGTTTCCTCCCATGAGATTAGAAGCGCAGATTTTAGTTTTAGGAGCCACAGTCAAGCTCTGAAAATGACTGCCCCAAGCAGTAGAGAGCTCTTCACTGTGGCAGCACCCAAGCAGATCCTAGGGAAATACTTGGCAAGAACTTGGCAGAAGGAATTCGAACACGGGATAAAGGCTGTGCTTAATGCCCTTAAAGGGAACTTTCTATTCTAAAATTCTGCAATTTTCTCTTCACACCACAAGAAAAAACAGCCTTTAGCAGACTTGAAGCGGGGGAGGGGGAGAGAACATCCAAGGAATTTTCTGATCTTTTCCATTCTCCTCCCCTCCTTCTTCCTATAGTTGCATCTAGCACACACCACTAGGTCACTCACTCCCAGAGACATCACGGCTATACTTGCCTGCTCTTTTCAGGATTCATTTTTTTTTTTTTTTTATTGATTAAGGTATTACATATGTGTCCTTATCCCACTATTGTCCCCTACCCCACCCCCACTCATGCCCTCACCCCCATGTTGTCTGTGTCTGTTGGTTAGGCTTATTTGCATGCATACAAGTCCTTTGGTTGAACCTTACCCCACCCTCCCCTACCTTCCCTCTGAGGTTTTATAGTATGATCAATGCTTCTCTGTCTCTGGATCTGTTTTTGTTCATCTGTTTATGTTGTTCATTATATTCCATAAATGAGTGAGATCATGTGATATTTATCTTTCACTGAGTGACTTATTTCATTTAGCATAATGCTCTCCGGTTCCATCCATGCTGTTGCAAATGGTAAAAGTTCCTTCTTTTTTTAGTGCAGCGTAATATTCCATTGTGTAGATGTACCACAGTTTTTAAATCCACTTTTCTGCTGATGGACACTTAGGCTGTTTCAAAATCTTAGCTATGGTGAATTGTGCCACTATGAACATACGGGTGCATACATCTCTTTCTGACTGGTGTTTCTATTTTCTTGGCATATATTCCAAGAAGTGGGATCACTGGGTCAAATTAGGATTCATTTTTAATTTGTGAAAAGGAAAGAAAGTTGTCAAAGAAAGAACCACCAAGAATATCTGCAGGGGCCAAGGTCTACACCAGGGAATACTTCTCGGGAGAGTAACAAATTGCCAGATGGACTCTACCCAGCCGTATCCAAACTCAAGCTAGCCACTGGTTTCCCTGGGCACACAGATCAATGGCCCTCAAAGCATACAGTGAGGAACCTAATGCCGGTGGCTAATGCAGGGCGGCCTACCAGGCTACTCTAAGACAGCCCTGTCCCTGGAGAACTGGGCATCATACACTGAGTTCCCGCTGCCTCCCCTGGATGACCTTGAGCCATTCACTCCTTCACTGTGAGCAATTCAAATTATACAATGTGCCAACTGTAAAACAAATATATAAGGTAAGATGAGTTGGACAATTTCTTCCGGTGTTATTTTATTATTTTAATAGTAGAGGCTCCGTGCATGAATCTGTGCACTGGTAGGGTCCCTCGGCCTGGCTGGCCATCGGAGCTGATCAGGGCCGTCTTGCCCAGTCCCTATTGGGGAGATCAGGGCCAGCCAGGGAGGCGGAGGGCAGAGGGGGGCCACGGGATGTTGGCCAGCCAGGGGTGAGGGACTGTGGGAGGCTGGCTTGCAGCGGGAGGTTGGCTGGGGGAGAGCATTGACCACCAGGGGGGAACTCCTGCATTGAGCATCTGCCCCTGATGGTCAGTGTGCATCATAGTGACTGGTCTACTGGTCATTCAGTCATAACGGGCACTTAGGCTTTTATATAGATAGATAGATAAATAGATAGATAGATAGATAGATAGATAAGTGCTATTTTTATCCTACATTCTCAAAGATATAAGTAGAAAAACAACAACACAGAAATACTTAGCACCTAATACATATGCATTATGGAGGAAGTGCAGTACTATGCATGCTTATCTCCTTTCATATCCACAGCAATCCTACTTGATATATAATGAAAAAAACAAAAAGATTAGGAGCCCAGTTTCACAGAGGCAATGAGAGCAGGAACTTCACACAGAGCTACTGATTCTAAGCCCAGTTCTCTTTCCACTAAATCATTCATCTCCAGGCTTCTGTTTCAAAAAGAATATTTACCTTGAAAGTAAGAGATCAGAGAGGGGGGAAAAAGATGGCTACAGAGTAGCTTCAATCAGCTGGCAAAGACCTGCTTCCTACAGCCAATGGGGGGATAGCAAAAAGTGCGAGAGCCACCAAAAGGCAAGAGCCCTTCCAAATTTTTCAAAGCAAGATCACCCGAATCCCTCCCACCTCTACCCACCCATTCGTGTAGTTTCCAAAAAACAGATGGTCGTAGGGACCAATGATGGGCCGGGGAAAGTACGTTTACATCCAGAGGAGCCCGAGGCCCACGAGGAAGACAAGCCCCCTCACCTGCTGCTCCCGCCCCAGCCTCCTCCTCAGGGAACCTTGTTTCAGGGCCTCGGCTGCCCCAGGGCGGCCCTCACCCTCCAGATCCGGATCCGGATTCCTGAAGAAGATATGCCACCTGAGGGACGGGAGATGCAGCCATCAGCAACAAATGCTCATCTCTCCCAACACCGAACAAATAAATCTGAGGGGAAAAGGATGACAGAAAAGCCGAGGTTTCTTAGGAGACAGGCCAGGCCCACGGCTCTGCTGTTACTCTCTGGAGGAATGTAGAAAAGAGGGTGATCTAGTGCTTCTTAAGCTACTGCTTGCCCACTGGCATCAGAAAATAACAGCCTCTTTCTTTCTTTCTTTTTTTTAAATGTATTTTATTGATTGTTTTTTGTTTGTTTGTTTGTTTTTTTACAGAGAGGAAGGGAGAGGGATAGAGAGTTAGAAACATGGATCAGCTGCCTCCTACACCTCCCTAATGGGGATGTGCCCGCAACCAAGATACATGCCCTTGACCGGAATCGAACCTGGGATCCTCCAGTCCGCAGGCCGACGCTCTACCTACTGAGCAAAACCAGCTAGGGCGAGAGTCTCTTTCTTTACACAGAGAAGTCCTTTGAGATCACTCAATCCAGTGGCTTTTGAGTTTTTTAAAACCTTGCAACCTCAGTTTCCAATGAAATCTTAATGACACACCAATATTTAAACAGATAAAGAGTGGAGAGCCGCTCTGGATGACAGGGGGGTAGGGACGTTCCACCTTCTCAGCCTCCTCCCACCTCCTGATGTCACCCCAGGGCCTGTGATGTTGGGCTTCCAAACCCCAAGACTCTATTTTCACACCTTCATGTTATACTTAAGAAAACTGGGTTCAAGAAAGAGAACATGACTTTGTCAAAATCACACAGTCAATTAGTGCTAACGCTGGAACTCAAATTCAGGATGTACTTACTTAAAGGGCAGTCAATTTCCTGTCTCAACACACCACCCTGCCT
Organism: Nyctalus aviator; assembly: GCA_036971965.1. Lineage (NCBI taxonomy): Eukaryota > Metazoa > Chordata > Mammalia > Chiroptera > Vespertilionidae > Nyctalus > Nyctalus aviator. The sequence continues at coordinate 42,099,194 of CM072929.1, forward strand.
GTGCTACTTTGAGATGACAAATGTGAAAGGTTTTTATCTTGTTGTTATTGTTGTTAATCCTCACCTGAGGATATGTTTTTCCCATTGATTTTTTAGTGAGAGTGAGATGGAAGGAGGGATGGAAAGGGAGGGAGAAAGAGAATCAGTGATGTGAGAGAGACACATCAATTGGTTGCTTCCTACAAGCAACCTGGCCAGGGCCAGGGATCGAACCTGCAACCCAGGTATATGTCCCTGACCAGGAAACGACCCTTTGGCGCATAGGCCAATGCTCTAACCATTGTACACACCTGCCAGGGGGTGAAAGGGTTTCTAAAGCACTATGTGCTGGGGCATGCACAGTTCCTGCAGCTCACTTTCTCTACAGGTAAAGGAATCGCAATGTTCAGATTTTCAAGGGCAATTTCACCAGATGGCATCCAGTGGTTCCCAACGCCTCAGTAGAGTGTCTCTGGGCGTAAAAACAGGCAGAGAGAGTGACAGTAGGTAAATGAGACATAGGAGGCTCCTGAAGGAATCCCTGCCCCCGCATCCTGAGACCATCCCTTAGAGGCATAAGGGAATCCTGGACTCCGCCATGCCGGGACCGCAGAACAGAACCTGCACCTGTGCATTAAGGTTCACTCCTTAATAAATGACGTGGATAGCCCGGCTGGCCTCAAGGTTTCTCTATAGCTGTGGTAGCCAGCCTCCAAGACAGCGCCCGATGACTCCTGCCTCCTGGTATCTGCACCCTTAGGTGTCCTTTCCCAGCGGGCAGAAGGGGCGGGCTGAGTGAGCAAAAGAATACAGCAGAAGCAATGGTATGTCGTTTCTTAAATGAAAGTATAAAAGGCACCGCAGCTTCTGGTCTGGTCTCTTCTCTCTGGGGTCAGCCATTGTGAGGAAGCCAGCGACCGTGTTGTGAGCTCTCCTATGGAGGGCTGTGGAGCCACGAACAGCCAGCCAGAAACTACAGTGACCAACGACCCGGTGCGTGAACCTCAAAGGGGACCTTCAGGCCTGGGGGGAGTTTCCAGGGGACCACAGCCCTGGGCAACAGCCTGGACCTCCTAAGATTCCTGACCCTCAGAAACTGGGTAAAATCATAAGTGGTTTTGGGTGGGTTATTTTTTTTTAAGCTATAAGTTTTTCAGGCAATTTATTAATGCAGCAAGAGCAAACTAATACAACTACAAGACGAAGGTTTCCTGGGTTTACGTCAGAAAGCCCCTTAGGAAACCAAAAGTCCAGCTGACACCAAACCCGAGGCCACCAGGGCTGGAGCTCTCCCTTCAACAGTAACGGCCTCCGTGACTTACTCAGAAGGTGACTGTCTGCAAGTCACCTCATCTCTCTCAGCCCGGCTTTTCTTGCTGAAGAGATAAGGACCCATTTTCCTTGCAGATGGCCATGAGGATTAAATGAGAATAGTTTGTAAACGTCTCTTAAAAACAGCACAGAGCTATACAAATTAAAGTTGTTACAATGAAGACTCTGGAAGGTTCCCAACCAGGCTCAGTCCCAACAGCCCCCGAAAGGTGGTGGCTGCCCAGTGAAGTAACGTGGAAAGGCCTCCACTGTCGCCCTGAGCTACTAAGAGCATTTCCCGCGCCTGGCAGGCATGTCTCAGTGCGTGGGCACCGACCTACGAACCTGGAGGTCATGATTCGACTCTCAGTCAGAGCACATGCCCGGGCTGTGGGCTCAGATCCCCAGGGTGGGGCGTGCAGGAGGCAGCCAATCAATGATTTGCCCTCATCATTGATGTTTGGTTTTTTTCTCTCTCTCTCCCTCTTCCTTCCTCTCTGAAATCAATAAAGATATTTTTAAAGCATCTCCCTCTACCATTGCCTCTCATAATAGCAGTAACTAACAATCACCAGTGCTTGATATACCAAGTATCAGGCTGTGTGTTTTCACGTTATATTTCCTCATTTATTACTCTGTTTAACATATAGGAAAACTAAAACTTTGAGAGGGTAAAATGGCTGGTTAGTAATGGAGCCAGGATTGAACTTCATATCCACACAACTCCAAAGACCATGTTCTTCCCACTAAACCAATATGCTGCTCACTACACCGAGGAGCCTGAAAGTATCTAACGCAGAAGGTATTCAAGCACAGCTTCACGAAAAACACTGAAAAAAAAAAAAACTTTTAAGTTGATGGGGACAGCCGAAACCGGTTTGGCTCAGTGGACAGAGTGTCAGCCTGCTGAATCAAGGGTCCCAGGTTCGATTCCGGTCAAGGGCATGTACCTTGGGTGCGAGCACATCCCCAGTGCGGGGTCTGCAGGAGGCAGCTGATGGATGACTCTCAAACAAACTAAGAACTACACACCATCTGGCTAAATATCTTGTTGCTCCATGTCTCCACAAATGTAAAGAGAAGTCCAAGCCCGCATCAGAAAAACCCCAACTCTGACTTCCAAAGAATTTTTCACTTCCCAACAAACCCCACAGACTTGCTGGAGAATGAGTCCTCCAGGTTGTGCTGAAACCCAGAGAAAGGGCAGAGCAACTCAGCGCGTGCACACAGGCAAACACTGCTCACTCTGCCACACTCCAATGCCACCTCCTCTGTGAAGTCTTTATTCCTCTCCTCCCGCTCTCCCCTTCTTTCTCAGATAACATTATGTTCAATCCTCTACGATACATTCATCATGGGATATTATAATAACCCTACAGTCCCTCTCTCCTGCTAGAGCAGACAATACCGTAACTGCAGAGAGCAGCATGCTGCTCCTTCCCGTGCCAAGACCTCAGGTGCCCTGGCTTGTCTAACTCCCAGGAGGAAAAGAAAAACAGGGTAAATGTTCAAATAGCTGCCTGCCTACCATGTATTGTCTAAGAGCATGGATTTTGTACTGTGATTCCTCTTTCTTTTTTTTTTTTCTTTTTTTAATATATTTTATTGATTTTGTACAGAGAGGAAGGGAGAGAGATACAGAGTTAGAAACATCGATGAGAGAGAGTCATCGATCAGCTGCCTCTTGCACACCCCCTACTGGGGATATGCCCGCAACCAAGGTACATGCCCTTGACCGGAATCGAACCTGGGACCCTTCAGTCCCCAAGCCGACGCTCTATCCATTGAGCCAAACCGGTTTTGGCACTGTGATTCCTCTTTCTTTTCAAGTGCCATCCTCTGGTCGGTATGGTAGGCGGATACGCAGACTTCAGAACACTCAATCCTGTGTGTTTGTGTCCCAAGCCTTAGTCAAGAGACTGGGAGTCAGCATGAAAGGCCCAGTGCTCTTCAAGAATCAGGAGAAACTCAGACTCCTCAGAACAATAAGGGTAGAAGAAACCTAGAGGGCACCCGGGCCAACTTCCTTATTCTCTAGAGAGGGAAACTGAGGTCCAAAAAGGGGAAAGAACTTGGTCAATGTCTGCCAAAAGCAAACCTGTGTTTTGATTCCTAGTTCATTACAATTTCTGATGTACCTTTTCTCTTTTTTAAAACAAAAACAAAACAAAAAAATCAATCTCAAAAATGAGGAAACCAAAATTTAAACCCAAGGCATCTCCTGGAAAGGTCTAAGCTCTCATTTACTCTCACAATGAAGTTCTTGCAACGTCAGATATAAATACAATTTTACTTTCTGTTCCTTTAACTTGCTTTGAAGTGTGCTTCTAGCTAAATTTGGCAGATTACAAATATATTCACCTATATTCTCACCCAGAATCACACTAAAATGACAGTAAAGATATAAAAAGAGCCATAAACCTCAACAAGGATGAGAATAAGTGAGAGAACATCAGATGAGAGGCATCTACATATTTTTAGACTACAGATAGTGACAGAGGATTTGTGACTTAAAGACAGAAGGGGAAAGGAAGCTGTAACCTAGAGCCCTCACAATCCTGGGGCAGCACAGACACGTGGTACCCTGACGGCGGGGTCACCTCCCCTGGAAAGAATCACTGGATCAAAACACATGCAGGAATAGGCCCAAAATTACCAAGAGCCAACAGGAGCTTGAGCCCTGGCTTCTTATTTTTATTACCTTTCTGTAACACATTTGCTATTCGTTGACCCAAGAGATGACAGGATGACACTACAAATCCATGTCTCAAAAACAAGGAGGCCAGATTGTTTCCTAAGCTCTACCTTTTGGCTTCCTTTACCAACTTCAAAAAAAAAAAGTCCTTCGTGCTCAGGCCCTCCCCGGTGAGAGCTTAGCCTGTTCGAACAGTTGGGGTAAGAACCCCATCTCCCAATCATCTGATTCTGCAGCTCTGAAAAGGCGGTTTCCCAGCGCCTGACAAAAGGTGGCGAAACCTGGAAGCGAAACTTTCAGAAGCACGAACACTGTTCAGGTCAAAGCTGAGCTCCCCCACCTTGCCCGTGACGGTATGAGAGAAGCAGCTTCTCATCCCTTTTTAGAACAGAACATGCCTAGAGGTAGGTGTTGTTACATCTGCTAACCAGCTAAAACAGATTCACTTTTAAATGCCAAATTATAGAATTGCCTACAGTACCGATTAAGGCGATAATGACGCTAGAGCCATTTCTTGATACACAATCACGCGAGAGCCGCAGCTATTCACACCCTCCTCCCACTGGAACTCTTGTCTAAACTAAACACATCTCAATTTGTGTTTTTCTGCTGTGCACAGAAAGAGTGCTGAATTCAGAGTCAAAAGCATTGTTTTCAATACAACTCAAGCTTTAGAATTAGTAAACAGGTTTGAATTCCAGTCTCCTGAGTTATCAGCTATGAGATCACAAACAAACCACTTAATCACTCTGGGCCTCAATTACTTTATGCGTAAAATGGGCATAATACCTACATAGAGACTTGTTATAAGGATTGAGAGTACAAGGCAATTTACACAGCAGTAAGGCACTCAACAAATGTTATGTCCACTTTTATTGATCACCTGGGATAAGCCAGGTACTTCCAATCTTGAAGGGCTATTTGTTTTGAGGAAGTGTTTTGGGCGAGGCAGGATAGGCTAATAAATATTGATAATATGATACAGTAGAAGCAAAACAAGTACAATGCAATTAATGCTGTCATAGCCATTGGGACAAAGTACACAATCACGGAAAGAGAGATAATGATTTTGTCTGGAACAGGAGCGTGTGAAGGAAGGACAGAGATACTTAACTGAGCCTTGAGGTTGTTGAGGAGAAGTACAGCAAACAAATGAAAACATCTTAAACAAACAAACAAAAAAGAACCCACAACAAAAAACTAGGAGAAACAAGTTAGGGAGACGTGAAAGAGACTGTATGGCTTATTTAAGTAAGAAAACCTAAGAGAATAGAAGGGAATGGGTTACAGGACCAGAAGGTTAGCACAAAGAGGAGCCTACCCATTGGAATTTTTTGTGGAGAGAAAAATGATATGAAAGACAAAGAGAGGTAATCATCTGAAAAACTCTTAAAAAACATTTTTACTAGAGAAGAACAAAAACGATATCACCATTGTGCTTCTAAAAAAAACTGCAACATGGAGGTGAGCTTGAATTTATTTGTATGACCCAGGGGTCAGTCTTAAGATGGTGGATGGAAATTGAAGAGTGATCCCAAAATGGCCCAGGCATATTCATCATATACAGAGTGAGGTGTTTGGAATTTAAAAGAAAACGTACTGTCTTAAACCAGTGAAATGAGCCCTGAGAGCTCAGGAAGAAATTCTTATCTACTGGTTTCTCTTCCTCTTTGGGGACAGAACTTGACTGGATGGGCTTTTGGTGCAACCAGGTTTGGGGAAGGTGCCTCTGCTACTTCCTGCAGACTTACACAATCCAATTCCACCGCAAAAGGGAACGCGAGCCCACTCAGAAACCGCCTAAAAGAGAAAACTACACTAATGCAGACAATGGACTTTAAAGGAAACTAGGCCATGGGCATAGAGAAAGAGGGGAAATGAGGCTGCAGAACGCGAGAGGCATGGATGCCCTGTAATTGTCCTAACAGGGGAAATTAGCAATAGAACAGCTGCAAGACCATTATCTAAACGTCTGAAATGGAACTTGCATTTGACCCAATGATCCTACTTCTAGGAATATATCCCAAGAAAAGAGAAACATGAATCAGAAAGGATATATGCACCCCTATGTTCATAGCAGCACAATTCACCATAGCTAAGATTTGGAAACAGCCTAAATGCCCATCAGCAGATGAGTGGATTAAAAAAAAAAACTGTAGTATATCTATACAATGGAATACTATGCTGCAGTAAAAAAGGAGTTTTTACCATTTGCAGCAGCATGGATGGAACTGGAGAGCATTGTGCTAAGTGAAATAAGCCAGTCAGAGAAAGACAAATACCACATGGGCTTGTAATTGCATCATGGTGACAATAGTTAATAGTTCACATACTTGAAAGTTGCTAGAAGAGCAGGTCTCAAAAGTCCTCACCACACAAAAAAATGACAACTATGTATAAAGACAGATGTTAACTAGACTTATTGTGATTACTTTGCAATACAGACAAATATCAAATTATGTTGTACATCTAAAACTAATGTAATGTTATACATCAACTAGAGGACTGGTGCATGAAAATTCATGCACTGGAGGGGGGGTCCCTCAGCCCAATCTGCCCCCTCTCACAGTCCGGGAGCCCTCAGGGGCCAGAGACAACCCATCCATCAAGGGAAGGCAACGTCCCCATCACAACTCTGCTGCTGCCACTGCTGACAGCGCAAGCCTGAGCCGGCTCTGGTTACCTGAGCTTCAGGTGGTCCTGGGCAGCTGGGCAGCCAGCATCTGAGGCTTGCCTGTGCCTCAGGCTGGCCCTGAGCAGCTGGGGGGCTAAGGAGGTTGGGCGTCACCATCTTGTGGCTGTGGGCACCGCCATCTCTAAGGGCATGGCAGACAATTAGCATATTCCCTCTTTATTGGCTATGTGTGGGTGCCACCATCTTTGTGAGGGTGTAATGGTCAATTAGCATATTCTGTCTTTGTTAGATAGGATTATACCTCATTTTACTTTTATTTTTAAAAATTTACCTTGAGGACTAGGGTTCTCCTGGACAAATAACATAGACAAGTAAACATTTTCTCAATACCTCATCCCAATTGTCCTCTCTGCATCTATGACTTTCCAATGTATTAAATGCTCAATAAAAATTATCAGTTCCTGTGCTGAGAATAGGAAACACAAATTTGAATTAGACAAGACCCTGACTTTCAAGGAACTCCCACTCTGGGAAGGTCCACAGACATAGCATTCAGTAGTTATCTTGAAATCATAAATCCCAAGTTTACCCTAAGTAGCTAAGGCAAGTCATTTCCTTTCTTCAAACTCCATCGTCCTCTTCTGTGAAACTGAAAGCACTCTCATCGACCTCACGCACAGAGTTACTACCATGAGATGAGATCATGTATTTGAAACACCCAGGAGAGTGGGTGACCCACACACAGTACATGCCTTACTGAGTTAATGGTTTGTTTGAGAGGATCCTTTTTGGCAGGAGGAGAACCTATCCGCGCTGTGCTTTCCGGGAACCTCTGAGGAAATGCCATTCGCCTGGATCATGCAGATGTCATGTTCCCCAGCTACTGAGCATTAGAACCACAGACCCCATCCCAGCAGTAAAAACCAGGAAGAGGAACCTGGCAGCCCCGCAGGTGACAGAGGATGAAGGAAATGGGTGTCTGGCCTGACCAAGGTTGCAAAGGGAAGTCAGCAGGAGAGCAAAGTTTAAAAAAAAACCTACACCCCACATCCTGCAAATCCTTTAGATTAAAAACTAGAAACGCCTAGTTAAATACAAGTACCTCTGCCAGGTGGAACTGGAAGAGAGATTAGGGGCCATCGGAGACACTTCCGATAGTCATTCTTTCACTGAAAATATCTTACACGTCTACTGTGGTCATGTGTGTGGGGCCAAGGAGGACTCGGGCATGCTCCCAAGACTTCGAGGCACTTACAGTGTCAGAAACTAAGATCATGGCGGGAAAACGTTTCACCACTAAGGTCCTGCCATGATCTTCAGTGGGCTGCAGGCAGCGCGGACCAAAAGTAGCACCACTTTTCACATTCTCCCTCCTGAGTTTTCCAGCTACTCCGCTTCCTCCACCTCTTCTCCACTCACTTCACCACGTCCAACGCCTCCCATCTCTAGGGCTCTTCCTGGACATGAGAGGCTGACCGTGGGCCGCTGCAGCGTAAAATGGAAACCTGACTAAGAGTAAAGCCATCCCTTACCCCTCCTACAGCCTCCAAATCTAATTCCACAGAACACTTTTGAAGCCACAGGAGAACAAGTTCTGCTATGTCTATTTTAAGCCTTTAAAAAAGGAAGGGTTCTGAGAAGACAGAACTAAGTCTTCTGAGAAGATCTCACCTACTGAGCACCCATTATGGGCCATGCGCCGTTTTGAGTGCTTTACATATAAATGTCCTCAAAACAACTCTGCAAAGGAGCTATTACTGTCCCAGTTTTACAAAGGAAACTGTGTTCACAGAAATTAAATGACTTTCCCAAATATCACACAGTTAACAGGTGCTAACGTTGAAATCCATAAGCAAATCGGCCCTGTCCACTTTAAAGCCTTCCTTTTTTTTTTTTTTTTAATATATTTTATTGATTTTTTACAGAGAGTAAGGGAGAGATATAGAGAGCTAGAAATGTCGATAAGAGAGAAACATCGACCAGCTGCCTCTTGCACACCCCCTACTGGGGATGTGCCCGCAACTCAGGTACATGCCCTTGACCAGTCCGCAGACCGATGCTCTACCACTGAGCCAAACCGGTTTCGGCTAAAGCTTTCCTTTTTTCCCATTGCATCTCACATTCTATTCTAATAATGATCCTATGAAGCAGGTATAAGAGGTATCAGCATTAACCCATTTTACAAATGAAGAATCTGGTGCTTAAGGAAATGTTATTTCTCCCAGGAAGGAGTCAGTGAGTGGCAGAACAATGGTCTGTACTCAGATCTTTTGACCTCAGATCTGTACTACTACCCCACATCTCCTCTTACATTGTGCCTTGCAGAGGGAGTCCTGCAGAAATGCAGTCCTGACTCTGTCACTAACTTATTGTATAACATTGATTGATTGATTGATTGATTTTGTTAATCCTCATCCAAGGATATCTTTCCATTGATTTTTTTATTTTTATTTTTTTTGGTGGGGGGATGGGGTGAAGGGACAGGGAAAGACAGAAGAACATCAATGTGAGACATGGATTGGTTACTTTCCGCACACACCTCGACCAGGGCTGGGGATTGAGCCTGATCCAGCATTGGCTGGAATCAAACCCAAAATATGTCAGTCCGAGGGCCAACACTCTACCACTGAGCCAAAATGGCTAGGGTTTGAGTGATTTATTTATTTTTCTCTGGGCCTGTTTTCTCATTTATAAAATAAGGGTGTTGGACTGGATAATCCTTAGATTCCCCTTTAGCTGGCAATCTAGGCTTTAATTAGTACCAACAAGCTTATGAAAAGCAGTTTCTTTGGTTTCCTTGGCCACCCAACAGTAACCCTCTAAAAGAAAAAAGAACCAAAAAAAAAAAAAAAAAAAAAAAAAGACTTTAAAACCATTAACTGTTATTTGCAGTATGGATGATGTGAGAAGTACTCATAGCACCACAGAGTAAAAGTTACCCAATCCAGTTCACTCCTTCCTCAAACACCCCCAAGGTAACCTAATAACCTAATAACACAACACTGGCGCATCCAGCACCGGCCCATGTGCACAACATGCTCACCTGTCTAGAGGGGAAGAGTGTGTGCAGGAGGGGCCTTCCTCCCACTGCTGGACTCGTGACACTGTGTTCACTAGCTAATCCCTATGCTGAGACTGGGACTTGGCTCTGCTTCACTTACAGCAGGTCAGGCTTATGTCTAACTAAATCCAATCAAACGTAAACAATTTAAAAGTGACTTCTGACTAATTAATATTACAGAGCAAACAGCCCTGCTGGCATGGCTCAGGGGTTGAGCGACAACCTCTGAACCAGGAGTTCAAGGTTCGATTCCTAGTCAGGGCACATGCTGGGTTGCAGGCTTGATCCCCAGTGGGGATGGCATGCAGGAGGCAGCCGATTAATGATTCTCTCTCATCATTCATGTTTCTTTCTCTCCCACTCTCCTTCCTCTCCGAAATCAATAAAAATATTTTTTTAAAATGAGATTTAATTCCAGAAGTAAGTTCTTCCATGCTAAGAAGTAGGAAGAGGACAAGAAGCAGGATACAAGACTTTGGACAAATTACTTCCCTGTCTCAGTTTCTTTATATAAATAGGGAGAAAGTCCAAATCAATCCTGAACACCTTTCCCACTCTAACTAAACAGGAATTTATAATTATTGTATATTTAGAAAATGTAAAATGTAAAACACACAAAAAAAAATTAGGAGGAAGAGGATATAGTGTTACAAATTAAAACGACCTCGAAGAAAATAAAAAGGAATAAGTTACATTGCCAAGACAGAACATAAAATATGCATGGTCACATCACCCTGAATACATATTAGTTATAGGAGCAAAACGAAACCTCTATATCCCAGTGACAGTTGAAGTAAATAATTCATGTAATGCCTCAGGATCAGACAGCAGAGGCAGAAACCATTGCTCATTCAGTACAACCAGAGCAGCTCTGAATGTGATCAGGGGCCCAAGACCTGAGACGATTACTGAGAACAAGGGAACTGTCTGAGAGAAAAGGCAACCCTCGGGAGCACACCTAGGCTTGTCCTAGGAATGAAGCCCATGCTCCGTTAGCCAAGCATCATCATTTTCATACGCATTTCCTTCTTAATATGCTAAGTGATGAACTAGGCACTTCCACATGATCTGTTCACGTAATTCTCCTAACACAGCAGTTTCACAGAAAAGGGGTTTGAAGCTCAAAGAGGTAAAACACACACACACACACACACACACACACAACCCAATTCCTGAATCCAAATTCAATGTACTTTCTTTTCTTTTTTTAAATATATTTTTATTGATTTCAGAGAGGAAAAGAGAGAGAGAAACATCAATGATGAGAGAGAATCATCCATTGGCTGCCTCCTGCACACTGGGGATTGAGCCCACAGCGTGGGCATGTGCCCTGTCCGGAAATCGAACCCATGATTTCCCGGTTCATGGGTCAACACTCAATCACTGAGCCATGCCAGCTGGACTCGATGTACTTTCTATATCCCTGTTATAATGTAAGGCCTTCGTTTTACAGTCCCTCACACATACAATTATCCAGTTTTACATCTCTCAACAACCTTGGGAGATGGACATTCGAGATTCCTCATGAACTGACCCCTACCCACCTTTACAGTTTTGAAATGGATGCTATTGGCTGCCGACCCAGCATCTACTCCCTTGGTCCTCCTTCCTGATTTTATCACATAGCCATCCCTCAGCAGCTTGTTACTAAGGCAGTTCTCCAGTTTACCACGTCCTCAGTCATCACCGCCATCACCATCCGCAGGGCTCGCTAAAACACAGAGTCCCGGGCCGCACCCAGAGGCCTTATTCAGTCGGGCTGGCACATGCCCTGAGAATTTGCATTTTTAATAAGTGCCCCAGTGACCACGGTTTGAAAACGATTGCTGTCCTAAGGGCAAGTTAACCCCAAACATACTCCAGGGGCAGGGCTTCGTTCTACATCCAAACCTAGCATGGTAACCCCATTCTCCTGTCACTGATTAGCTCAGGAAATGAGGCTTAACCACTTAGCATCTGGCATGTCAGCAAACCCTTATAGTTCAGGGATGGGCAAGTGGCCTCAGTGGATCCAATTGGATGAAGGAGAAGAATTCTTTTTCCATTTGGGGTGATAAAGTCAGTGTCTGCTTCTCTGCCTCTTTCTGTCTCCTTTCTCCGAGAGAGAGAGAGAGAGAGAGAGAGAGAGAGAGAGAGAGAGAGAGAAAGGGAGAGAAAGGGAGGGAAGAAGGAGAAGGAGGAGGAGGAGGAGGAGGAGGAGGAAGGGGGGAGGAGAAGAGACAAAAAGAGAAGAGACGGAAAGAGAAGAGACAGAGATGTCATTAATTAACAAAGAAATGTAACTCATTACCATAATGGAAGCCAGCTCATGGATAAAAGTAACACAAGCTTGATACAAATGTCAATATGATTTAAGCCAAATTTGAGCAGAAATTCTGCTTACAGAATTCCAAATAATATAGAATTTGGTACTAGAAAAGTGTACAAGCCGCCTCCATACTCTCTATGACAGAATCTGTAAACTGATTTGTTAAACATCTATTCCGACCCCCTTCTAGCGCTGGGTACTACACATGTTGGAGAGCAAGGAAACTGTATTTGTGACTTAGGTTCTGCTCATCAGACACTCTCACACTAAGTCAGTGGCCGGCAAACCGAGGCTTGAGAGCCACATACGGCTCTTTGGCCCCTTGAGTGCGGCTCTTCACAAAACACCACGTGCGGGCGCGCACATACAGTGCGATTGAAACTTCGTGGCCCATGCACAGAAGTCGGTTTTCGGCTCTCAAAAGACATTTCAATCGTTGTACTGTTGATATTTGGCTCTGTTGACTAATGAGTTTGCTGACCACTGCACTAGGCAATGATTGGAACTGGATTAGGTGAAAAGAGAGACTGGACACAGGACATGCCTTCTGCTGGAACCAACTGCAGTGGAGGCAGCAAAGATCTAGATCCAGCAGATGTGGCAACAGCCTCCGGATTCTGCAGCTGCTACTTTATGGCAAAGACAAGGGCATCCTTGAGAGCTCAGTTCTTCAGCGCAGTGTGGGGAGTTAGTTCCTGGAAGCTCAGTCTGGGTCCATGTCTTCTCTAATCCCCAAAAACTCTTCAATCTACACCTGGTACTCTTTAATAAGTCCTTTTTCCTTGAACTACTTGCCAGAGTGGATTCTGCTGCTTGCCCTTCCTCGTAAGAACCCTGACCAATAAACTGCCCTACCCCGAAGATAGCGTAAAACATTCACTCTTATCCTTCCTTACCTTTGTACCAACTCTTCCCTCGATGTGAAACATCCCCCCTCAAAACCATTCCATTTGCAAAAGTGACCCACTGACTCCACAAAGAGATTTACTGAAAGAGGAGTTAATCACGGAGGAAAGGAAGAAAATCAGCTTGACAGGGGAGCCCTGAAAAATGAGCAATATGACATCTGGCACAGAGGGGACGAGGAGGAAGAAAAGGGTATTTCAACCGTAAAGAACAACGGTTCACAAAGGCAGGAAGGTGCCTCAGGCCCTGCAAACTCCCAACTTCTTAGCGTTGGAAATGATGCCGCAGACTCTAATGGCTTTTGCTCAATAAATTAATGTTAAGTACAAATGATTTTTACAGCCAGTTTTCAGTAATTACTAAGCACTAATAACTAAAACAAACAAACAAACAAAAACTATGCCAGGAGCTATAGGAAAGTAACCACTGCAGGGATCACAACCCCTACTCTTAAATGATTTACAATGCATAGGGAAACAAAGATATCTGAAAAGATTTAGTGATACACATGCTACTAAAACCAGTACAAATTCATATAAACAGCTTAAAGAAAAAAGATTCAAGTCATTGAAGTACCTAAAAGTAGGTGTTCTAGCCGAAGCCGGTTTGGCTCAGTGGTAGAGCGTTGTTGGTCCGTGGACTGAAAGGTCCCAGGTTCCATTCCGGTCAGGGGCATGTACCTTGGTTGCGGGCACATCCCTGGTAGGGGGTGTGCAAGAGGCAGCTGATCGATGTTTCTCTCTCATCAACGTTTCTAGCTCTCTATCCCTCTCCCTTCCTCTCTGTTAAAAAAAAAAAAAAAAATCAATAAAATATATTTTTTTAAAAAGGGGGGGGGCCTTCTCCCTTTATTAAATAAATAAATAAATAAATAAATAAAATAAAAGTAGGTGTTCTTCAGGGAGATTTTCCCTAGGAGGAATCATTAACCCACCGAAAACTTACTAAGTGTCCATTCCACACCAAAAAGGATTCCAGAAGCCGAGGCAGGGGAGCACGCTGGCAGGTCCTTGCTTTCACAAGGCTAGATTCTCACGGGAGGAGAACTAGGGCCGAAGGCTTCCAGGACGAGACTGTAAACGAAAGCACTGATCATTAGGTTCACCCTAGCTTCCTTTATCTGTAACAGTAATAGTGCTTGCCAACATTTATTAAGCACTTGTTATGTACCACAATCTACTGAGTGCTTTACGAGCATTATCCCATGGAGTCCAATACAGTAGGTATTATCATTGGCAGCATTTTAAGAATACAGAAACTAAAACTAGAGGTGAAGGAACTACCCCCCAGATCACACAGTCAGGGGGTGGCAGGGCCTCAGGGTCCAAAGCCAGGTCCCTGGCAGGGTTTTCACTGCTATGCGGTATCCGGAGAGGACAAAACTATATTTCCAGGAGACAGAACTTTGTTAAAAGGGGAGGTATGGCATTATTCATTTGGCATGAGCTTTGTCGTCTCGGAGGAGGGATTTTTTTCCCCCTCAACTCATGACATGAGGAGTTATACTCCCTAAACTGTGGTCACTTTTCGGCTTCTGTTTCCATGGTTTCAAAAACAATGGGAAAAGGTATTAAGGTGCTTCGTCCAATGGTTGTGAGTGAAAAGGTCCCCTGAAGGCTGGCGCTGCACAGCTCCTGGCCACCAGCTGGGACCGCGCCCTTCCAGGCCTTCATTAAGGGGCACATTAGCATTATAGTGATTGCGATAAACAGCTGTAGCACAAACCTCCGGCAGATAGAAGGCTGGAGGCTCAGGAACAAAGGGGGAGCCAGGAGAGCAGCCATTGGCTGACCTGGATTCGTTTAGGTCAGGCGCGGCATTTGGTCCCTCTGCATTTCTAAGTTCTCATGAATGTGGATGCTGAGGCAGCAGCCCAAAACCTTCCTCATTTCCATCTCAATCTCCAGAAAGAATTACAATGAGAACAAGAGCCATTGGGGCAGACAACAGACTCTGAATATGAAAGCATGCCCTAGGCAGGAGCTGGCAAATGGAAGAAGAGAGGTTTTCCTTTTGGACCTACTAACAAAGTGTCTCTCAAACCCTACTCACCCACCTGCCATACGTAATAGCTCTGTATCAAGTGCTCTTTTTCAAGGAGCGTTTCCAAATCCCTTCAATTATTACTCACTTCTTATCTCTCTGCACTGTTAGGTATTTTATTAGATATCTTCCATGTATCAGATTCTGAGCTAGACCCCACAGGAATATAATGAATAAGCACAACCCCAACTTCAGGGAACAAAACCCCATGGGGTACAGGTACAGACAGAGGGATTCTTGCTATCTGAGGACAACTAATTTCCACAAATGCCATTTAAGTTAACTCATTAGGGATCAGAATTTCCTAATAAAAATTTTAAAGTTGTTTGGGCCTTTAACTTATCAAGATAAACACAAAACAAACTTTTTGTGATTCTTAATTTAACAAAGTTATAACTAAGGTAATTCCTAAAACAAAGAACATCTGTCACTTCACATTTGGCTTTCAACACACGTTTGATCAAGAGGATCGATTTTGTCAAAATATTCAAAAGCTTCACCAGTTTTTCCCCAGAGTCTCTCTTAATCCTTTGTTACTCAAATCATTGTCCTCTGAATCTCCTATTATGTCATTCCTCACGCTAATCTGCCCTTCAATTTAAACTGGCCTAACTTTACTTAACCCTCATTTATCAATTTTGTGTGTTTCAAGCCATTCTCCAGTATCACTTAATTTTACATGCATGAATTTCTTCATGTTCTGCAGAAATGTCAGTTTTCACTTTAGAATCTATTTGCATTGTATTGATGGTGTTAACTGTCCTATCATTAGGAAGGCATTTATTGACAAGGAAATGGTAAGCCCAATGGTCAACTGGGAGAGATGTTTGAATGGGGACTAATTTTATAAGTGATCAACTCCTATGGATGACAAATGAACCTCTATATACCTAATTATAGTGCAAAGAATGGGGAGAGTGCTTTGGAAATTCAGAAAGGCTTAATAAATATTGGTTGAACCCTATCCCGGTTGGCTTAATGGGTAGTGTTGGCCTGCAGACTCAAAGGTCCCAGGTTCAATTCCAGTCAAGGCATGTATCTTGGTTGCACGCACATACCCAATAGGGAATGTGCAGGAGGCAGCTGATCACTGTTTCTCTCTCATCGATGTTTCTAACTCTCTAGCCCTCTCTCTTCCTCTCTGTAAAAAAAAAAAAAAAATCAATAAAATATATTTGTTGAGTGAGTAGATAAGTAAATGACTGTATTCCATCATTCAAGAAGTATTTATTGAGAGCCTATTATATGCCAGGCACTGTTAAAAATGCAAGTGAAGACACAAAGTCCTACCTTGTCTTAGTCCATTTGGGCTGCTCATATAGAACACCACAGACTGAATGGCTTACAAACAACAGAAATTTACCTCTCACAGTTCTGGAGACTAGGAAGTTTAAGATCAAAGCACTAGGAGATTCAGTGTCTGGTAAGAACCTCTTCCTGGTTCATAGATGGCTTTCTCCGCCCTGTCCTCACATGGCAGAAGGGGCCAGGAAGCTCTCTGAGGTCTCTTTTATCTTGGCATTAATCCCACTCATCGGGGCTCCACCCTCATGACCTCATCACCTCCCAAAGGCTCCATCTCCAAATGTCATCACATCAGGCATTAGGATTTAATACATGAATTGAGGGGAGACACAAAATTCAGCCTGCATACCCTCAAGGAAATTATAATCACGGATGGTGGATTCCGACTGGAAGGCTGCATAGAAAAAATGACATCCACGCTGGATCTTGAAGAATGAAGAATTTTTTTAAAATATATTTTATTGATTTTTTACAGAGAGGAAGAGAGAGGGTTAGATAGTTAGAAACATCGATGAGAGAGAATCATCCATCAGCTGCCTCTTACACACCCCCTACTGGGGTTGTGCCCGCAACCAAGGTACATGCCCTTGACTGGAATCAAACCCGGGACCCTTCAGTCCGCAGGCCGACGCTCTATCTACTGATCCAAACCGGTTTCGGCAAGAATGAAGAATTTTAAAAGTATAAAAGAAGAAAAGAATTCCAAGCTGTCTGGGTCAGCATAGGTCAATGGATGAGTGTCTACCTATGAACCAGGAGGTCAAGGTGCGATTCCTGGTCAGAACACAAGCCTGGAAGGTGAGCTTGATCCCCAGCGCTGGGCAGGCAGGAAGCTTCTATCTCTTTCTCTCTTCCTTCCTCTCTGAAGTCAATAAAAATGTATTTTTTAAAAAAGAAGAAGAAGAAGAATGGCAAAGGAAATTCCACGGCTGCTAACATCACAAAAAGAGGGACATCCCTGCACTATGAGCCTCTTGAGGAAAGAACACACCAAAACCTATGAGTGGTCATGAAAACAAAACAAAATCCTGAATCTGATCAAGCCTCTGGATACTAACTTACAAGTAACATATAAGCAGAACCAAGGAATCCCCCTCCCCCCCAAACTCCCACGGGCTCCCTGTGGGCTCAGCTGCCAACCTCCAGGACCAAGGAACTTTCTGAACTATAACAGAAAGATGAAAAATCCAGACAGCGGAAAGCTCAACAGGACAAACAATGTGGTTTCTTCATCAAATAAACTGACAGGGCTGGGGAGGGGGGATTGAGAGATTAAAAGAGACTTGAAAGACATATCAACCAATCTCTCTGTGTGGCCCTTATCTGGATTCTGTTTCAAAGTATTAAAAAAAAAAAAAAAAAGTATGGCATTTGAGCCACAATTAAATATTATGATAATGTCAAGGAGATTATTGGGGGATGGGGTAGTTAAGGTTGGGAGGGAGGGTGTTTGCTTATTATTTAACATTTGACACCACCAGGTTATTAAGGGCCTTAGCGAGAGTAGTTGTGATAAACTGGTGGGATAGAAAGAGTGGAGTAGGCTGCCGAGTAAATAGGGGGTAAAAAACTGGAAGCAGAAGTTGTAAACAGTTATTTTAAAAAGGCTGGATTGCCCTAGCTGGTTTGCTCAGTGGATAGAGTGTCGGCCTGTGCACTGGAGGGTCCCGGGTTTGGTTCTGATCAAGGGCACAGGCCTGGGTTTCGGGCTTGATCCTCAGTAGGGGACATGCAAGAGGCAGCCAATCAGTGATTCTCTCTCATCATTGATGTTTCTATCTCTAATTCCCTCTCCCTTCCTCTCTGAAATCAATAAAGATAAATATTTAAAATAAAATTAAAAAGACTGGCTTGGAAGGAGAGCAAAGATAGGGTTTAGCTGGAGCCTGACAGGATCTCAAGAGTGCTTTTAATTGGTGGGGAAAGGGAAAGTTGTTTTCCTTTAAATAGAGCATTTGAATGTTGCTTATGGTAACTCGGTAGAAAACAAAATGTAAAGATACAATAAAGTGAGGTTTCTAAGATGGAAAATTGGGAAGAAATCTAAAAGCTTATGAAGGAGTAGGCCTTTCCTTGAATCACTTCCTTCCTTGTAAAGGAATGAGCAAAGGCAAAAATGGGTACAAATCCAAGCAGATTCTTAGATTTAATAGTAGGAATATGAAGCTTCAACTTTATGTGATATGTGAGCCACAGTCTGGGACACAGAGGGGTGGGAAGAAGAGCAGTGGAGAATGTGACAAGTGGGGACTGAGGGGGAAACGGAAGAAAAGCAGCTGATCCCAGAGCCAAAACTTACAGGGAGAAAATCAGGTTTGTAGAAGTGGGGAATGAGTAGGTCCCTTAAGACATCATTAAGAGAAAGGTTGAGGTGGTATTTTCAGTTTGCAAATGTTAAATCCTGTCAAGAACCCGTTAGGGCTGCAGACCCCTTGACCCAGTATTCCCACCTATGGGAATTTATTCTAAAAAATAATAATTTTTGAAAGTCAAAAGCAATATATAGTATCCTATATAATAAAATATGTATCCTAACATATATACGATATATCCAATATATAGTATCCTATATAGTATGCAAATTGTCCCCTCAACTGGGAGGTGTCTGGGAGGTCTCGGGGAGTTCAACCAGGGGGCAGGGCAAGCTGGGGGGAAGGAGGGAGTACCCGGCTGGCAGCTGGCAGCCGCTAGGGACCCTATCAGTGCACAAGTTTCATGCACTGGGCCTCTAGTTACAGATAAAGTTACAGTGTAATTTACCTCAGGAAAAGAAAAGCCCAAATGACTGATGTTTGAATTTTATATGACAACTAGGATAGGCTATAGTATCCACTTATTGAATTCGAAGTAATCTATGTGCTGTAGTGAATGCATTCTGTAGATGTAGGACACATCTACAATCCACTGACTTAAATAAAGGAGGCTAGCCCTGGCCACGTGACTCAGTGGTTAGAGCATTGGCCTGCACACCAGAGGGTGGCAGGTTCGATTCCTGGTCAAGGGCAGAGGCAGGTTTGATTCCAGCCCCAGTTAGGGTGTGTGCAGGAGGCAACCAATGGCTGTGTCTCTTCACAGGAAGGTCTCTCTTTCTTTCTCTCTCTCTCTCTCTCTCTCTCTCTCTCTCTCTCTCTCTCTCTTCTTATCCTTCCCCCCCCCCCCACCTTTCACTCTCTCTGATAATCAATGGGGGAAAAATATACTCTGGTGAGGATTAAGAAATAAATAAAGGAGACTGCCCCATCATCTGGGTAGGCGTCATCTAGTCAGTGAAAAGCCTCAAGAGCATAACTGAGATTTCCCTGAGAAAGAATTCTACTCATTACGTTTCTCTGGTATAAGAGACACAATGGCTTCAAGCAAATATTGGAACATCATCTTAAATTTTATAACGAACACTAAGAAGTTATATGGAGAAATGTTTATAGGTCAAGAAAAAAGGGCAAATAAACTTAGGTCTACATTGTGATTACATACAACCATGTAACTTTGTATGTTTATATATAAAAGAAAAAGAGGAAACAAAAGAGTTTATTTATTAGAATGATGGAATCAAGGCTGAATCTTAAATGTCTTAATAGTGTTGCAAAAACGGTTTGTGAGATAGAGCTCTGTTATTTTTAATGGAAGAAAGCTAACATTACGTTAGGCCTTACTAAAGAAACTCATACTAACCTAAAACACACACACACACACACACACACACACACACATACTCACAGCTGCCCATCTTGAAATGTTGCCTTTGTTAGTAAATACTAAAAAGAAAGGACCTCAGGGCCATTTTTCAGGAACATATAATGCCTCAACTCAAATAAAATGAGCACCCACACACAACAGTAAAGTAGCTGGTGACTGCTGTAAGAATTTTCCACATCCCTAGCTCAAGGGCCTGCCTTCAACTTTGGCTCAGGTCAGAAACGTTTGCACTGGGCAGCTAACTATTTAGCACAGTGAGGTCTCTTCTCCTCTCTCCCAACACCACACACTGAAGGGATTCTTGTGTGTTTGTTGAACTTGAGAAAAATCAAACAAATGTCCTTAGCAACGATGTCATATGGACCTCAGTTTGAATGCCAGCTCCACTCTCATTCATCCAATCAAAAAAATATCTGAGTGCCTACTACATGCTAGGAACTGTGAATACAACAGTGACCAAAACAGAAAGACAGTTCTTACTTTAAAGTAAAAGGTACTATGTATTAAAGCTCATCCTCTTTGGAGAACGCCTTAAAGAGAAACGATTCTCCGGAGCTTAGGGCAGATAGACATTCATCAAGCAGTGCCATAGTGTAAAGAGTAAGACTGTGGTTCTATGTAAACAAATAATTATATGAATGCTAAAGTGTTTAAAAGTGAAGTGTACTGACCCATGCTTTGAAATAAGGTGGAATGATGAATAAAGGGAGGGCAGATATGCAATAAAGCATATCTTATTACAGAATCTAAATGAAAAACCAAATGTAAGGTGTTTGGCACTAAACACCTTAAAGGTCAGCTGTAATAAAGCTGATGATGTCGATCTGTCCTCAACATAAGATTAGGGGAAGAGGATACCTGGAGAAGAGGAAAATCACATCCCAAACTTGTCTGTTTGTTTTTAAAGATTAGAAGGAAATAGATGAATTCTACAATAAAACTCTGATGGAGTTTGTGGTGGTGCTGGTTTTGTTGTTTTACCTTTTATTCACCTGTATTCTCCAAATTTTCTGAGAACCATGCATCACTTTCATGTATCGTTTTTTACATTTAAAAACATAAATGTAACCCTAGCTGGTTTGGCTTAGTGGATAGAGCATCGGCCTGCAGACTGAAAGGTCCCTGATTCAATTCCGGTCAAGGGCATGTACCTGGGTTGTGGGCACATCCCCGGTGGGGGGTGTGCAAGAGGCAGCTGATCGATGTTTCTTTCTCATCGATGTTTCTAGCTCTCTATCTCTCCCCCTTCCTCTCTGTAAGAAAATCAATAAAAATATAATTTTAAAAAAATGATTCTTTCTCATCACTGATGTTTCTATCTCTCTATCCCTGTCCCTTCCTCTCTAAGATCAATAAAAATTATTTTTAAAAATATATATGTAAATGTATAAAATAAAATAAAAACATGGGAAGTTGAGTGAAGACACTCAAATTAGAAGAGTAACTACTTATCTGACAAGATTTTAGCTCCCTGGAGCCTGATTATAAATTTTGGGGGAGGAGGGGAATGTTTATTTCAGCAATTAAGGAAAATACTAGAAACTGCCCACAGATTCTTGAGCCAAAAGCACTCTTATAGACAAACCACTTAGTCCAAACTGCCAACTAGCAGGCAATGTGACTCAAGCACTTTATAACTTAGCAGTTGCTGTGCGTTTATCTAGGGAGCTCATCTGATCCCCACAACACTGTAAAGGTTCGGGCAGCTCTGATGTAATGGAAGAGGCATGAATCAGAAGCTCAAGAGTCTGAAGTCCAGCGGGGACCAGTTTGGCTCAGTGGATAGAGCGTCGGCCTGCGGACTGAAGGGTCCCGGGTTCAATTCCGGTCAAGGGCATGTACGTTGGTTGCGGGCACATCCCCAGTGGGGGGTGTGCAAGAGGCAGCTGGTCGATGTTTCTCTCTCATTGATGTTTCTAACTCTCTGTCCCTCTCAATTCCTCTCTGTGTAAAATCAATAAAATATATTTTAAAAAGAGTCTGAAGTCCAAAGTCAAATCATAGCTGTGCTACACAAGCCTCAGGTAATCCCATTAACTTCTGTGTTCTCCTGGATAAGACAGAGATAAAACAATACCTGTTTTAGCTAACCCTGAGAGTTTTACTACTCCCCACCTTGCATCTATCCTCTAGCTGCACCGAACTAACCAGGGTCCCCAAACATGCTCTCAAGCTGCTAGCCCTCATACTGCTCTCTCTCTCTCTGGAAGGTCTTTCCTTTCCTCTCTTCCTCCCCACAGCACTAGGTTAAGCTCTGCTCAGCTCTCAGAACCCAACTTAGGTGACACTTCCCTTAAGCTTTAAGGCTTAAGGTGTGCCAGGCTATCTCCACTTCAGGTGAGTAGATGCCTTTTGCACAGCACAAATCTCCATGTGTCATTTTTATCTCAATATAGCATTATTGCCTATAGACATCTCTGTTTCTCAACCGTAAACTTAAGGGTATGAACCAGGTATGTATGATTCATCTGTTTCATCACAGCCCATGACAATGCCTGAGGCTTAATGTGTTTAGGAAATGAACTTTAAATAAAAATTAAAAGATTCATTTTCGAGGACAAATATGTGATGCCTTAATCAATAAAGAAATTAAATTTTAAAAAAAAAGATTCGTTTTCATATAATCTATACATATAAAAGGCTAATACGCAAAGTGTCCCCTCAGGAGTTCAACCGGGAGACCAGGAGTTCACTTATTTACTATGACATGAGCTGACCACCAGGGGGCAGCATGAAATGAAGAAAGGCCCCAGGCTGGCAGCCAGAAGGCCCCAATAGGCCATGATTGCTGACCAGACCTAGGGACCCTACCCATGCATGAATTTCCTGCACCAAGCGTCTAGTAAGTACATAAGATGTTTATGCAAAATATAATATATGGCAGTACTTCTCAATCTTGACTGCATATCAGAATTAGCTATAAACCTTCAAAACTAGAGATCCCATGAGATTTTAATTAAGTAGACTTGAAATAGAATCCAGGCAATTTAACATCTTCAGACATGGTTCAAAACATGGCCAAATGAAAAACCATGGATACAGCCCGGCTAGTGTGGCTCCATTGGTTGAGTGCTGTCCCATGCACCAGGAGGCTGCTGGTTCCATTCCCGGTCAGGGCACGTGCCCAGGTTGTGGGCTTGATCCCCCGTAGGTGGCGTGCAGGAGGCAGCCAACCAATGATTCTCATTGTTCACGTTTCTCTCCCTCCTTCCCTCTCTCTTCCTCTCTGAAATCCTTAAAAATATTTTCTTTTAAAAAGAGAGAGAGATCAGGAAGCACTCTAAAGTGACATTTCCAGTGTGCCACAGCTTAGTTTGAAAGCGTTTAAAAGGCAATATGATATGGTGGCAAAAGTACAGGACTACATTTAGATTTCTTAAAATGTAGTTTTAAAACAATATTAGGCATTTGCTAATCATGTGCCTCTGAGCAAGCCAAGGCTGTGATGATCCTCAGTCTCCTAACTCTTGTAAAATGGAAACACCTCTCTCACAGGACTGCTGTAAAGAATGAACAGATACAGCAGGGCGAGATGTTAACCTTTTCTCTGTAGAAACATAAATGTAATACATGCACATCTGTCCTCACCCATTGTTCATGCACAGAAAGAGGGAGCAGGCTAAATGGGGGGGGGGGGGCGGTATTTTAACTCTCACGGCGATATACTTGCCAAACATGCCTATATCCTCCATATGAATGGATTACAGCACCAGGGCAATGAACATAACACGTAACTGGTATCAGGTGGATATCGACCGAAATTGAAGTCTGCCACCTACTTTCAGCAAAACTTGAACACGTTCCCTTTGCCAGTCTGAGCCTCGATCTCTTTATGCATGAACGAGAGGTGCTAGCCCTCATCCTGTATGCTTATTTTGAAGATTGAAGAAAACATCTCACATAGTGTCTGGTACAATCAGGTGTGCAAGAAACTACTGAATTAAGTTTATGACCCACTAACAACAAAGGTTTCTTTATTCTATATAATAAAAGGCTAATATGCAAATCGGCTGAAAGGTAGAATGACTGGTCGCTATAATGCACACTGACCACCAAGGGGTGGACACCAAGCTCACGGCTGGTGAGTGTAGCAGCAATGGCAGGAGCTTCTGAGCAGAGCTAAGGATGTCCAACTGGCGGCTTGGGCCCGATTTCCCTGGGGGTGCGGGGGGGGGGGGGGGGGACTTTTACTATTCCCATTTTACAGTTAGGAGAAGAGGCACAGAGATAAATTACTTTCATTCAGTCATGCAGTAATATAGAAACAAATTAAGGTCTCCTGGTTTCATTATTCCCCCATCTCCAAATTACATTAGTCTTCAGGAATTAAAATGACATCTATGAAACAGTATGTCCTTTTGAAAACCTTAAATGTCTCCCTTTACTATACAAAAAAAAAAAAAAATCTCTAGATTCTGGTTATGATTTAGAAAGATAAAAAGGGAGAAAGGGATCCTTTCGGAGTTCATAAGCGTAATGATTGGGTGTTCACACGGCTGTGTGAGATGTGCTGCCCATTAACCTTGTTACGCCTTTGGCACATGACCCGTCTGACGTGACGTGAACTTGGGGGGGGGGGGGGGGGAGAAAGGGGCCGAAACCGGTTTGGCTCAGTAGTAGAGCATCGGTCTGCGGACTGAAAGGTCCCAGGTTCGATTCCGGTCAAGGGCATGTACATTGGTTGCGGGCACATCCCCAGTAGGGGGTGTGCAGGAGGCGGCTGGTTGATGTTTCTCTCTCATCGATGTTTCTAGCTCTCTATCTCTCTCCCTTCCTCTCTGTAAAAAATCAATAAAATATATTTTTTTAAAGGGGGGGGAGAGAAAGGGCCCAGCCAGTGTGGTTCAAGGGCTGAGCGTCAACCCATGAACCAAGAGACCACAGTTCTATTACAGATCAGAGCACATGACCGGGTTGGGGGTTCGATTCCCAGAAAAGGCCTGCAGGAGGCAGCAAGTCAATAATTCTCTCTCATCATTGATGTTCCCCCTATCTCTCTCTCTCTCTCTCTCTCTCTCTCTCTCAGAATTGAGAATTAGCTCAGATTAGTAATTGCTGATTCTATCTTGACTTTCATTTTTGTTTTCCCCAAAAGCCTTCAACCTCTTAGTTAAAAATGTGTTTAAAGTCTGTTTATTAAAATAATGCTTGTTTGATAAGCTATTCCTAAACTGAGGTAAGGGGGTGGCGGGTCAGAAAGACAGCCTTCTCTCATCTTTATGAGTATACATCTTTTTTATCCCTCACTTTATCCCTTCATTTTAAGATTTATCACACCATGTTATGATATCTTTCATTTCCTTAAAGACTTGAGTATGTACATCCAAACACCCTGTCCCAGATGGGGCTTGGCCCATGGTAGGGAAGGACTCAATAAATGTTTATAAATAAATGAATGAGCAAACGAAGCCCATCTCCCAGAGGGAAGTTAAGAAAGGAGAAAACTGGATATTACATCTTAGGGCTAATAAGAAAGTGAAAGAAAAAAACATATTTTAAGAGCTTCATAAGGAAGAAAAACCTTTGTTGGAGTCAAACACGCCC
Organism: Nyctalus aviator; assembly: GCA_036971965.1. Classification (NCBI taxonomy): domain Eukaryota; kingdom Metazoa; phylum Chordata; class Mammalia; order Chiroptera; family Vespertilionidae; genus Nyctalus; species Nyctalus aviator. Next base: position 42,124,677 of record CM072929.1, read on the forward strand.
CCGTAGGGCTTTAAGTATCACTAGAGAAAAACAAAACCACAGGAGATCCGGAAGAGACAGTTTCAAGTTAAAAGGCTCAGAAGTTAGGGTGCTTATTTAGACTTGCAAAACCAAGTTGCAAATTCCTAAGACACCATCCTGGCCTAGGGTGTTTCACCAGCAGTTTTCAGGTCTTCACTACAAGAACAAAAGCCAAAAAGATCCTGCAAGCGTGCTGGAGAAAGGCAGATATAAAAGGGAAGAAAAGCTCAGTCTAAAATAAATTCCCAAAAACACATTGGAATCCACTTGGATTTTCATATTAAAGCACGGTTCCTCTTCAATCTGAGAACTATTGTTGAATAAAACCCCAATGTAGCAGCTGGCAGTAAATGGGACTAAATCATCTTATTCAACAAATATCTGAGTGCCTGCACATAGTCACTATTCCAGGCTTGTTGGAGAAAGACACATATAACCAGGAAGAAAAGCTCGTCAACAAAACAGACAAAATTCTCTGCTCTCAAGAAGCTCTCAATCTAGTGGCAAAAAAGACATACACATGCCGAAACCGGTTTGGCTCAGTGGTAGAGCGTCGTTCCGGTCAAGGGCATGTACCTTGGTTGCAGGCACATCCCCAGTAGGGGGTGTGCAAGAGGCAGCTCATGGATGTATCTCTCTCATCGACGTTTCTAGCTCTCTCCCTCCCTTCCTCTCTGTAAAAAATCAATAAAATGTACCGTATTTTCTGGCGTATAAGACGACTTTGGAAATGAAAAAAGTCAACTGAAAATCGGGGGCAAAAGACCAAAATTGCACAAAAATTACCTGCAGATCTTGACGGCAAAGTAAGTCTTTTCTTTGAAGTGGGGGGTAGTCTTATACAGCAACTATAGGCCTAAACCTATGTTTTAACTGTAAAATTAGGGGGTCGTCTTATACACTGGAAAATACCGTGTGTGTGTGTGTGTGTGTGTGTGTGTGTATATATATATATATATTTTTTTTTTTTTTTTTTAAAGACATACACAGGTGGACTGGAATGGACTGCCAGGCAGTAAGTGCTCTGGAAAAGAAGGGAGGGGGAGGAGAGATGGCATGGACTTGGTCTTATCAGAAGCAGATCTTTTAACCCAGCGGTTTTCAAACTATCAAGTATCAGAAATAACCTGGAGCAGTGGTCACCAACCGGTGGTCCCTCCGTCAGGTCCTAAAGGAACAAGCCCTCCACTGACCTGGAGGGCTTGTTCAAGCAGAGGTTTTAGAGCCCCAACCACAGAGTTTTTCAGTGATGGGACAAACCATGGGCAATTCTAACAAATCCCCAGACTGCACTGCTGCTGCGGGTGCTGGGACCACAACTTGGAGATAACTGTTCTAGCCCAAGGGACAAGGCATCCTCTGTCATCTCCTGGGCCTCGACTTGCTTCTTCATCCATCCATTCATTCATTTCAAACACGTGTCAGTGCACAGAACTTTGTTAAGACGCTAAAACTAAACAGGTCCTGCCCTCAAGAAATTCACAGGCTAATGGAAAAGACAGGCACAAACTCAAATAACTGCAATAGTGCTGCAGAGAGCGGAAGGCGTGGTGTGTACAGGAGCCGGAGAATAAAGGAATAACTCATTCTATGGAGGTCACAGGAGGAGAGACTAAGGGACTGCTACTGCCAGAGGTCCATCAAGCACACCCCCACAGGCAGGTAGAGGGTGGAAGGCTGGCATTGGGGGAGAAAGACCAGCCCAAGCAAGAAGCAGCGGTAAGGAAGAGTATGGCAGGGGAGTTGCAGAAGGTGAGGCTTGGAATGGTAGACAGCGGTCTGGTCTCTGAAAACTTCTTATTCAGGTTCGAGTTTGAAAATGTATCCTTAGGCAATGACAAGTCTCGGGTAGGGAAAACTGTATATGATGGGTTTTGTTTTACAAAGATTTCTCTGGATACACAGGGCCCTCCTTTCAGAAAGCACTGCTTCCTCCAGGCCCAGCACAGGGCCGCAAAACATGTGCTTAGTGAATGTATATTGAATTGACTTGGACAAGCTTTTTTCTTTTTTTAATATGCTTTTATTGATTTCAGAGAAAGCGAGAGAGAGAAACATTGATCAGCTGCCTCCTGCACGCCTCCTACTGGGAATTGAGCCCAAAACAGGATGTGCCCTGACCCAGAATTGAACCATGACCTCTTGGTGCATAGCTGGATGCTCAACCATTGAACCACACCAGCCTGGCTAGACAAGCTTTTTATCAAGTGCCGTCTTACCACACCAGCCTGGCTAGACAAGCTTTTTATCAAGTGCCGTCGGCCTGAGGACTTGGAGGGTCCCGGGTTCGATTCCAGTCAAGGGCACATCCCCAATGGAAGGTGTGCAGGAGGCAGCTGATCCAGGTCACCACCTTCCCAGCTCGGCTCACTTTGTCCAGGACAAACCTTGTAAAACAGGTCCTGCAGCCTCAGCTGTTGCACACTACTCCCTGTGCTTCGGGAGTCCCCCGCAGATTAGCGTAGGTCTCCGTGTTTACACGTCTGCCTCACCCACTAGACTTTGAGCTCTCTGAATGTCTTAACAGACTCTGGATCCCCATCGCCCTCGAAGGAGGCCTGGACATAAGAGCTCTCCCGACTCCAGTTAATGCAGGGCCAACGGATGGCTGAATAAGCAACTTAACCAGACAAACCCAGGAGCTCCGAGAGGTAAGGATACGGATAAACTTCAGGGAATGTCTCAGAGTCCATATTCCCAAGGCCCTTTTTGAGAAGCAGAGTTTCGTGAAGGTGAGGTGGATTTCACATGCACCTGATGGTGGAGGATTTCCCAAACAGAAACATAACAACAAATGTTACTGATGCTGCGGTAAGTCCTACAGGCCGGGGAGGACTCCAGGGAAAAGCTGGTTTTGCCTGAGAGGCGTTTGGGTGTGGATACTAGCAAAGACTTCAAAGTGAGAGGAGGGGGATTCGTCAGTGGCGTCTTCAAAGCTGAGTAGGTGCTTGACACCTGTCTGTGTCCAGGGCATAAAAACAAACTCCTGGAACGTTAAGGCTGGCAGTAACCTGCTCAAGGTCACACAGGAAGGAGGTGAAGTCAGTCACAAGGTAAGATCAATGAGGCCTCGGTGTACTTGCTGGCTCCTGCTTTCTCCTGACAAAGTTGAGAGAGCCCAAACACAGAAGGCAAAAAAAAAAAAAAAAAAAAAGTAAAGGCTTTTCTCAGGAGTCATTCTTAAAGGCTAGTCTCATGAACTTGAATTTCATTGGTAACCATAGTTCTAACCCTCCCCTTCACCTTTCACAGCACAAGACAGTTATCCACGGAGTTCAACCAACACAAGCACTTTGCTCCCAACACGCACAACTTCTCCAGTGTTCTCCCAAAAACACTCCCACCCGTGTTTGCTGTTGAAAATGTTCAAGACATCCCTGGCTGGTTTGGCTCAGTGTGTAGAGCGTAGGCCAGAGGACTTGGAGGGTCCCGGGTTCGATTCCGGTCAAGGGCACATCCCCAATGGAAGGTGTGCAGGAGGCAGCTGATCCATCACCGATGTTTCTAACTCTCTATCCCTCTCCCTTCCTCTCTGTAAAAATATATTTGGGGAAAATATAGGAAAACATTTTTTTTTTAATGTTCAAGATAGGAAAGGCTCTCATCATTGACATGGAATCGTGAGCATAAAACAATTCTCTCCCCCTTTCCCGGCTGGCTTTAAACTCTACAAGTTACAGCGCGTCCCCGCGGCGGGGGAGGGGCCGCGGGAGCCCGGCTCCGGCCCCGCGAGTTCTTCCCGGAGCGGGACCCACAGGTGACTCCCCGGCCCGGCGAACCGGGCGGCTCCTCCGCGCGGAGCAAACCGGGCGCCGCCCGGCCAGGCCCCCCGACCGCGGGCCCAGGTTAGCGCCCAAGGACCGCCAAGTTCGGGAAGGAGCCGCTCCCAGACCCCGACCGGCCCGGGGTCCCGGCCCTCCCGGGCCCCCGGGCTCCGGAGTCAGAGATCGCGGCCGCGCGGGGGTGTGTGCCGCGGGGGCCTTTGTTGGTCCGACCGAACCATCCACCTCGCGGGCGGCGGCCCCGCCTCCACTCACCTGGCGCCGCCGCCGCCCGCCCCGCCGCCGCGGGAATGAATGGGCCCGGGCCCCGCCGCGCCCCCGCCCCGCGCCCCCGCCGAGCTGCCCGGGCCGCCGGGGCGCCCGCCGAGGCCGGCTCTCACCTTCCGCGCTCGCTCGGCTTGACTCGGCTACTCCTCCTCTGCCTCCTCCTCCTCCTCTGCCTCCTCCTCCTCCTCCTCCTCCGGCCGGCGGCGGCGGCCGAGCCCGGGGTGTGCGCGGGGCCGCCTCACTTTCTCGCTCCCGCCGGGGTGGGCCGGGCCGGGCCGGGGATCCCCTGGCTCCGGGCGGGGATCGGGCGCCGCGGGTGCAGGGGTGCAGCGGGGCGGGGGCAGGGGTGCAGCGGGGCGGGGGCGGGGGCAGCCCCTGGAGGGGGTCTGCGCGCGGAGGGGGCGCGCGGGGCGAGGATGCGGGCAGAGCGCCGGCGGAGCGGGGCGGCGGGGCCCGGCAGGGAGGCGGCGCGGAGGCGCGGCGGGCGGACGAGCCGAAGGGACGAGGCGTGTGCGGGGGAGGGAGGCCGAGGGGCGTCTGCGGCCGCCGGCACCTCGCGCTCCAGCTGCAGCCGCGCCCCCGCCCGCCGCCGCCGCGCTATTGTGCGCCGCGGGGCCCGGCCGCCCGCCTCCCCCGCCGGCCCCCGCCCGCCCCGCCTCCCGCAGGTGGGAGGGGGCGGGGAGCCCGCACGGACCTACGTGAGCGCGGCCGGCCCGAGCGGGGGGCAGGCGAGCGCCCGGAGTGACGTCATCGGCGCCTGAGCCACAGGCTGGGGATCACCCGGCGGCCGCATGACGTCATTGCGGGCCCCCCCCACCCCCCCCCGCATCTGTCCTCTCGCCTCCAGCTCTACTACCGCCTGCTCTTTTGGCCTGACCTTTCTCCGGGAAGATTAGGGGGCGATTTCTCGGGGCGATAATGGTCGGGTCAAGGTGGGAAAAGATTGCTTCACCCCCTAGTCTTGTGGTCCTCTTCAGGTCACAAAGCACCGCTAGCTTCCGCTAGGTCATTGCCAAGAGCAGTATTTGCAAACCACCCCATCTCCTGTGACCCCAGAGCCCGGCATTTGTAATAGGACTTGGAGTTCTGTTGGGGGAGGGGCTGGGGAACAAAGAATGATAGAGATTTGAACTGACATTGAAAAAAATGGGCTTCCTTTCCCGTCTTTCTCCTACCACGGAGACTACGTTCAACCCCAACCTTTCCCTTGAGCTCAGGTTCCGTGTTTCCCAATGCCTCCTGGGCAGCATCACTTGTCCTGAACTGTACCGGAAACCCCACATGTCCAAACCTGAAACACTAGTGACTGAAGGTCTGAAATGAGATGTTCTCCTTCAAATCCCAGCTCTGCAAATGTTAGTGACAGGATCTTAACACTTCTAAGAAACAATTTCTCCATAGTAAGTAGTGCCTGTGTATCCTTAACATGGGATCTCCAAAGCTTTAATAATAGTAACTATAATTTAGCACACATTAAGACCTTTGAATTATGGCTGTACCTATTAACATGCTCACAAGCCAGAAACCTGAACATAACGTCTATCCTTCCTCTCTCAACGCCCTTATCAAATTAGTCACCAAATCCCGTACAGTCTTCTAAAGATTTCTCAAGTCCTTGTTCTTCTCTTCACTCATTACCATCACCTGGACAACTGGGCCAGGTTTCTGTCTCTCCACACTCAATCCATTCTTACTGGTGACCAGGGTAACCTTTAAAACCATAAATCTGATGCTGTCCTCCCCCGTTTAAACACTCTGGAAAGCTTTTGCTGCTTTCTGAATAAAGTCCAAACTCCTTAACTTGACACTGTTCAACCTTGGTGCTTACATCAGCCTTTCTGGCTTTTATCTTTTGTTCAGCTACACAAAATGCTACTTAATGTTCTTTGAACACACATTTTCTTGGCTCTGAGCCCTTCTCTCTTTATCTCATTGGCCAATACCTATTCATTCTACAAAGCCCAGTTTGAATGTCATGTTCATTTATTCATTCAACTAATATTTCTTAAATTTCCCTGCGCCTTCACAATGTTGTAATCCTGTGGTACTTCCATGCCTTTCATGCACACTCTGTAGAAACTGTATTTGTGTGTCTGACTTCCTGAGCTCCTTGAGATCAAATCACGTTCCTACCCATGCTATCCATATGCCCACTATCTAGAACGGTGCCTGCCACATAGTTATAGAAGCAAAGTTAAAAATGTATCAAACAAATACTAACATAGTGCTTATTATGTGTCAGATACTGTCCTAAGCATTATCTCCTTTAGGCCTCTAACAACCCTTTGAAATGGATTACTGTTATCCAGCCATTTTATCTATGAAAAAACTGAGGCACAGAGGAGTTAAGTAACTTAACTCAAAATCATAACTCAGCAAATTCATCCTAATCTAAATGTTTTGGCGGAAACCGGTTTGGCTCAGTGAATAGAGCGTCAGCCTGCGGACTGAAAGGTCCCAGGTTCGATTCTGATCAAGGGCATGTACCTTGGTTGCGGGCACATCCCCAGTAGGGGGTGTGCAGGAGGCAACTGATCCATGTTTCTCTCTCATCAATGTTTCTAACCCTCTGTCCCTCTCCCTTCCTCTCTGTAAAAATCAATAAAATATATTTTAAGAGGAAATGGTTAACAACATAGACTGATGAACAAGAACGGACCCAGAGATAAGGAGTCATGGGTCAGACTGTTGGACCTCAAAGGGAGGGTGGGGATAAAAGGGAGAGATCAACCAAAGGACTTTATGTGCACACATATGAGTCTAACCAGTGGTGGAGGACAATAGGGGGCTGGGGACATAAGTGGGGGGGGGGATTGGAATGGGGGGTTGAAGACAAATATGTGATATCTTAATCAATAAAGAAATTTTTAAAAATAGAATAAAATAAAATAAAATATATTTTAATAAATAAATGTTTTGTATGGTCTCTGTGGCGGACAGAATAATGACTTCCTAAAAATATTCACATTCTGATCCCCAGAACCTATAAATATGTTACCTTCCATGACAAAGGGGATCTTGAAGGTATCATTAAGATTCTTTTTTTAACTAAAAAAGAAATTTGTTTATTGAGGATACAAGCAATATAAAAATCAAAAGCTTATTTGGCTTTTCTTTCTCATGTGGAATGAGGTTGGGATTTATTTGTACACTAGAGGCTTGGTGCACGAAATTCATGCATGGGGAGGGGGAAAGGAGGGTACCTCAGCCCAGCCTGCACCCTCTCCAATCTGGGATCCTTCTCACAGTCCAGGACCGCTGGCTCCCAACCGCTTGCCTGCCTGATTGCCCCTAACCGCTTCTGCCTGCCAGCCTGGGTAGGTGCTCTGGCCTGGAATGGAACTCCTGAGCCACTCTGGCTGGGCATGATGAGAACCTTTAAGATCTACTCCCTTGGCAACTTTTAAATGTATAATACAGGACTGTTCACTGTGGTTGCCATGCATCCATTACATCCCCAATACCTTGTTTATCTTGTCACTGGGAACTAGTGCCTTTGACCACCTTCACACCTTTTGTCCACGACCCCCACAAACCTGAGAAACTATCAAAGTAATTTTTCTCCATATGAAGGCAATGTTTGTGTTTTAAGAAAAGCTTAAGCATTCCTATGCTAGAGCCACTGCATAATCTAATGTTCTCCCCCGACTTGTCCTTCCGTCTCCTCCAGGTGAAGAGCTCAGCATATCAGGGGCTGTCGCTGCTCAGCTTCTCACCAGAGTCCTGCTGCCACCTGGGCAGCGAGCGACTCCGTTCTGGAGTCCGATCCCGAGGCGTTCACTCTGGGCTAACTTCTAGTTCCAACTGCCTCCCTTTGGGTTTCCCACAAAGCAGAGCCTAGGTACACAGTTGGGTGCAGGTTGTTTATTTGGGGAGTAATCCCAGGACATGGGAATGAAACAAGAAAAAGGAAAGGTCAATGTAGCGTGTGTTATACAGGGTCTCACTCCTGCCAGAACCTCGGGGAAGCAGACAGAATGCCTCCCAGGACAGACTGCCTGAAAGAGGAGACCTTTTACCCACTGGCATCCATCCCTCATTGGTAAGGTGTTCCCAAGGCTGTTGACTCCCCTGGACTTTGTGGCTTTGCTTGCAGATGTCAGAGAAGATCCTAGAGCAGAATTTAAAAGAAGAAGAAGAAGAAGAAGAAGAAGAAGAAGAAGAAGGAGGAGGAGGAGGAGGAGGAGGAGGAGGAGGAGGAGGAGGAGGGGAAGATTTCAGGTATATACTTGAGGTGACAGCTTAGCAGCATGCAGAGAGTTGGAACTGTTCACCACAATTGTGGCCGCAGTCGGAGGTGGGCTGTGGAAATGTGACAGCGAGCACCAGAAATACCTGCTACAGACTAAACAGGTCTCAATTATGGGTTCACGTTGCAAAACCAACCTTAGTAGCTAGTGCCAAACCTATATTCCAAAGGACTTGAATCAACACACTCCTACCAGTAATGAATGAGAGTTCCAATTATTTCACATCCCCATCAATACTCGGTATTACCCATCTTTATTATTTTAATCCCTCAGATGGTTATGTAGGGACTGATTATTAACTCGGTTGAATTAGACCAAGTTAGGGGCCACTTGACTATTCTCTTTTGTGAATTGTCTGTTCATATCTTTTGCTCAAGCGTTTGAAATCAACTTTATTGATGTATAATTTGCACATAATAAAAATATACCTACTTTAAGTGTTTAGCTTGATGAATTATGACAAATGTACATGTTTTACAAACACTGTCACCCCTTCTGACACAGGAAGTTCCTTTGTGCTCCTTTGCAGTCAGTCACCCTCCCCCTCTCCCAGCAATTAATGATCTGCTTACTGTCACCTTAAGTTAATTTTGCCTGTTCTAGAATTTCATATAAATGGAACCATACAGTATGTATTTTTTGTGTCTGGTTCCTTTCATGCAACATAATATTTTGGAGATCATCCATGTTGTTTCATGTGTCAGTCAGTACTTCTTCCTTTTTATGGTGCTGAGTAGTATTCCATTTCATAGATACACTACAACTCATTTATTCAATTATTGATTAAATTGCAAGTTTTGGGCTATCCTATAAAATAAAGAGGTAATATGCAAATTGACCATCACTCCAACACACAAGATGGCCAGCAGGGGAGGGCAGTTGGGAGGGACCAGGCCTGCAGGGGAGGGCAGTTAGGAGTGACCAGGCCAGCAGGGAAGAGCTCAGCAGGGAAGAGCAGTTAGGAGTGACCAGGCCTGCAGGAGAGGGAAGTTTGGGATGACCAGGCCTGCAGAGGGGAGCAGTTGGGGGGAACCAGATCAGCAGGGGAGGGCAGTTAGGAGCAATCAGACTGGCAGGGGAGGCAGTTAGGGGTGACCAGGCTGTCAAGGGAGGGAAGTTAGGGATGATCAGGCCAGCAGGGGAGGGCAGTTAGGTGCAATCAGGCAGTAGGAAAGCAGTTAGGGGGTGAACAGGCTAGGAGGCAGAAGCAGTTAAGGGCAACCAGGCAGGCATGCAGGCAAGTGGTTGGGAGCCAGCAGTCCTGGATTGTGAGAGCTATGTCCGACTGTCTGTTTAGGCCCGATCTTCCTGGGTATCCCTCAAGGGGTCCCAGATTGGAGAGGGTGCAGGCTAGGCTGAGGGACACACACCCCCTGTGCACGAATTTCATGCACTAGGCCTCTAGTTATGAATAAAGCTAGTATGAGCATTTGGGTACAAGTCTTTGTGAGGATATATATGTTTTCATCTCTCTTGGGTGTGAAATGGATGGGCTGTAGGGTAAGTGTATATTTAATTCTAAGAATTGCTAAACTGTTTTCCAAAATAGTCATGCCATTCAGTGTCCTTTTGACATGTCCTCATCATTCTTTGAGCACTTCCTTGCTTTTTGATTTTCAATGTCATAGGCTCTTCTTGTCCTTTCTTTGGCCCAGCCCTCAAATCAGCCATTTCTCCAAAGAGTTCTGATTCCTTTTACTGAATAATAGAATGTAGAACCCAAAATCTATACACCAAGTGAGCTCATTACTGTGGAATGGCACTGTTCTCAGTGGCTCTCAGTCTATATAAGACTCCAAGTCAACTCACTCTCACTCTCCTTCTGTTATGCATTCATTCATTCATTCATTCACTCATTCACTCATTGTGTGTTCACGTGTGTGTGTGTGTGTGTGTGTGTGTGTTTTCTTGTGGCCTTTAAAAAGCATGCCACTGTGAGTTCTACAGCTGCAAGAAAATGAATTCTGCCCACACCTTGAGGGAGCTTGGCCGCCTCTGATGAGAATGTAATCCACTAACCTCATGACTGTAGCCTTGTGAGACCCTGAACAAAGGACCAGACCCAGAACCGCAGAGATTCAGATAATAAGCATGTGTTGTTTTCAGCCACTAGAAGTGATAATTTATTACTGATCAATAGAAAACTAATAGGGGGGTGGGGGGCGGCGCACAGCTCCAAGCATTAGAAGCACGCATAGTTTGCGAAGGCTGCTCTGGCTGTGGTTGCTGGGAAGCACAGTTAGGGAGACGGGTATTTTGGGGTTGTTGTTGTTTTGCAATAGCATCTCAGTGGACAGTCACTAACTGTGTGGGTGTCTAGGTCCACTGTGTTATGTATTTTTTTAAAATATATTTTTATCGACCTTAGAGAGGGAGGAGAGGGAGAGAAAGATAGAAACATCAATGATGAGAAAGAATCACTGATCAGCTGCCTCCTGCACGCCTCCCACTGGGGATTGAATCTGCAACCTGGGCATGTGCCCTGACTGGGAGTTGAACTGTGACCTCCTGGTTCATAGGTTGATGCTCAACCACTGAGCCATGCTGACCGGATGCTGTGTGTTCTTGAACATCCCTCAGACATCGGTGGGCTTCCCCGCCTCCCTAATGGTGCAAGAGGCGGCAGCTCTGCTGGAGAGGTCAGGTGGGCAGTGTTGTTCTGCGAGTTATTCCTAGAAGTGCAGCCTACAACTCACACCTCCAATAATTGCAACAATATTCCTAAGGACCCGTTTCTCTTTACATCTCTTTTGACTAACATCAGCTAGAGTGATTTCTGTTTCCTGCACCTGACGCTTAACCGATATACCCGCCTTTGTGTGAGCTAGTTCAAAAGGCTTCCGGTTCCTTGTGGCCAAGTGATACTAATCTAAGATACCAATGGGGGCATTACGAGCTTGACTGTTGTGACAAGGGGTGGGAAATTGAAGAGCTCGGTGAGGCTGAGCGAGGGTTAGTTCGTTCAACCAACGCATTTCATTCATTCCCCGCTCTGTGTCAGGCCCTGGGAATACAGAGATAATTCATTGATACCCCTGCCCTCAGAGAACTCAAAAACTAGTTGGGGAGACAAACACACATAGAAAAAATAACAACACAGCATGTTGTGACCTGTAAAAGGAAATAAATCGGACAGTGGGAACCCAGCAATCAGTGCCTTCCCAGAGGTATGAAGAAATGGCAGTTAAGCTGGGTCTCACAGGAAGAGAAAGGCCCCACCGCCCGTGAGCCTGTGAAACTAAAAATGAGCTAGTCAGAAAAAAACAGTTAGTTACCTATAAGGGAGCACCCATAGGACTATCAGCTGGTTTTTCAACAGAAACTATACAGGCCAGATGGGAGTGGCAAGAAATATTCAAAGTGATGAATAGCAAGAACCTACAACCAAGATTACTCTACCCAGCAAAGTTATCATTCAGAATTGAAGGGCCAGTTAAAGAGCTTCACAGATAAGAAAAAGCTAAAGGAGTTCATCATCACCAAATCAGTATTATATGAAATGCTGAAAGGTATTCTTTAAGAAGAGGAAGAAGAAGGAAAAGGTACAGATAAAAATTATGATCAACAAATACATATATATATCAACAAGTGAATCTAAAAATCAAGTGAATTAAAAATCTGAGGAACAGAATAAACTTGTGAATATAATAGAATCAGGGGCAAAGAAAGGGAGTGGATTGATAATTATCTGGGAGAAGGGTGTGTGGGAGGTGCAGGAAGAGACTGGACTAACACCGTACACCTATGGATGAGGACAATGGGGGGGGGCGGTAAGGGCAGAGGGTGGGGTAGGAACCGGGTGGAAGGGAGCTATTGGGGGGAAAAGGAGAAACAATTGTAATAATCTGAGCAATAAAGATTTATTTAATAAATAAATAAATAAATAAATAAATAAATAAATAAAAGTGAGCTGGTCACTTTACAGGCATCATTCCACTTAGCCCTCAACATCCCCATAGGTCGGCACCATTATCTCCTTCTTTACAAATAACGAGGGTGGGCCAGTGTCACACAAGTGAATAGAGTGGGAAACAAGCTCAGAGGATCCACTCTGGACAGTGGAAGCATAGAAATAGTGACTTCCGGGCGCGCCGTCACTTGAAGAATCACAGCCTGTGCTGAAGAAAAGACGCCAGGCTGAGCGTTCAGGGGTGAGCTCTCGGGCGTGAAGCTGCAGCCCTGACACCATCAGAAGGCCCCTCCTGAGGCTCCAGAACCCTGCCATCTCCACCACAGTTCACATCAGCACATCTGGTTACCCTCTGTCCTGCCACTCCCCTCACCCCCCACACCCCCGCTCCACTCAGTGCCAAACCCAAGTCTTGCAAGAGAGCATCTGATGGTGGACGCTCCCTGGAAACAAGTCTGGGGACGTGGTTTGGTTTTCCAGCCTCCGGCACAGGAAAACATACCCGAAGGCAGTTGGACTGGACACTGAGGGAACCAATCCAATTTCCGCCACATTCAGTTTGATGAACTTAAGACTATTCCTTCAACAAACACTAAAATGGTTGCCAATGTCAATCGTGTGTGAAAACAGGCATTCTCGTACACTATTGGTGGACGTATAAAGTGATATAAACTTACTGGAAGGTACTTTGACAGCGTCTAATAATAGTAACAGCATGCATGTGCTCTGACCCAGCAATACTGCTTTTAGGAGTCTATCCTACCAAGAAAAGAACAGCCAAAAAGTTTAAGAGTGTGTACTGCAGCATTGTAGCTACATAAATCTGGTATCAACCTAAATATCCATCAATAGGTGACTGATTAAATAAATAAATGATACAACCATACAGCAGAATAGTATGCAGGCATTAAAATATTATGCAGGAATTATTTTTGTTAAAGGTGTGGGATGACATTGGTCAACATGATCATATAGGTTTCAGGTATGGTTTCTATGTTTCAAGATCTGTATATTGCACTGTGTGCCCATCACCCAAAGCCAAATCTTTCTCTGGTCACCACATATTAGGATGCCCCTTCTCTTCTAAAAGGAATTAAATGGATTTCAATATGTTGGCCTAAAACTGTGTCCTTTACATGCTGTTGAGTGGAAAAAAATAAAAAATAATAAGTTGCAAGCAGTTTGCATAAAGTGATCTCATTTTTGTTTTTTAAAATGGAGGTAAGGTACATCTACACAATGGACTACTGTACTGCTATAAAAAGGAAGGAACTCCTGCCATTGGCAATAGCATGATGGACCTGAAGAGCATTATGCTAAGCGAAGTAAGCCAGTCAGAGAAAGATAAATATCACAGGATCTCACTCATTTGTGGAATATAATGAACAACATAAACTGATGAACAAAAACAGATCCAGAGACAGAGAAGCATCAATCAGACCGTCAAACCTCGGAAGGCAGGGGACGGTGGAGGAAAGGGGAGAGATCAACCAAAGGACTTGTTTGCATGCATATAAGCCTAACCAATGGACACAGAAACCTGGGGGAGGGGGAGGATGTTAGCAGGGGGGCAAAGAGAAGGACACATATGTAATATCTTAATCAATAAAGGATTTTTTTTTAATTTAAACAATAAATAAAATGGAGGTAAAAGATATGTCAGTATACGGACAGGAAAATTGTTGATAGCATTAACACGTGAAGACAGGCCTCTGCTGCAGGACACTGTACAGGCCTTGCTGGAGCATCTGCGAGGGAGAGGGTGGGAAGTGAACTCACAAAAAATTGAAGCCCCATAAAGTTTTGGGGTGTTATTTGGCCAGGAGCCCTCTCTGCTAACCCTTTGCTCTGACAGCTGGTCTGGTCTACAGGGCTTCATGCTATGGCTTGGGAAACGGGGAGCTCAGGGGTGGGTGATCATGCATAAGGCCTTGCAGGGGCAGGATATGTGGAAAGACAGTGGGGTTTGTCTACAAGAGCCTGAGGCAATCCTCACTGTTTCCCACATCCTGGCTGGTCGGTGCTGGTAGCCTCCAGCAAGCAAGAAGCTGATGTCCTGGCTCAGGTATGAGCCTTCGCAACGGACAGGTCAGCAGAGGCTTCGGAATGGGTGCTTAGGAAGAGTGGCCACTAGCATCTCAGTGTTTGGCATATTGCCAATGATGTCAAGTGCCCTTGAAATACAGGACCTTGGTTAAGGCGGCAACAGCAGATCCTGTGTGTTCTGAACAACACCCAAGACAACTACCAAAGAAGTCTGGGCCATCCACAAGAGTTCCCGACTTGTGAGGGATTGGCAAATTGATTACGTGGACCCCTTCCCTTGAGGGTTCTAAATACGCCCTGGTCTGTGTGGACACTGCATCTAGCCTACCTAAGTTTTCCTCTGTCGCCTCACATACCAGCCTACCACCATCGGGGGGTTAGAGCCAACTAGACAATGATCATGGGACTACATTTCAAAGGTCACGATATACCAGATCAGGGAAAAAGAGCATGATGTTGAATGGAGGCTCCATTTCCTCCATAACCTGCAAGCAGCAGGGTTAGTGGCAAAGAAAATGAAATAGTAAAGCAGCAGATTAACTTACTAACATGTAAAACCACCTTGGCCAGGTGGGATAAAATATTTGCCCCGCCGAGGCTGGTTTGGCCCAGTGGATAGAGCATCAGCCTGCGGACTGAAGGGTCCCGGGTTTGATTTCAGTAAAGGGCACATACCCAGGTTGCAGGCTCCATCCCCAGTAGGTGGCGTGCAGGAGGCAGCCAATCAAAGACTCTTATCATTGATGTTTCTATCTCTTTCTCCCTCTCCCTTCCTCTCTGAAATCAATAAAAGTATATTTTAAAATAAAAAGAAAATGATTATTATTTTTTTTAAAGTACTTTCCCCAGCTCAAATATATTTGTAGCCCCATTTGCCAGGCTGTGGACCTCTGCCAAGACCCCCAACATTGTAAAGAAATGAATGTCACCGGAGACAGCCATTGCCTCGACTCTCACTGTGGATCAATGTGCTGTGCTGCTGAGAACACCAAGCCCCATCACACCTGGGAAAGGACTTCTCTACTAGAATCTGCGATGGGACAACCCACTGGGATGGGTGAGTTTCTTCACACACCATACTAGAGGTGAAGGAGAACTACCCAATCTCCACCAGCATCCTGTTATCCTGCTGTGAGCTGGGCCTGATGAAAAGCCCTGTACCTGGAACGGAACATGCAGTGCACCAATGAGAGAGGGGAGAAGGTGGAGTCCTGGTCTACCATATCCCACACCTAGTCCAGTAGTATGCAAACTCATTAGTCACCTGATTCAAATTATCAACAGTACAATGATTGAAATTTCTTTTGAGAGCCAATTTTTTTTAAACTTAAATTTCTAACGCCCCTTCTTCAAAATAGACTCTCCCAGGCCGTGGTATTTTGTGGAAGAGCCACACTCAAGGGGCCAAAGAGCCGCATGTGGCTCGCGAGCCGCAGTGTGCCGACCACAGCCCTAGTCCACCTCCGCAGGCCTGACAGAGCTGCCTCTCCCGTGTATGGTATGCACAACCTCAAGCCCAGGTGGCTGAGAGAATCATTTGGCTGCCATCTTTCTGCCCTCCGCTGGCCTGAAGGACTTATAGCACATATAAAAGCCCAGCAAGTCTTAAATGGTAGCCAAAAAGCCTGTCCTTACTGAACACTAACGTGTTTCTAGTGAGAAAAGGTGACCTCCAAAACAGGATGGCACTGGACATGATCACTGCCTCACAAGGCTATGGGGTCTGTGTATGGGGTCTGTTATCCAAACAGAATGTTGTATGTTCATACCTGATGAGTCTGCTAATGTATCATCTTTATTAAATCACCTGAGGACACAAGTGAATACCCTGAGGGATTGACCGCCAGCCTCAGTGGGTCAGATCATGGGGCTCTTGGTGAAAACAATTGTCTCTGAGTTTACGTATCACCGTCTTCATCTCTGTTCTCTTTGCAGGTGCCTGCACTGTTGCTGTGGCATCTGCCTCGAGTGCTGCCAGACTGCACCCAGCAGGGAGCCCCTGCTGACCACCCAGGGCCCACTGCAGAAGAGGGGCGGTGGCATGTGAGATTACAGAAGCCGGTCACAAGGGGTGGAGTGATGGAGGAGGCAATCAAGAGGACTTGACCGCCCACTGACCCCAGGCTGGATCCAGACTATTCACCCCACTCATGTCCTTGGAATGTGTGCTCTGCCTACCACTCCACGTGGGAACCGTTTCAAGGACGTGGCCTTGGAGAATGGTGTGCTGTTGAGGTCATCTGGGTGGTACATGTGCCTGAACCCCGTTAAGGTCTCTACATGAACTTTTAAGAGGAAGGAGCCTGACTGGTCTGGCTCAGTGGATAGAACGTCGGCCTGTGGACCGTCTGACTGGAAGGTCCCAGGTTCGATTCTGGTCAAAGGGCATGTACCTTGGTTATGGGCACATCCCCAGTAGGGAGTATGCAGGAGGCAGCTGATTGATATTTCTCTCTCATCTATGTTTCTAACTCTCTATCCCTCTCCCTTACTCTCTGTAAAAAATCAATAAAATATATTTTAAAAAAAGATTCTGGAAGGAGGGAGTGGATACCTATTTGTCTTGTGGCCACCCAAGACAGGCCTTATAAGTAAGTCCCCTGGCTTATTAAAACTGCTATGTACAGATCCAAATGGTGTGACTCTTTTTTTTGTTGTTCCTTTCCCTGCCCTCTGTGTATGGGGTCAGTTTACAAACTAACAGCCCCTCTCCAATTCCATGTCCTGAGGAAATCCCAAGCCTTCCTCAAGATGTCCTTTCTTTCCCTGTGGCCTTCTGATACCATAGCCCCTAGCCTCTGGGCTCCTGGTTCCACACACCGTCCTCTGATACACAGGCTCAGAGTGAAACCTATTCTGTCTCAACCGCAACAGTTCTGTCTTCAACTGGTGAATTTAAATCTGACCCTAAGCACCCAGAGGAGATACTGTCAGACTCCACAAGCTTAAGAGCGCATTTCTCAATGGGACCACCCCAACTTCAGACACCAATGGCAAGTAGGGTCCCAGGCCACCCATACTTCTGATCAATGAGCTACAAATCCAGAGGGTTCCTACCACCCTCCCCCCTCTCCCCCCAGGTTTTATAATCCACTAAAATGACACAAAACTGAGGCTGGCACTGTACTTACAATTACAGTTTTATTTTAAAGTAGACTGATCAGACCAGCCAAATCAGGAGAGACACGCAGGGGAAAGCCTGGGAGGGTTCTGAACACAGAGCTTCTGTGTCATCTCCCCATGGAGCGAGACTACCTCATCTTCCCAACCATCTGTTCACCAACCAGGAACCTCCACTGACTGAGCTTTGGTGTTCAGAGTTTTATTAGAGTTTCATTGTTTGAGCATGACTGGTTACATCATGGACCACACGACTGATCTCAATCTCCAACCCTCTCCCCTCCCTGGAGGTTGGGCTGGCTCAATGTCCCAACCTTCTAATCAATGGTTGATCTTTCTGGTGACCAGTGTCCATCCTGAAACTAGATAGGGGCCCACCATGAGTCACCTCTTCAGCATGAACTCAGGAATGATTCAAGGGACGATGAATAATATAGATACTTTTATCACTCAGGAAATTCCAAGACTTTTAGAAGATCTACACCAAGAACCTGGCAAGTAACTTTTTGAAACTTCCAAATGACTGGAGCAGGCAGCCCTAGACTTGACCCCACCCTATGTCAGGGACCCAACAAGTGACCACGCCCAGATAATGACCTCAGCCAGACTGCTATTCGGGGGAAGGCTTGTGGGGACCCCATAAGTGAAGAACACTTGCCCCTGGGGTCAGAGAGCTGGTAGAAAGGTCAGCCTAGCGTTGCTAGTGCCCATCTTTGCTACCACACGTGAGGAGCCTGCTGGAGAGTGACTCAGACAACAGAAAACAAAATCAAACGATGGAGCAAGAACTCAAATCTGGATGATGAAGTGTGAGTCCCTGAATTAAACCCCGCCTAACCAGATATCTGGGTTTTCTCCTTAAGCCAGGTTGAGTTAAATGTCTATTTGCAATTTCAAGTGCTGACCAATACCTTCTTTCTCCCCCACCCCCACTCCCACCACCACCCCCTCCCCGCACACCCACAAGTGGTAAACCAATTCTCTCTTTGCTTCATGCAAAGCAGCTTCCCCTCATCTGAGCTGAGTACTGCTGACATCTGTGTCTGCTGAGCATTTCAAAGAACTTTCATAAACTCAGTTTCCTCCATCTGAGATATGTTAGTGCCAACCATTAGGATAACCTTTTTGTGACTTCGTTACAAAAATGTTTGTATAATCGAGACTGACCTGTATATACAGTTTCTTATTCAGTTTTCTATCAACAAATACTTATTTTAAAACTATATGCTTAGTCATATTCTAGGCAACCAATGCTCTATATTAATTTTCCCATATCATTAAAAAATCTTTATAGCGCCGAAACCTGTTTGGCTCAATGGATAGAGCGTTGGCTTGGGGACTGAAGGGACCCGGGTTCGATTCCGGTCAAGGGCATGTACCTTGGTTGCGGGCACATCCCCAGTAGGGGGTGTGCAAGAGGCAGCTGATGGATGACTCTCTCTCATCGATGTTTCTAGCTCTCTATCTCTCTCCCTTCCTCTCTGTACAAAATCAAGAAAAAAAATATTTTTTAAAAAATCTTTATAGCCTTAGCTGGTTTGGTTCAGTGGATGGAGTGTCGACTAAAGGGATCCAGGTTTGGTTCCAGTAAAGAGCATGTACCTCGGTTGCAGGCTTGATCCCCGGCCCTAGTAAGGGTGCATGCGTGCGGGAAGCAACCAATCAATGTGTCTCTCTCATACTGATGTTTCTCTCTCTCTCCCCCTCTCTTGCACTCTCTCTAAAAATCAATGGAAAAATATCCTTGGGTGAGGATTTAAAAAAAAAAAGAAGAAGATTTTATAAGTATCATTTATTATTTTAAACCAGCACAGACTACACAAACTGTTTAGAGCAGTTGTAGGTTCACACCAAAATGGAAGGTACTGAGATTTCCCATATGCCCTCTTACCCCTTCCACATAGATTCTAGACCAAACCTTTCTTGTGAAACATTTAGTTTGTTTCCACATTTGATGAATAATGATAGTCACGTACATAGTGCCATCTAAGTCACCATCTCCACAGGATAGATTCTCAGAAGTAGAATTTCTGAAAGAACTTCATATTTTACATGTGAAAAAAAGGAAAAAAAATTAACCAATCACTGCTGTAATCAAGTCTCTGTCCCCTCTGACCCCCCATAACCGGAAGGGATCTGACGTAAAGGGCCTTCAGACAGCAGCGCTCTCAGGAGCTTCCTGCTCCCAGTGAGTGCCCTCCTCACCTGTACTCAAGGGCTTCCGACTGACAGACAGACAGACAGACAGCTCCCCCTCCACCGTGCTGCCCGGCCTCTGAAGCAGGGAGCACAGATCTGCTCCTAGGGGTTGTTTAGAAAGCATGGCATCCAGTGCAAGCCTGAAAGGGAAATGCCAGGACAAGAAAGTCAGGGCTAACTGTCACTCAACTTTGCTTTTTAAGGCTCTTTTTTTTTCTCTACCTGCCTGTTTTTCCTTCATAAGCATGTGTGATTGATTTATAATGGGGGGAGGGAGGGTGAGAATGATTTTTTTTTTTTTTTTTTTTTTTTTTTTTAGAAAAGCAACAACAAAATGAGTTTCACCAAGACTGGTTTGGCTCAGTGGATAGAGCGTCAACCTGAGAACTGAAAGGTCCCAGGTTTGATTCCAGCCAAGGGCACGTACCTTGGTTGCAGGCACATCCCCAGTGTGCATGCCCCCAGGGGGCATGCAGAAGGCAGCTGATGGATGTTTCTAACTATCTCTCTCCTTTCCTCTGTGTAAAAAATCAATAAAAATATATATATAAAAGAAATAGTAAAATAATAATAATAAAAACAAAATGAGTTTCTCAGATTCAGCGTGAGGCCGGAGATGATCTGGTTCCTGGGAAAGCAGCGGTGAGGCATCTGGCTTGGCAATGCTGCCTGCAGATCACTGGCTGACACAGAAAAACACACATGCACGTGAGTCACCCACCGCGAAGGACAGGCTGGTTCTCCCGGGAGCCACCACAAAGGGCGATTGATGACTGTCTTCCGGGCCTGGAAGAGGCTCTGAACGGCAGGGGGGAGTCCACCACCAGTCCGCGGGAGCCTCCGAGACACAGATCTCTGACTCCTCGCCAGAACTCTCCGGCCGGCAGAGCAGTCCATGGATGAAAGCAGCTGCCTCTGGTGGCGTGGCAGGGATCCCAGCGCCAGGTGGGACCTGGGTTCTCAGCCTTCACGGTGTCAGGACTCCTCTACACGCTTAGAAATCGTTGAAGGTTCCAAAGAACAGTGTCTACATGGGTCCTCCCGATCACTATTTACCTTGTCAGAGATTTTAAAAATGGTTTTTGAATACTTATTCATTTTTAAATACCCTTAGCAATTTCTTTGTACTTTAACATGAAGAACATATGTCTATGGAAAATAACAGTGTTCTCAAACAAACAAACAAAAAAATTAGTGAGAAGAGTAGCATTCCTTAGATTTGTTGTTATCTCTTTATTACAGATGAATAGGACACAGCTGGATTCTCACATCTGCCCCTACATTTCGTCTGTTGCACTATCTCCTGAAGAATGCCCATCCTCCCCTCCGTGGCTGGGAAAGGGAGGAGTGTCTAACCTGCTGTGTTTTAGGTACGTGGGGACATGTTTCTTTGATACTTCACCAAAACCTGACTCGGGGGAGTTTCTCGGGTTGGTTACAAAGTGGAACCTGAAACCCTATCAATGAACTTCTCATTCCTGTGAGAATGAGACTTACAGAGACAACTACAATCTTAGTATTATTACGAAAATAGTTTTGACTTCACGGGTACCCTGAGGGGGTCTTGGAAACCTCCAGGGGTTCCCAGATCACACTTGAGAATTGCTGACGCAGGGGCCTGAAACAGCCGTTGGTTCATTCATTTCCCACACACGCCCTGAGCACCTTCTGTGTGAGCACCCGGATACAAGCAGGACGGAGATCCAGACCCTGCGCACACAGAGGGCCCAGTCTAGCAGTAACAGGGAAACCACTTACTGAGTGCTTACCTTATCCAAGGTCTGTAGGAAGCACTCTACACACATTACTTCAAACGACTTCATAAAAGAAAATTACCTGTTTGTACAGATGAAGAACCTGAAGTTTATACACCTATATTAGGTCACAGACTGGCAAAGCCAGCATTTTAAAAAGTTTATTTTTCGATTGCAATTTACACTCAGTATTGTTTTTTTTGTTTTTGTTTTTGTTTTTAAATATATTTTAGTGATTTTTTACAGAGAAGAAGGGAGAGATAGTTAGAAACATTGATGAGAGAGAAACATCAATCAGCTGCCTCCTGCACACCTTCGACTGGGGATGTGCCCGCAACCAAGGTAATGCCCCTGACCGGAATTGAACATGGGACCCTTCAGTCCGCAAGCCGACGCTCTAACCACTGAGCCAAACCGGTTTCGGCATAAACTCAGCATTGTTTTGTGTTAGTTTCAGGCGTACAGCATAGTGGTTAGACAATCATGTGCTTCACAAGGCGTTCCCCCTGGTATTCCCAAGACCCGCCCGGCATCAGACAGAGTTATTACAATATTATTGATTGTATTTCCTGTGCTGCACCCTCCGTCCTGGAGGCTATTTCGTGACCACTAAGTTGTCCTTCTTACTTCCTTCACCTTGCACCCAGTCCCCCAAGCTGCTCACTATGGCAACCATCAGTCTGATCTCTGTGTCAATGAGTCTGCTGAAGCCAGGATTTTGAGCCAAAATGAGAACAACCAGGTTAAATTGCTATTCTGTACATTAAAAACATATATATTTTTTTGCCAGTCTGGTGTGGCTCAGTGTCTGAGTGTCGACCCATGAAACAAGAGGTCATCAGTCCGATTCCAGGACAGGGCACATGCCCAGGGTGCAGGCTCAATCCCCAGTAGGTGGCATGCAGGAGGCAGCCGATTGAGGTTCCTCTCTCATGAATGTTTCTGTCTTTCTATCCCTTTCCCTTCCTCTATCTCTAAAAAATCAATTAAAAAACATTTTTTTAAAGAAAAGAATATTCTCTTTTAAAAATATTTTTTATTTGAGTGGTCTTTATTTCTACAAATGAGAAAAGAACACTGTGAAATGTGTATCCAGAGGTAGGCAATGTTTAGGTTTGCTTCTATAAAGTCCTTGGCGATGCTGATATTAATTATTCAAATGCCTACAAATTAATCCAAGAAACATCCAAAATCTCTAGGATAAGCCTCTGAACTTAGCAGTATTGATAATTTTTGTTAATTATCATGGTAAAATATACATAACATAGAATTTACCATTTTAATCATTTTTAAGTGTACAATTCAGTGGCATTGAGCACATTCACAATATTCTGCAACCATCACACTATGTCCAGGACTTTCTCATCACCTCAAATGGAAATTCTGTACCCATGCCTTCTTTCCTTCAGCCTTCGGTAACTTGTATTCTACTTTCTAAGTTGTCTAAGTTCCAGGCAACTCATATAAGTGGAATCACACAATATTGTCCTTTTGTGTCTGGCTTATTTTACTTAGTTCAATGTCAGTATTTCATTCCTTTTTAAGGCTGAAGAATATTGCATTGTATGAGTATACCACATTTTGTTTATTCATTCATCTATTGATGGATGCTTCTCAGTGCATTTTATTTTATTTATTTTAAAGAATCTAGAGTTATATTGATTTCCCCTCCCTTTTTTTTAGGGGGAGGGGGGAGAAAGGAGGGAAAGAGAGAGAGAGAGAGAGAGAGAGAGAGAGAGAGAGAGAAACATTGATGTGTTGCTCCACCCATTCATGTCCTGAACAGGGATTAAACCCACAACCTTGGCTTACTGGGAGACATTAACCAACTGAGCACCCTGCCAGTGCTCAGTGCATTTTAAATATATTTTATTGATTTTTTATAGAGAGGAGGAGAGAGGGATAGAGAGCCAGAAACGTCGATGAGAGAGAAACGTCGACCAGCTGCCTCTTGAACACCCCCCACCGGGGGTGTGCCCGCAACCAATGCACATGCCCTTGACTGGAATCAAACCTGGGACCCTTCAGTCTGCAGACCAATGCTCTACCACTGAGCCAAACTGGTTTCGGCCTCAGTGCATTTTAAATCAGTAATTACTGTGATACATTCATTTAAAATTTTCTGTACCTGTGAAAAGGAATCATCGTCTGAGAAGACTTGAGATTTTAATGCTCATAAATTGTTAAGAAATTTGGGGTCTTTAGATCCTAAATGGTGTTCGGTTTCTTGGGACTGGTGTAGTTTTGTTTGAAAAAGTGTTAGTAGGGGTGTGGAGTGTATTATAAAATAAATAACAATAATTTATTCTGGCAAAAAAAAATCACTGTGATAGTTCTAGGCAGTTTTGCTCAATGGTTAGAGTGTCGGCCTGACCAAAGGGTCCAGGGTTTGATTCCGGTCAAGGGCATGTACCCATGCTGCAGGCTCCTCCCTGCCCTGGGCTCCGGTCAGCTGAGGCTCATGAAGGAGACAATAAGGAGACGTTTTTCATTCACATCGATGTTTCTCTCTGTTTCCCTCTCTCTTCCACTCTCCCTAAGAATCAATGGAAAAATTGTTAATCCCTCGGGTAAGGATTAACAAAAAACAAGCAAAAAACAATTCCTGTGATAGAAGTAAGTGCAGTTTCTAAGAGGGAGAGGCAGAGGAGGAGCAACCAATCCAACTTGGGGTGGGACAGCCAGGAGCAGATACCTGAGCAGACTTGATGGAATGGTGGGAACCATCAAGAAAAAGATAGGAAGGGAGGAACCCCCGTCCCAAAGTCTGGAGGTGCAATAGAGAGAACCACAGCCAATCCCACAGGGCTGAGTCAGGCTTGTGGGGAAGAGGCACAAGAAGTGAGGCTCACAGAGCATTTAAGGTGAACCAGCGAGGTGCTGTGTGAGGCCTCTTAAAAAAAAAAATATATATATATATATATATATATATATATATTTATATATTTATATATTTTTTAAAATATATTTTTTAATTGATTTTTTTACAGAGAGGAAGGGAGAGGGATAGAGAGAAATATTAATGAGAGAAAAACATCGATCAGCTGTTTCCTGCACACCCCCCACTGGGGATGTGCCCGAAACCAAGGTACACGCCCTTGACCAGAACCGAACCTGGGACCTTTCAGTCCACAGGCCAACACTCCATCCACTGAGCCAAACTGGTTTTGGCTGTGGGAAGCCTCTTAGCCGTTCTAACCTATTTAACCATTACAGTAACCCTACGAGAGAAAACCAGGGCTTCTTGAGGATATACCGACAGTGAGGTACTGTTCTCAGTGCTTTGTATGCAATAACAAATTTACTCCCTACAACAACTCTATGAGGTCAGTATTATTATCATTCCCATTTTGACAGTAAGGCATAAAGAGGATTAAAAAAAAAAAAAAGTGCCTAAAATCATGCTAGTAAGCTGGGATTTGAACCCAGATTTCAGCAGCTATGCTCATCACCTGACAGCCAGGGGCATGGGGATAAGGTAAGGCACTTAGAGTTTCATCTGACAGGGTCACTAAACCAGTTTAGGCAGAAAGCAACTGGTTCTGATTTGCATTTTATCCTCATTCTGGCTGCTATATGGAGAGCGATAGGCAGGAAAAAGCCAGGAGGCAGAGAGCCAGTTGGGAAGCCAGGTGAGAAAGGATGAGAATGGGGCAGGGCAGTGGAAACGCAGACAAGGGGAGGGTTTTGAGAGATTCTGGTCCCAGAATGGTCAGCCTCATGGTGATTTGTTGGTGACGGGTCAGGGATGACTCCCAGGTTTCTGAGAGAATGACAGTGCGATCACAGAATGGGGGATACATGGGAAGAATAGGGTTAGGGTTGGGGAGGATCAAGCGGCACAGATAATGAGGTAATTGGGGATAGACTGAGTCTTAGGTACAACCACGGGGAGAGATCTAGGCATGTAAGCTCCATGAAGGCCAAGATCTCTGTTTCGTTCAGTGATGTGTCCCAGTGCCAAAAACAGTACCTGGCTTTCGACACTCAGCTCTTTCCAGGCAGCGTGGAGTCATGGGCATCCTCTTGGGACAACTGGCCCAAGCACTGCAAGACTGGGGACAAGAGAAAGCCCTGCCACAAGACGCAAAAATATGAGGCAGGACACGTGCTGCCAACATTAGGATTGCCCGCCCCCATTCACCCAGTCCGCGTGAGGGGGAGCAGCAAGAAGTACTGTGCCTGGAGGCTGGACACAGGCCACTGCTCCTGGGGCTCGGAGTGCTGTGTGCACAAAGCCAGGGTCACTGCTGCTGTAACCATGCGCCCAACAGCCAGCTGGTCCACACCCAGACTCCAGCCGAGAGCTGCATTGTGCTCACTGACAGCACACCGCACCCACTGGGCACTGCCTCTGGGCCACAAGAAGGGGCCAAGCTGACTCCTGAGGAGGAAAAGATTTTAAACTAAACAATTTTAAAAAATGTTCCGAAGAGACCTGGCTGAGTGGCTCAGTTGGTTGGAGCATCATCCCATGCACCAAAGAGTCACGGGTCCGATTCCCAGTCAGGCAGGTACAGGAGGCAACCAATCAATGTTTTTCATTTTTTCTCTCCTCTCTTCTCCCCTCCTCTCCTCTCCTCTCTTCTCCCCTCCCCTCCCCTCTCCTTTCTCTTCTCTTCTCTTCTCTTCTCTTCTCTTCTCTTCTCTTCTCTTCTCTTCTCTTCTCTTCTCTTCTCTTCTCTTCTTCTCTTCTCTTCTCTTCCCTGCAAGTGCATCGCTCCAAGACCAGGCCAATGTGGCTGAGCAGATGGCTATGTGCTGGAGCGCAAGGAATTGGAGTTTTATCTAAGGGGAACCAGGGCCCAGAAATGCAAATAAATTGTCCTTCCTCTTATCTTAGCTCACATAAGAAAAGGTATTTATTGCTCTAAAAAGAAGATACAGCTGTTGGATGGATGGGATGGGTGTAGAGGAGGAAAGAGCTGTGGCCTGAGGTTAGGAAATCAAGCCCGAAGCCGCAGCCACAGAGATGACCAGCCGCCTGCAGATGGAGGAGAGCTATGAGGACAGAACTCTGCAGACAGTAACACTTAAGAGAGAGAGACCAAAAAAGCTGATGCCTGTTTCTCTCATATCGGTGTTTCTCACTCACTTGCTCTCACTCTCTCTCCATTCCTCTCAGAAATAAAATTTAAAACATTATAAAATAATAAAAAGCTGATGGCCAGGGAAATGCAAAATTTTTATTAGTTAATTGCTTAACACACCTCTATAAATGCTTTTTCCTATAAATTTTAGTTGTTTACTTTTTTAAAAATATTTTTTTTTATTGATTTCAGAGAGGAAGGGAAAGGGAGAAAGATAGAAACATCAATGATGAGAGAGAATCATTGATTGGTTGCCTCCTGCACATCCGCTACCAGGGGGTCGAGTCTGCAGCCCAGCATGCGCCCTGACCTGGAATTGAACCTCTTGGTTCATAGGTCGATGCTCAACCATGCCAGCCGGGCTTAGCTGTTCACTTTTTTTATAGCCTTTTCATAGGATAATGATTTTGTAATATCATTTTCAATAGAGGGAAGAGAAAGATAACTTGTCTCTATGGTTGATCAAAATTCTTTCTTTGTAGTTGATGGTTTTAAAAAGTTTCTTTTTGCTTCACCCATTATTATTGGTAATGTAATATAAATTATTAGGATTGTTGTCAACTTTGGGGAGCCTCTATTTTGCCCTGAGTTTTTCCTTTTTCATTGCAACCAGTTCTTATTTTGTAAATGCACCATTCTTCTGTGGCCTATAAGGGTAATAATTAGATAACCTTTAAATCTGTTAATTTGGTTTTTTGGTTTGTTCCTTGAATTATCTCTGATTGCTCCATTTTTTTTTTTTTCTCCTGTTAGCTTATCTTGTCCTTTACATTTTACTTAAATGTTTGGTCATCTTTGATTATTTATGCAGGCTTGAGAACAAGGGGAGAGGAGCTGCTTTTTACTTTGGACTAAAAACCTTGTATAATGAGCAGGCATAGAACCAGCTTAACAACCAGACCTAAATGATAGTCCTAATTCATGCAGTTTATTTCAAATAAACCATCAATTTTCTTGCGAGGCTGTGGGCAGGATCCTGGCAGCCAGACCCCTGCACACAGGGGTAGGAGGGGGAAATGGATGGTTAAGGTTTCACTCTGCTGCTCACTTTTATCATGAGGGTGGTAGTGGCAAAAACTTGGAGAACACCAGTATCAACAACCTCCACAATTATTTGCCTCTAAAATCCATTGCGTTTTAAGGTTAGCCTCCAAAGAGATCTACTTTGCCATCTTCCTTTCAGCAAGTGAAACTAAATCTCAGCACGAGCTCTGCCTCTGGAACTGTGTGTGAGGGCTGGTCGGTGCCCTGGCCAAAGGCCCTTCCTCTTCCTCAGGCTCAAAAACACTTCTCAAAGCTCTTCTTACCCAAGTGTGAACAAGGCGCAAAGACCTGACACATGACCAAGGCCACGGTTTTAATTTTTAAAAAACTGGGTCAGTCACAGATCTAAATAGCACCAAAACAGCTGCTTTCAAGTTCATCCCTTCTACCACCACCACACACACACACATACACACACACACACACATACAAAACAAGGTCTAATTATAAACTGCAAGAACAACTAAACCAGACATGTGCATTTGATTATAATATTAGTCATTGTAATTCGTAATTTGCCAGGTGGATTTTGCATTGACTCTGTGGTCCCAGTTCAGAGTGGGGGCAGTAATTTGTAATATGCATAACCAGGTGTGGTGTTTCACCTTTGTCCCAGTGTGAAGGCAAGGTCAAACTGGTTCTGTGCAGTCTCATTTTGATCAGGAGGTAAGGATTTCCCTTCAGGGCACCATAGCCCCTTTAACCCATGTTCTGGGGCTCAGGAGAGTCAATGTTGCTGCCATGTACAGAGTCAGGTGGGGAAGGAAAGCTCATTTCTAAGCGGATGCTCAGGGAGCACCTAGGTCTGCAGGCAGAGGACAGTCTGCTCCAGACCACAGCCTGAGGGACAGCTGGTCACCAAAGCAGTTCCTACTTCACGGTTCCTTCTCCCTTCAAACCACCCTCCCTTTCCAGACTTCTCCACCTCTTCCTCTTCTGTGGCCCATGGTGAGTGGCACCCCCACCCTCTTCTCCTCCTTCCACAGCCTGTGGTCATTTATCTGGAAATGACCTGACTTCATGTCTGGAGAAGTTCTTCCAGCCTCTGTCAGTGGATGACTCATGTGGATCACAAAGATCGGGTTGGGGATAGGCTCTGCCTTAGGGTTGAAATAAACAGGTCTGATGATCTCAGTGGCCCTGAGAGGGACAGTGAGAGAGGGACAGTTTGATCTTTTTTTCTTTAAGATTCCCTATTTTAATCAACTTTATCTATCAATTGACCAACTTCTAGTTCAGATCAAAGGTCTCCTATTCTACTATGAGTAGCTACAATTCATTGAGTTCCTTTAAGTGTCAGCACTGTCTTTGATGCCTTCCATTATTTCTAGTCCTTTCACCATTCTTATTTTATTAAATGTATTGGGGTGACATTGGTTAATAAGGTCATATAGGCTTTAAGTGCACATTTCTATGATAATGATCTGTATATTGCATTGTGTATCCATCACTAAAAGTCAAATCATCTTCCTCACCATATATTTGGCTCCCTTTACCCTTTGCTACCTCCCTCTGGCGTCCACCATACTGTTGTTTGTCTGTGTCTGTGAGTTTTAGTTTTATATCCCACACATGAGAGAAATCATATGGTTATTAGCTTTTTTTGACTGACTTTTTTCACTTAGCATAATAGTCTCATGACCCATCCATGTTATCACAGGAGCAGTTCATCTTTTCTTATGGCTGAGTAGTATCCTATAGTATACATGTACCACGTCTTCTTTATCCAATACTCTATCAAAGACACGGTGGGCCCTAGCCAGTTTGACT
This sequence comes from Nyctalus aviator, assembly GCA_036971965.1. NCBI lineage: Eukaryota > Metazoa > Chordata > Mammalia > Chiroptera > Vespertilionidae > Nyctalus > Nyctalus aviator. The sequence continues at coordinate 42,153,930 of CM072929.1, forward strand.
CAGTGAATAGAGTGTCAGCCTGTGAACTGAAGGGTCCCAGATTTGATTCTATTCAAGAGCATATGCCCAGATGGTGGGCTCAATTCCTAGTAGGGGATGCTCAGGAGGCAGCTGAGCAATGATTCTCTTTCATCATTGATGTTTCTATCTCTTTCTCCTTCTCCCTTCCTCTCTGAAATATATATATATATTAGATGGAGATAACGAAGGTTATCTCCATCTCTTGGCCATAGTGAATAATGCTACAATGAATACAGAAGTGCATATATCTTTACTAACAAATGTTTTTGAGCTTTTCTAGTTGATACCCTCCTTTCATCCTTCTTACAAGATAGACATGAATCTGCATGTTATAAATAAAGAAACTGAGGCCATGAATATTTTTTGGTGGCTGTCTGATCAAGGGTATCTTAACAAAGACTTCAACAGTTTACTCTTTCATTGTATCAGTGAACTTGCCAAAGAAAAGAAGGAGGAGGAGGAAGAGGAGGAGGAGGAAGAGGAGGAGGAAGAGGAGGAGGGAGAGGAGGGAGAGGAGGAAGAGAAGGAGGAGGTAGGAAGAAAGAAAATGAGGTTTCCAGGGGCTGGCCACCTTGTTCAAGACAACCCTCCAGGATACATAATGAGACAAGAATTTGCTCATTAGTCATTTCTACTGAAAGACTAGGAAGAGACTGTGTGTATGGTCAGACCAATGGGCTATCCAGACTAGAGTCACTGTGATGATGACACAAAGAAAGCATTGAAGACAGGCTTGCTTGCAAGTCCTTACCTCATGAGTCAGGTGTGCACCCACTACATTCCTACCTGCTTACATTCACCCATTAGGAAACTAACTTTTATTAGGTATTGACTCTATGTCAAATATGGTGCTGGACACCTGATACTTCATCTCATCTGTTTATTACCCTCCTATGAAATGAGAATTATCACCCTCACTTTTCTGATGAGGAAGTTGATACTCAGTGTCATTATGTAACTTTCCTGAGGTCAAATAGACACTGATATGTAGAGCCATGATTTTGAACCCAGATTAGAGAGATTCCAAAGTCTGCTCCATGTTGAGGCAGGACAGTAAGAAGCTGTGGAATGGGGGACCTGAGACAGACAGCTGAACAAACTGGCCAATGAATTTGCAGCCAGACACAGAAGGTCACCGGGGTGGAAAGCCCCGGGTGTATAGCAACAGGCAAAACTGGTGCTGCACCTCGCCTCAGGGTGGCCTTTCCTCCCGGGCATATCACTGGTCATGTGGCTCAGGACTCCCGGACCTTTCCTTCTGAGAGATAACATCTAGTCCCAGTTGTATTTTAGCTCCAGGCCCCAAAGCAACAAAACCTGGTAGGCAATGCCAGGACCAGCTTCCATTACTAATGACCCTCTTTCCCGGCGCCGACCAATCAGCAAAGACTACAACCCTGAGAGGGTACACATGGAAAACCTGAGAGCATTCTATTGAGATCCACCCTAAGACCTCTCCTACACTCTTAGTTTTTAAAACCTTCAAAACAAAGGACCTCGTTAGTGCCTTTCCCTTCCCTCTCTCCTTCCCCCACAGGCGTGCATCTCCTAAACTCTAAGGGACCCCACACGACTTGGAACCAGGAGAGCAATGGGCAAGGGCAGCTCATCCTGAACTAATGCCTTCCTCCAAGGCCCTCTTTTCTCTAACTTCTCAGTGAGCTAAATGCAGCCCGGCCTAGGCTCATTTCTTTCCTATAACATTTTTAGAAAACCAAAGCAGCCCTGTCTAGACTCTCTCTTGTTGCTTCTTCAATCCTAGGCCAGTCCTTGTTTCACTGTCTATACACAACATCTATTCATTTGATGAATACATACTATTAGCCAGATAACCCTACAAGCATCATCTCACTTAATCTCTGCAACTATCTTGCAGGGTTGATATTTCTGTTTCACAGGTGCAGACTCTAAGGCTCAGAGAGATTAAGAAACTTCCCTCTAAAGAGTAGCAGAACTGGTAGAACTCAGACTATCGGAGGAGTCCTCTTAGAGGAAGTGATCCTAGAGGATGCATTTGCAAGGGAAAAGATAAGAAAAATCCTTCTACTTGGAAGCAACAGATACGGTTATAGAAACAGGAAAGAGCCCTAGCCGGTTTGGCTCAGTGGATTGAGCGTCAGCCTGTGGACTGAAGGGTCCCAGGTTGGATTCGAGCCAAGGGAATGTACCTTGGTTGCGGGCACATCCCCAGTGGGAGGTGTGCAGGAGGCAGCTGGTCAGTTTCTAACTCTCTATCCCTCTCCCTTCCTCTCTGTAAAAAAATCAATAAAGTATTTTTTTTAAAAAAAGAAAAAAAAAAGAGAAATAAACAGGAAAGAGCACGGTCTTGCTCATACTTAATTCAATAGAATTCATTTTTTGTTTTTATTTATTTATTTTTTACAGGTTTTTTAAAAAATATATATATATTTTATTGATTTTTCACAGACAGGAAGAGAGGGATAGAGAGTTAGAAACATCGATGACAGAGAATCATCAGTCCACAGGTCTATCCACTGAGCCAAACCAGTCCCAGCCATTTTGTTTGTTTGTTTGTTTTTAGAAACGCATCTTTCTCAAGTCTTTCCAAAACAATCAACTTCACTTTTCATAGAAATAATAGCTCCACTTTTCACACATATTTCACAGATTTACACTTTAATTAAGTTACACCAGGTGTGCCTGGCAAAAATTGGTTTCTTAGCAAACATCATTGACTCCTTGTAAGCATCTAATTCAATTGGTGCTGAGTTAACTTCCCCATACCACATTTTTCTCGCCTGTAAAATGGTGTTGTTGTAAGGATTTGATGAGTTAACCTATATAAATAGCTTTGTCAGCACTCAATAAATGTTTGGGTGCAGAAGCACACAGGTGTGCCTTAGTTGATAAAATTTTCAGAAGAAATGGGGAGTATCTGCTAGTCTTGTGAATTGGTTATGTGGAACTCCATTAAGAACTTCTTGAGGAAAGGTGGGGGAGGGTGGAGGTAAGGGGGCTCCGATCAACTGAAGGTCTTGTATGCATGCATATAAGCCTAACCAATGGACACAGACACCAGGGGGTGAGGGCATGAGTGGGGAGGATGAGGGGACAATAGGGAGCTAAGGACACATATGCAATATCTTAATAAAGACTAAAAAAACAAAACACTCCTGTAGCCCTAGCCAATTGGCTCAGTGGATAGAACATCAGCCTGCAGACTGAAAGGTCCCAGGTTCTATTCCAGGCAAGGGCACATGCCCAGATTGCGGGCTCCATCCCAGTAGTGGGTGTGTAGGAGGCAGCCGACCAATGATTCTCTCTCATCGTTGATCTTTCTCTCTCTCCCTCTCCCTTCCTCTCTGAAATCAATAAAAATCATATTTTAAAAAATAAATAAATTGTGCCAAAACCGGTTTGGCTAAGTGGATAGAGCGTCGGCCTGCGGACTGAAGGGTCCCAGGTTCGATTCCAGTCAGGGCCATGTACAATGGCTATGGGCACATCCCCAGTGGGGAGTGTGCAGGAGGCAGCTGATCGATGTTTCTCTCTCATCGATGTTTCTGGCTTTCTGTCCCTCTCCCTCTCTGTAAAAAATCAATAAAAATATATTTTAAAATAAATAAATAAATTTTTTAAAAAAGTGAATTATATGTTAATAAACACTGACTTTATTTTTTTTAAAGGAATTCTATATTGTAAGTGTTTTTATTAGACAAGTATGCCTGTTATGGATCATAAAAAATCTTCCAACCCAAATACTGCTTCTAATGACTCGTTTGCTGATTAAATGTTCACTCTGTCCTCAATATACCTTATTCACAGGTCTGGCCTGAAGGCAGGAAGCAGAACAATTACAAGTTTCTCCTTCTCCAACATTTGAAAAGCTGCCACAAAAATAAATAGGTAATACCCTTTTTATTCTCCCAAAGGGACACACTGACACTGAGTTCCCTAATCTCGCCCCCACTACCGCAGACACATTCACCGGAGCCTTGGGTTGCAAGGTAAACACAGATGCCAAGAGCACTGCTGGGAGCAAAACACACTGCTCCCCGGTGACACAGGACCCCCAGTGTGGCCTCCACCCCCCAGGCACTGGCAGCCAGGAAGGAGCACCCGAGACATGCCACACCTCTGGCGGAAAGCACGACCGTACGGTCCTAGAAACAAAGAACAAAGGTCTTGGATCCAAATTCACCCTCTGCTGCTTGTTACCTGTGTGACCTGGGCAAGTCACCTAACCTCTCTGAGCCTCTATTCCCTCCACTAGACAACAAATAAGCTTGCCCTGCCAGGTGGGTCAGTTGGTTGGCATCATCCTGTACACCAAAAGGTTGCAGGTTTGATCCCCAGCTGGGGTATGTATGAGAGGCAACCATTCTCTCTCTCTCTCTCTCTCTCTCTCTCTCTCTCTCTCTCTCTCTTTCTCTCTTTCCTTCTCCCTCTCTCCCTCTCTCTGTCTCCCCCTTCTCTAAAAAATTAAAAGAACCAAATCCTTAAGTGAAGATTAAAAAATAAATAAATAAGCTTTTCTGCATTGAATCCTTGGAAAGAATTAATGTGTTAGGGCAGAAATGTACCTAGCACCAGGCTGGACACACCGTAAGCCATTATTATTAGTTATTCTCAGGATAACATTGACCCTTAGTTCCAGGTGTGATGGTAAAAGCCAGGCTACCTGGGTTTAAATCCTGATCTTCTACTTCTGAACTGGGTAAACTTGGGAGATTTCCTTAATTCCTCTGTGCCTCATTTTCCCTATCTCTAAAGTGGAAAAAAGAGCAGAAAACGGTTTGGCTCAGTGGATAGAGCGTCGGCCTGCGGACTGAAAGGTCCCAGGTTCGATTTCGGTCAGGGGCATGTACAATGGCTACTGGCACATCCCCAGTGGGGGTGTGTGCAGGAGGCAGCTGATCAATGTTTCTCTCTCATCGATGTTTCTAGCTCTCTATCCCTCTCCCTTCCTCTCTGTAAAAAATCAATAAAAAATATATTAAAAATAAATAAGTAAATAAAGTGGAAAAAAGAAACTAACAGAGTGCATACGGGTAGGCACAAGTAGGTTTACAGTTGTTCATGTGGAAAATAACACAATTAATTAATAATACAAGAATAAACTCTGTGTTTCATGTACTCACAATTGTCAACCTACATTTGCCTTCACCTGTATGTAAAATGTTTAGAATAGTGCCTGAACATTTTATAATAATGAATAAATAATTCAGCACTGGATGTGTCGTCTATTGTATTATTCCTGTATCATAACTGTGTCTTTGACTGCTAGCACCGTGGAACATGGATTGGCTTTCCTTCCTGCATCTCCAGGGTGTCTCAGTGTCTGCAACCACTTAATAAATGTTAATGGGATGAATGATGCCGTGCTAATTAAGACCTTCCCGGGGAAATGACACTAAAACCCAATTGAAACTAAGAAAGGGAGGGGGGGAAGGCAATTTGTTGTTGCTCGCACTTACATTACTCAATCTTGCTCCAGGCACAGTTAGATCCAAAGGCTCAAATAATTTAAGGAGGGCTTAGTTTTCCATGGTGCCCAGCATGTCTCTTCTGTTGGCTCTCTGCGTGTGGAGGGCACTCTTGCCACCAGCAAGCCAAGCCTCGTAGCCAGCCACTTTGTCAGTTCAATGGATAAAGAGCTTTTTCTCCAGAAGATCCGGCTGAAAAATTCTGGGTAGAGCCAATTTGCCCATCTGTGTAGTAACTTCTGTAGTAATTTCTGTGGTGGAGGAAATGGGGTGATCTGATTGGCCAGGTGTGCCCATCCCATGTAGAAGGAAAGGAGCAGCCCTACGCAAACATACAGGTTTCCCCAAAAGAAAGAATATTCTATTGTGAGGAGGAGGAGGGGAAAGGGACACTGAGCAGGCAAAAATGCTAGATGCCCAGACATAGGCCACAGATAGTTGTTAATCTCATTATTACTAGATGAGTCTGGATAATAAAAATCTGAGGCTCAGCCTTGGATTTTTGAAAAATATGTTGTTATTGATTTCAGACAGAGGAAGGGAGAGGGAGAGAGAGAGAGCTGGAGAGATGGAGAGAGGGAGAGAGGGAGAGAGGGAGAAAAGCTTCAATGAGAGGGGATCACTGATTGCTGCCCCCTGCATGCCCCCTGAGGATCAAGCCTGCAACCCAGGCATGTGCCCTTACCAGAACTGAACCATGACCTCCTGGTTCTTGGGTCAGTGCTCAGCCACTGAGCCACACCGGCTGGGCTCAGCCTTGGATTTTAACAAGTCTTTTAAGATAAGTATCTTAATCTTTCTAGGTAATTATTCCAGATTTCAACCCCTTCACAGGAGGCTCTTCCTCAAATTCAATCTAATCCAAATTCACACAGAGCAGGCAGGGAGGAAGTGTTGGGAGAGGTGAAATTGAAATAGGGCATGTGGCAGAGCAGCTGCAATTGATAAAAGCTACAGAAGCTGTCAAGAAGAAGGAAGACCAAAGACCACCCCCCATCCCCCCCACACCCCACTGGATTTATGGCTTAAAACTGTTGGAGACCAGCTCATCCAACATGGTGACTAATTTCACCTAACATTAACCCCTAGCCTCATTACACACTCATTGTAATTCATCAGCATGTTAGCCAACACACCACTCATAACAGGATTGGAAAAAGGAAGCCCATCTAAGGACCCAAAATGGCCAACAGGGCTCTCCCAAGAAATCTCTACTCCTTTCTTGGGATGATTCTGAATATTCCTCCCCCTTACTGAATACCCTACTCCACCCCCATCAAATAAACTTCAATAAAGGAAGCAAATTCTGCTAACGCGGGAGTGGGGGTGAGGGGGTTGCTCTGTCTGAGGAGTAGCCCTTTCTCTGTCTCACTGCTTCACTAATAAACTCGCTTTCACTTTAAACTCTATGCTGGCTTGCATTTGAATTCTTTCCTGCATGAAGCCAAGAACACATGGTGGACTGTGGACCCCCAGTCCCCCAGGCCCCCAGAACACCTGTATCAGATGAGGGGTGATCTGTACAGATGGAAATGCTTGTTAAATTCTTCCCAAGTCCCATTTAAGTCTTGAGATCTACTTACAGGACCAAAAATCATTCCCCAGTGAATCAGCAAAGACATTGAGCGTGATTAGCATTTTTTTTTAGATTTAAAAACAAAAAACAAAAACATTGCAAACTGCTCTCATTGCAAATCCTGCTTGAATTTGCTGAGGTGCCACTTCCGGTGTTAGCAAAAAGAGTATGAGAGGAAGTGTTACCCCCACCAACAGCCCTTCCTTCCACTTTGATCACATCTCCCCAGGTGTGATCACTGATATCAGATGTGCTTTTACCTCATAGTGTGAGCTGACAACTAAAGAACAGCAAGTTCATCTGTTTTGCAATAACTTTTTCCGTTTTTTTATTCCACTGATATACAGGATCAGGATGGATTGTCCAGAAGATTTCTATTTTGCTTGTCTCCACTACCTTTTTTATTGTGAACATTTTCAAATAAATGAAATTAGAAAAAGTGGTATAAAAAATATCCTTCACCCAGATTCAACAACTCTCAGTTTTGCCACACTGCTTCATCTAGTTCTCTCTCTCTCTCTCTCTCTCTCTCTCTCTCTCTCTCTCTCTCTCTCTCTCTTTTTTTCCTGTGGAAGTATTTTAAAGCAATTCCCTGACCTCTCATTATTTCTTCATGGAAAAGGAAGGGAGAGAGAGAAATGTCAGGCTGCAGGCCAACACTGAGCCAAACTGGCTAGAGCCTCTTATTATTTCTTTTCTAGGTCCTTCATTTTGCTTCTCTAAAATATGTGAATGCAGACATACCTCAGAGATGCTGTGGGTTTGGTTCCAGACCGCTGCAATAACGTGAATATAGCAATAAAAGGAAGCCATAATCCATTTTCTGGTGGAGGGTCTTGTCTTCAGAAGGTAAAAAAACATACACACGAAACAAACAACAAAAACGCAACAACTGTGAAGCACAATGAACTGAAGAGCAATCAAATGAGGTGTGCCTACATTTTCTCACATAACCACATTGATGGTAATACACCTAACAAAAGAAACAAATCCTTAATATCATCTAAGTTTCAGGCCATTTTCCTAGTTCCCTTTTTTATCATTGGTTCGGTGGAATTAGGATCCAGATGAGGTCCACACATTGCATGTGATGATTATGTTTTCTGAGTCTCAAAATCTAGAACAGTCTCTCCCCATCTTGCCTCACCTTTATTTTTACCCCCTACACCTTTGACTTTCGATTAAGCCAGTCCAGTTGTTCTTTAGAGTATCCCATCTCCTGGATTTATCCATTTACTAGTGTATCTTTGTGGAATCACTTAAACCTGAGCCTCCACCTTCTATATTTCATGTAAACTGGAGGTTAGTTCCAAAAGCTTTATTAGAGCCCTAGCTGGTTTGGCTCAGTGGATAGTGCATTGGACTGCAGTCTGAAGGATCCCGAGTTCAATTCCGGTCAAGGGTACAAGCCCAGATTGCGTGCGGCAGGTTCAATCCCCAGTAAGGGCTTGCAGGAGGCAGACAATCAATGATTCTCTCTCATCATTAATGTTTCTGTTTCCCTCTCCCTTTCTCTCTGAAATCAATAATATAAGCCAATGGTCCCGGATTTCGAGAGGGTTGTCTGATAGTCGGACATCCCTTGAGAGGTCCCAGGTTGGAAAGGGTGCAGGCCAGGCTGAGGGACATGGGCCCCCCGCCCCCCTATCCCAAACCCCATGCATGAATTTCATATACCAGGCCACTGATATATATATTATATAATATATATATATTTATTATTATTATTATTTTAATAAAAGCTTTATTGGATTCAGGGTTTTTTTTTTCCCATAAGGAGGCATCTCAATAACACATTTGTCTGGCTATTTCAGGCTTAGTAATGTTAATATCGATCAGCAGGTTCAGGTGGTGTCAGCTAGATCTCTTCATTGTAAAGTTCCCATAAGCCTTTCATCTAATGCTTTCATCCTTTATTGATCTTTGTCTTGATTATATCATTAGGATTGCAAACTGATTTATCTAATTGTAATTCCTTCCCCATTTATGAGCTGGGAATCATTTGTAAAGAATTTTTCCTCATTAATTAAGGCTATTTGGTCACCCTGAAAGGTAGATTAAATGGAAAGGCAAGATAATGCTTAATTCCCTTAAATTGTCAATTTTCAAAGTAAGGATTTTTATCTAGTTACAGACAATGGCATCCAATGAGTTTGCTCATTTATTTTGGAGTTCCTCCTTCCTGCCATAAAATCATTAAGCTTTTATATATTCTATGTATTTCAATAAAATTTAATCACTACTTTCTAATAATTACATTATTCTATCTGGCCAGCTGGAATTACTTTGAATTGGTTTTTGAGTCCTTTCGATACAACCCATGAATCTTTGATACATTCATAGTTTTGGACTCAGCAAGGCATTTCAACCTCATCTTGAACATGCACTGCCCCAGATTTGCAATCAATCATTCAAGAAGTCCTGGTACTTTCAATGGGGAATGTCCTTTAGAGACCACAGTCTAGGCCAGTGGTTGGCAAACTCATTAGTCAACAGAGCCAAATATCAACAGTACAACGATTGAAATTTCTTTTGAGAGCCACATTTTTAAACTTAAACTTCTTCTAACGCCACTTCTTCAAAATAGACTCGCCCAGGCCGTGGTATTCTGTGGAAGAGCCACACTCAAGGGGCCAAAGAGCCGCATGTGGCTCATGAGCCGCAGTTTGCCAACCATGGATCTAGGCATTAGAGGTTGCCATTGGTCATGGTTTTTAATACTTCTAGGCCTTTCTAAAAAGCACAGAAATAGTATATAATTTTTAAAAGAAAAAATATCATGAGTTTATAATGATATTTCTAATTCAAATTTAATATTAAAACTAATTTTTAATAATGCCTTTGACTTTATAGTCCTCTTATACTGAAAAACTTGGCTCCTACTAACAGCATAATTACTTATTACCTTATGATGAACTATATAGGAAGTAGTTTCAAAATACTAGTATAAAGACTTCTACTAGCAATATAACTATTAAATGAAGTGTTAGCTCTCTGCTGGCCGGGGGGGCCTTCCTCTTTGTCCCACACCACCCCCTGGTGGTCAGTGCACATCATGGTGAGCGATCAAACTCCCGAGGGGACACTTTGCATATTAGCCGTTTATATATATATAGGTTTGCTGTGTCAGGTCCAATGAGGAGAAAGGTTCTTCCACTGTGATACAGAAAGAGATGAACCATGTACCACTGACCTAGACTCTCTAGTCCAATAATTACAGGCTGTTATTGTTTCTTGTGATTAAGCCCCTATCCCAGGGGTCAGCAAACTCATTAGTCAACAGAGCAACAAACCATAAGCTGCAGTTTGCCGACCACTGGCCTAAGTCATTCATTCTGGTGAACATTTGTCCTGCTTTTTGGGTACCCAGTGCCTTTGGAATACCCTTCTGAGGTTAGGAGAATTTTCCCCTCTGAGTCTCACCAAGTTAGAAGGCAGAACACTCATCCCCTTCCCTCTCCCCCTCCCCTGCAGCTAGAACACAGGTGTGTGACTTGCACTCTTCCTGTCAGATGCATCTGTGTGAGATTCTGGTGAAGAAGGGCATTCTGAGAGGGAAAAGACTTGCTAGTGCACTCCTGCTGCTGCTGAGGGTGGTAGCAGAGACATGGGGTTTGGTGACGGGCGTGGTCTGTGAGGTTGAGTTCCTGATGCAGCAGTGGCATTGGTGCCTTTGTCTGCAGTGGCTGCGATCAACTTGAGCTCCTGGCAGAATACAGGTGCTGAGTGAGGATGGGAACCGTTAACTATTCCCGGTTAGGGGTGGAAGCCCTGTCTCTCAGAGGGGCACTTTGGGGCCCAGATCACAGCCTTGCCTAAGCTGCCCATGGAATTTCAACAACAGCAAATCTTCACTGAGAGCCTGTGTGTGTGAGGTCCAACGAGGGAGAAAGGTCCTTCCACTGAGATACAGGGAGAGAGGGGCCATGTACCAGTTACGGAAATAGCATAATGAAATCACTGCTCTCACAAAAAGGCCCCTACAAAGTCCTCTAGAATAGATACCGTTTGGGTAATTTTTAAAATACACCTTTACTAAGAAAAGGATAGAACATAATCAGACCACAACACGTTGCTGTTTAAAGGGATTCCCATTGGGAGGGAGGGAGGGGGGCAAAAAAAATCAATAAAAATAAATGAATAAATAAATAAATAAATAAAAATGAAGGGATTCCCAAACTTTCTCATTGTCGTGAGGACAAAGCACCTTGGCCAGGCCTACCTCACAGCCAGAGCGCGCCTCCATCTCAGTCCCCGCTCCTGCCCCTCATGGCCACGCACGAAACTCTGCTACAGGGAAGGAGCTGCGGTTCCCAGATCACAGCTCATGGAGTATGTGTTCTCCTGGGGACGTTTCCTTCTTTCATTCAGCAGCACTCATGGACTTCCCCTGAACCAGACCTCATGCCACGCTCTGTCTCACCACCGCCCGGACCGCCTTCCCCCCTCACCCGGGCATCCTTCCACCCTCATCTTCCCTGTCATCTCTCGGGGACCTTCTGTGACCCGCTCAAGCTAAAGGAGGCGCTCCTCTTCCATCCTCTCTCCGTGGAGGATATAGCAGGGGAGGAGAGGGGACCTGTCTTACTTCTCCTGCTAGGCTCTGAGGCAGAGGTGAAATCCTGTTTAAGCACAGATTAGAAGTTGAGTAAATGAGTGAATGGATGAATGAGTGAAGTTTCCCCCACTGGCATAGAATAAGCCCACAAAGGCAAGGCTTCATGCTGTTTTGTTCTGCTTTATCCTTAGCACCTAGAACCATACCTAGCACGTTAAATATTTGTCAAAATAATTAAAGGTACCTGTCAAAGAAAAACCAAGATGTCACGTATGGTAACACATACAAACTGGCCATTTACTGTGGTTAGCCTATCTGTGGATTGGCAGATGACTTTATCCAGGGCAAAAAAAAAAAAAAAATTAAAGACAAATAGTGTTTTAGAGGTCAAATACAATAAAAATGTTTTAGATATCTTATTGAGCTGTAAGCTGGACTTAATTAAAACCTATCCCTGCCCCGGCTGGTTTGGCTTAGTGAATGGTGCGTCGGCCTTTGGACTGAAGGGTCCCAGGTTCGATTCCGGCCAAGGGCATATGCCTTGATTGCAGCCACATCCCCAGTAGAGGGTGTGCAGAAGGCAGCTGATCGATGTTTCTCTCTCATCCATGTTTCTAACTCTCTGCCCCTCTCTCTTCCTCTCTGTGAAAAATCAGTAAAATACATTTTTTTAAAAACAAACAAACAAGCCTATCCCTAAGTCTAAAAGAGAGCAGGCTATTTATTTCTTGTTTTTACAAACATTGTTTTAGAAATCAATATATCAAATGTTGATTTTTTTTTTTACTTCACCTAAAAAAAAAAGTCACGATTGTTGGAACGGCAGCAGCTTCTCATCTGACCCAGGTCACTTTCTCTGTGGCACACGGCCTACGGCTCCGGGGAAATATAGACAGCAGTGGGGCAGCACGTGGTTTCCTAGATCTGGAACAGCCAGGACCCAGGGAAAGCCTCACATCATGAGTGACATCACCCTCATTGATCTAATTTCTAAAACACAATGGGATAATGTCTTCTCGCCCAAACCTACCACAGCGACAGCGACAGCGGTTTGGAGCAGCAGCAACTCTACTGGGGACAATGGGAGGGCTGCCCAGACAAAGGGCAATTGTTGACCTCCCCCCTGCTCCCCTCCACCCCTCTCCCTGCAGAGGGGGGCTTACAAAGTGATCTTTCTTAGGAGTTCTGCCTGGAACTATTGTGCCCCCATGACAGGTGCTCTTACATAAGGAAGGGCGAACTAGGTTCCGTTTGGATTTCTGTTTTTAAAACCATCCTTCTCGGGAGTTGTCCTCGCGAAAAGTCACTAGCACAGCAGGCGGGGGAAAGCGAGATCCTGAACTCCCTGGGGAACCGAAGCTGCCTTTCCTTTCCCGCTTTTCACTCCTCCGCCTTTTCACGCTGCCATCCGCAGGGACAGCTTCTGAGAGGAGGCTTTATTCCCCCCGCGTTCTCTTTCAGGACCCCGCCGCGCAGAATCTTCCCTCGGTTTTCACAAAGAAAACTAGGGCTGCCGTTTATTCCATCCAATCCGCCGCCACATTCGGCCTTGAAAACAGCGTGCGGCGCTTTGCCCTCTCACAGGAACAAACCGCAGGTGGAGCCTGGCTGTTTTCCATGAGGCTGCTTTTTTTTTTTTTTTTTTTGCTCATCAAACACAGTTATTCTCTGAAACACTTTCAGTGCCTGTGGAGAAACAAGTGGGACCAGAAAGGACAGTCTCTCAGCATGCAACTGAGAGAGGCATAGAAAATAGATAACGTTGAGTTCTGAATGTGAAAATAGTAACTTGTGGAGGGGCAGCAGAATCATGTTATAGGCCCACTAAGACATATACATGACATGTGCCCTTTGACCCAACAATTCTGCTGTAGGATTCTAGTACACAGAAAGGTTCACAACTAGGAAGCAAAAGCATATCAAAGGCACCGCTTACTGACTCACAAATACAGAGCCGCATGAACTGACAGAAAGAGAAACACTACGTATTGCAATGTAGAAAAATGTGCAAAACAATGTGCAATATATGATCCCATTTTTGTTTTAACAGAAACACACTCCATATGCATGTGGAAGCACTACCTGTATATACTCATAGATATAAAGAAAAAGATTGGAAAGGTAGCCACACTGCAGTCCAGTGGAGGCTTGACCTGCTCACCGCACAACAGCCAATAAGTTGAGTGACAAGGAGTTAGGACAAGGAAAATGACTTTATTCGGAAAGCCAGAAAACCCAGAAGATCCCAGACTGGCATCCTAAAGAGTCATCTTGAGAAACTACAGAATTCAGGCTTCCTTTATGCCAGGGGAAGGAATGGACATGGAGGGGTTTGAGGTCAGGAGGCAATTGATGACCTCTGACATTTGGACTGCAGCAAGGGCCCAAGGGAATGGTGAAACCTCTTTGTTTGTGGTCAACAAACTCCACTTGCCTCGGTCTCAGTCATAGGATTCCTAAAAATCTTTTTCTTTTCATAGATTTTTACTAGAGGCCTGGTGCACAGATTCGTGCACTCGTGGGGTCCCTCGGCCTGGCCTCTGGTGTTTGGGCCAAAACCAGCAGTCCGACATACTCTGAGGGGTCCTGGATTGCAAGAGGGCAAAGGCCAGGCCAACGGACCTCACCTGTGCATGAATCTGGGCATCAGTATGCACATAAGGTCTTTGGTTAATCTCGTCCTGACCTCCCCCCTTCCCTCTGAGATTCATCTGTTCCATGTTTCCGTGCCTGTGCATTGAGCATCTGCTCCCTGGTGATCAGTGTGCATCATAGCTAACGATCGAACAGTCAAAGGGTCAGATGGTCACTTAGGCTTTTATATATACACATTGATTTCAGAGAGGAAGGAAGAGGGAGAGGTAGAAATATAAATAATGAGAGAGAATCATTGATTGGTTGTCTGCTGCATATTCCACACTGGGGATCAAGCCTGCAAGCCAGGCATGTATCCTGACTGGGTATTGAACTGTGACCTCCTGGCTCATAGGTCAACGCTCAACCACTGAGCCACACCAACTGGGATTGAAATCTTTTGATAAACATACCTTCCTTATCTCCTTGGGAGGTAGTTTCGAGCCAGGAGGTTGTTTCAGTAATTCGAGGCTACAGGTTTGATTCCTTTAGTGATTAGCATATCAATGTGCAGAACTAAGGAAAATTTGCTAATCCACACATTATGGGAACTGGGCAGGCGGATGTGAAATGGAGTCAGAAAGATTATTTTGTTTGATGACAAACCAAACTGTTCAAGAGTGAAATCAGGGGAATTTCAGTTTTTATACTTCATAAACTTTGATATTATTTTAATTTACCTTTAAAAAAATAAAGGAAAAAACTGGATAAGAATAAGGTAGTTAACGCTTCTATTTATTCAAAGTGATGGACAATTTATATATTTTCTCACTTATTCCTCCAACCTCTGAAGAAGGTAAATATTATTTCTGTTTACAGATAACAGATTCTGAAAAGTGAGTAACTTGCCCAAAGTAACAGGGCTTGTAAGTAGCAGAGCTGGGATCCAAACCCAGGCCTTTCTGACTCCAAGGCCCGAGATCTTATTTTTTATTTTACTTATTTATTTTTATTTCATAGGGGAAGGGAGAGAGATAGATAGAAACATCAATGATGACAGAGAATCATTGATTGGCTGTCCCCTACATCCCCCACAGTGTGGAGCCAGCAATCCAGGCATGTTCCCTAACCGGGAATCAAACTGTGACCTTCTGGTTCATAAATCAATGCCCAACCACTGAGCCATGCTGGGCAGGCAAGGCACAAGATCTTTTCATTGCTTCAACACTGCCATCTCCTATAACATAGTCCTGGCTTGTAGATGGACTCAGAACACTGGCACATGGCTGCTGAACATTAGTATTTTTATTTTGGAAATTTCAAACATACCCAAAAGGAGAAGGCATAGTATAATCAATCCATGTGTCCATTATCATCCAGAGTCAATTATTTTTAATATTCTGTACCATTGTTTCATCTACCTTCAACACACACTTTTTATTAAACATTTTTTAAAAAATATTTTCATTAATTTCAGAGTGGAAGGGAGAGGGAGAAAGAGATAGTAACATCAATGATTGGTTGCCTCCTGCACACCCCTTATCAGGGATCAAGCCCACAACTCGGGCTTGTACCCTTGACCAGAATCAAATCCGGGACCCCTCAGTCCACAGGCCAATGCTCTATCCACTGAGCCAAACCAGCTAAGGCAATAGCAAATTCAAGACATCATTTCATCATAAATATTTCAATCTCTAAAAATAACTTTAAAAAAGCATATAGTCTGATAAAGATCATTATGATACATAATAAAGTTAATAATTCTTTAATATTATTAATATTCAATCCATGTAAATTTTCCCAAATCGTCTCAAAAATATCTTTTTATTCAAATTTATCCCTTAAATTTTTGTCTCCTTCAATGTATAATTTCCACCTCCCTTTTTAGCAGATTACAGGTTGAGAACCGCTAGCAGGATCGTCTAAGACCATCGGAAAACACAGATATGTACATTATGATTCATAACAGTAGCAAAATTACAGTTATGAAGTAGTAACAAAAATAATTTTATGGTTGGGACCATAAACCACAACATGAGGAACTGTATTAAAGGGTTGCGGCATTCAAAAGGTTGAGAACCACTGGTTTAGAATTTTAATTCTCTAATAGTAGAAGGTCAGATTAGATGCTCTTTAAAGATCTTGTCTGGTAGTACCTCCACTTTACAAAAAGAAAAACTAAAAGCTAAAGACACTAAATAAATTTATTTTTTGCAAAGTTCCTATCTCTTAATGTCATTAAGCCAACCTGCTTCTAACCTAAGGATCTATCCACTTAATGTTATTACTTCTCATGTTTCATTGAAAATTACTATTACTTTTAAAATATATATATATTATTGATTTTTTTACAGAGAGGAAGAGAGAGGGGTAGAGAGTTAGAAACATTGATGAGAGAGAATCATCAATCAGCTGCCTTCTGCACACTCTCTACTGGGGATGTGCCTGCAACCAAGGTACATGCCCTTGACCGGAATCGAAACTGGGACCTTTCAGGCCACAGGCCGACGCTCCATCCACTGAGCCAAACCAGTTTCAGCAGAATTACTATTACTTTTTAAGTCACACCAGGAAGTAAAGAATATATTGAAGTTTGTCACTATACCTATTTTTTAAAACTTTTAAACATTAGAAGAGGGCCAATATTGCTAGAAAATCCATGCCAATTATTTCTTCTATTCTAAGTAGCGAAGGAATTTAATAGAAAATTTAGTTTTCTGTACTTTCACTGAAGTCCACCTCCCTTTTTCTTCATAAGATTTATTTATTAAAGAAATGAGTCACTTGCCTTATAGAATTATTTCATCTTCTTGACTTGATTTCTTCTGTCCTTATGGTATCATTTAACATGCTTCTCTTCTTTATATTTCTCACAGTCTGGTGTTAGAGACTTGCTAAATTCAGGTTCAATTATTTTAGCAAGACTATACTTAAATGGTTATGTGTAGTTGCTACAGCATCTTATCAGGGGGCAATTAAATCTGGCTGGACCACTTTTAGTTTTGTTTGTTTTAAAGTATTTTTTAAAAAATATATTTTATTGATTTTGTACAGAGAGGAAGGGAGAGAGATAGAGAGTTAGAAACATCGATGAGAGAGAGAGTCATCAATCAGCTGCCTCCTGCACATCCCCTACTGGGGATATGCCAGCAGCCAAGGCACATGCCCTTGACCGGAATCAAACCCGGGATCCTTCAGTCCCCAAGTCGACACTCCATTGAGCCAAACCGGTTTCAGCTGTTTTAAAGTATTTTTTATGACTTCAGAGAGGAATGGAGATGGAGAGAGAGAGAGAGAGAGAGAGAGAAAGAGAGAGAGAGAGAGAGAGAAACATCAATGTTGAGAGAGAATCATTGACTTGCTGCTTCCTGCACGCCTCCCACTAATAATTGACCCCACAACTCAGGCATAAGCCCAACCAGGAATTGAACCATTGACCTCCTGGTTCTTGGCTCAACACTCAAACACTGAGCCACACCAGCCTGTTCCACTCTTAATAACACTAAGGTTGAACGGGAGATTTGGGGGTTGTCAGCCTGATACAACCATTATAAAGTTCCTCATCAACCTTTCACTGAATAGTTTGGCAACCATTGATGGTTTTTGCATAGATTCATTATTTCATTAGGGACTTAGATTCATTTAAAATCCTGTAAGACCAGGTGTTTTCAACGCCATCCTAAGATGGAATACTATATCTTAGTTTGGGGACCAAAATATAATCTTACTTATTATCCATCATGAGTTGTTTTGGTAACTGAGTTTTTAGCCCTTTTCCCTAAGACCCTCAGTATTCGGCAACCCTTTAAGCCCCACGTGGGACTATTTTGTTACTTGGATTGACATTTTTATTAATCTGTTCCTCAGAATTTTTATTTTTGTTTCAATTCCTAAATAATTCATAAAAAAAGGTAAGAAGAACCCAGCTGTAGTGGCTCAGTGATTGAGCATCAACCCAGGAACCAGGAGGGCAGGTTCAGTTTCCCCGTCAGGAAACATGCCCACATTTTGGGCTCAATCCTCAGTAGGATGTGTGCAGGAGGCAACCACTCAAGGATTCTTTCTCATTATTGATGTGTCTACTCTCTCTCCCTCTCCCTTCCTCTCTCTGAAATCAATAAAAGCATATATTTTTAAAAAGTAAGAAGAAAAGTAAAAGATTGTTCATTCTTCCATGATCAAGTGCCATAGTAAGCCAGTTAAACATCTCTGAGTCATTTTCAATTTCACACCCTGCGTAACTACCCTTTACATTAGAAAAGGTCACTTTCCTCTCGTTCATTTCCCATTCGTTTCTGTTCTCACTCATTTCACATTCGTTATGGCTTCTGTCCTGGACCAGATTGTGAAGCTAAAGAAAGGGAAGGCCCAGACCCTGCCCTCCAAGGTTCCCAATCACCTTCATGGATAAAATAGAGAAATGTCCAGAAGGTTCTTGGGGGCACAGGAAAGAGGCACCCCCAGGCTATGGAATCAGGAAAAACCGCTCAAAGGAGGAGCAGTTCAGCTGAGTTTTGAAGGATGAGTGGAAAGTAACTAGGGGAAGGGCATTCCAGGGAAAGAAAACCCGTACAAAGGCAGGGAGGCAGGAGAGAATGGGCCCTTTGAGAGCACTGCACACGGCTGTGTATGGCTGGGGAGCAAGGTCTGCGGGGAGGGGAGCAGCGGCAGGGCCAGGGCGTGAAGAGCCTTGATGTCCCCAAAGGATTTTAAGCAGAAGAGGGACAGAATCTTATTTATGTTGTATATTTTGTTCCTCGGTGCATTTTTTTTTCTTTTTTCTCTATCGAGGTGAAATTCACATAACATGAAATAAATCATTTTTAAAGTATATTTTTATTGTTTTGAGAGAAAGGGAGAGGGAGAGAGAGAGAAACATTATGAGAAACACTGATCAGCTCCCTCCTGCATGTGTGCGCGCGTGTGCACACACACCAAAAAAAAAAACAAAAACAAACACGCATACAAAAACAAAACAAACAACAAAAAAAAAACAAAACAAAGAAGAGCTCAGAGAACAACTTGAAACTGAGAATAGGGAGAAGTTCTTTTAAGAGTTCATTAGTCATCCTTATCACCGGAAAATTCTCATTGGCCATTTCTCCATTGCCCAGCGTCTGTGCCTCCCTCCCTAATCCTTTCATTCTCCAAATTCAATCTCCTCTAGCTGTGAACTCCAAAACACTCATTCTCAATTCCCATTCCCTTTGCATCAGGCAACTCAGCACTCCTTTTGCTTTGCTCTAAATAATAACGAGGTAAGTTACGCTGTGAAATCAACAGTCCCTCTCTGTCAGAATCCTAGTACCCTAATCCTAGTACTAACTTCTCTTCATCTACTGGCTGCATTTCCATTATTACTTTGTTATTTTAAATATCTTTCCAAAAATAGTTTTTGTTCCTAAATATTCTTCCTTTGAAGTGACTGCATATATCCCCTATTTTTGGACATTTAGACTGTGCCATGGATATTATAGACAGTGCCATGTTACGTATTAAGAATTATTAAGGATATAGAGATATATGTTGAGGATTATTAAGGATATAAGTGTGGAAAGGGGCACAGCAGGAGTTTATTTCAATCCTTTCTTAAATAAAATATAGTAGAGCATTCTGAATACCTCAAAACCTTATGCAATAGCTTTTCCAAATAAACTTTAAAATAGATTTCTTTCACATTCTAAAAAAAAAAAAGTTCTAGATATTTTTATTGGGGTTTTGTTAAATTTATAGACTTAGATTGATAAAAAATTAATATATTTATAATATTTACTCTTCCTGTACAGTAATATAGAATATATCTCCCTTTATTTAAATTTTATTTTAGATGGTGAAGTTTTATAAATTTGCACATTTATCATTAAGTATATTATTTGGTACTTTGGTTATTTTTGATTGCCATGATATATGGATTCTTTTTCCCATTATCTTTCTTAACTAATTATTGCCCATACATAAGGAAACTGTTGTTTTTTAAATATTTCTATCATAATTGTCAAACTTTTTAACTCTCTTATTAGTTCTGATGGTTTTTCAAGCAACCATATAATCTTTAAGTAATGATCATTTTTTTCTCTTCCTATCTAATATTTATACCTCCCGCACTGATTAGCACTTCCAGAGTAATGGTAAATAATTATAATGACAGCCCTACCTGGTTGACTCAATAGATAGAGTGTCGGCTTGTGAACTGAAAGGTCCTGGGTTCAATTTCAGTCAAGGTCACATACCCAGGTTGCAGGCTTGACCCCCAATAGGGGGCATGCAGGAGGCAGCCGATCAATGATTCTCTCTCATCACTGAAGTCTCTATCTCTCTCTCCCTCTGCCTTTCTCTCTGACGTCAGTAAAAATATACTTTTAAATGATAATATCAAAGTATTAGTTTTAATGGAAATACTTCTTCAATGCTTTATTGCTAAGTATAATATTGACTGTTGGCTTGAGATCAATATCCCTTAATATTAACATATTAAGATTTTCTTGATTCAAAAATATATGTTGATTTTTATCAAAAAACATTTTAGCATTCTGTTAAGATGATCATATTATTTTTCTGCTTTGATACACTGATGTCATAAATTTTATAAGTAGGTACCTTTAACTCTGAACTTTTCTTATATCCGTGGAGTAAACCTTACTTGGTAATGATTATTTGTCTTTTAAAGTTATAATTGCAGAGTCAGTTCAGAAGAAATGGGTTAAAAGGAGGCAAGGTCAAGGGCAGAGAGAACATTTAGGAAGCGATTATAGTTCTGAAATAAAACAGTGGCCATGAAAACAGAGAAGAGGTCTGGATCAATGAGATAGTTAGGAGGAAAGATCAATAGTGACTCATTGGATATGAAATCTGAAGAAAAGAAATAACTGCCGGGTTCTTGATGTGTTGACATGTACAAGATAGAGCTACAGGAGGAGAAGCAGGTTTGGTGAGGGTTGGGAAAGAGGATAGAAGATGAGCTCATTTCTAGGACTCTTAAGTGTGACCACCTGAGTTATCAGACAGAGATAGGTTAGCCATCATCTCCATGGATCTAGAGCAGAGAGGTTTGGGCTGCAGATATTGACTTGGTAATTATCAGTGCATAGAAGACAGCTAAGTGTGGAGAGTGAGAAGACAAGAAGGCTAAAAATGGAAACCACAACGAACATCTCATTTTAAGAGATGGGAGAAGGAAAAAGTCCCTAAGAAGTCACAGCCAGAGAAGCAGGAACAGAAACTGTTCTGTTAAACAGGAAAACAAGAGGAAAGTAGAGTTTCAAGGTGAGAGTGATCAATAGTGTCCAATAACCCTAGCTGGTTTGACACAGTTGGTAGAGCGGACTGAAGGGTCCTGGCTTTGATCCAGTCAAGGGCACATGCCCAGATTATGGGCTTGATCCCCAGTAGGGGACATGCAGAAGCAGTGGATCAATGATTCTCTCTCATCAGAGATGTTTCTCTCTCTCTCCCTTTCCCTTCTTCTTCTTTTTTTTTAATTTTATTTTTATTCTTTTTAAGTGTCCAACGAAGCAAAGCTGTCAACAAGACAAAAATTAGGAAGTATCCTCTAGATCTGCTGCGCTCTCACTGAGGCCCGCCACCAGGCACTGCAGTGGAAAGAGGAGGGTGGTATCTGGCTGTGGAATGTGCACAGCCTCACCCCTCTGCCTGCTCCCTTTTTCCCAAAGGCACTCACCTCCTGGACTGCCGCTGCCTCTGCTGAGCTCCCTGCAGCCAGAACGGAAGCTCAGACCAGCATGGCCCGCACATCCTCCCACCTGCACTGCTTTGCTTCTTCCTCTCAGGACGAAATGCCATAACATGGCACAAAATCTTCCTTCTGGAGTTGCTGCCAGCGGACTGGATGATGCATCACTGAAGTTGCACAGAAGCTCGGGAGAGTTATCTTCTAGTGGCACAAACCTTGACAAAGGGGAAATGGGAGACAGAAGTGAAGCAAACAGGTGCACTTTTATCGTTTCCTCCTTCCACAGACTATTTTGAGATTGTGATTCCCCCCTGAGGCCATGACAGAGACTCCTGTGGCTCAAGGAATCTGCCCGCTAAGAGGCCTGCTGTTTCTCATCACGGCTTGTCGGAAGCCGTTGTTGACATGGTAGTGCATCATGTGGCACTGCTTGACGCGCCTTTTTCTTCACTTTTACCTTCCTAAACTCGGCCTCCACCCAAAAAAACCATCAGCACTTTATTGTTGACCCCAGGCTCTGTGATCTAGAGAATTTGGGCTAAGACACAGTTACTGAGTTGGAAAATTGAGTGGGAGGAAGACTCTTTAAACTCCACTTGAACTATTTGAGCTAAGAGTGTCTTCAGAGCATGTGTTCCATTATTCAATATAATGTAACGAGAAAGAGATTTCAACATAATGTAATGAGAAAGGGAATAAAAAGAAAGTCAGTGTAATAGCGTGAACAGAGATTAGATTTGAGAAAGGTAGGACTGGACCAGGTACAAAACTGTCAACCAATTGATGTGTTTCTCTCTGTCTTTCCCTTTCTCTTCCACTCTCCCTAAAAATTAAGGGGAAAATGTCCTTATGTGAGGATTTAAAAAGAAAAAAGGAAATTATCATTAGGAAAAATACATAGAAACATGGCTAAATGATATTAAATAATATTGAGTGAAAATAATTACAATATAAAACATTTGGAATTATGATAATAGCCTACATTTATTAAGAATTTACAATTGAAAAAAATATACACATATGGATTAGAATGGAAATAGTTGTTTTAGGACATGAGATGTGGGAGAATTTTTATTTTCTTGAAAGTCTTCTTTGATATTATCACAGCGATTTATCAATTAAAATAAATACGGCCTAAGAACTAATTCTAGAAGAAAACCAGACGGATGAATACCCAGATCACTGCTATTGGCGTTCCCGCGCCTTGTCACGTGTCCGTTTACGATGGAGAAGCAGCGGCGGGGTTTGACTTCTGCAGGAAACAACAAAGCAATCACTTGTAAACTTTTTTAAGAGAGAGAGAGAATGAGGGGTTTGGGCTTGAAAGTCTGAAAAGGAAACGTAAGTAGTATTTATTTCAGATACATGACTTGAAGGGACCATGCTAACCCTTCAGCTCTTGTAGGGATTCCCATGTGAGGCCCACAGCCTGGTGGTTTGCATTTGGGGAGCTCTGTATCTGGACTCCAGCTCCACCACTTACTGGCTGTGAGCCTTTGGTTAAATTATGTAAGTTCCCTAAGCCTCAGCTCCCTCCTTTGAAAAACAAAGACTTAGATGATCCACCTTATTAGACAGTGCGAAGGCTTAAACAATAGAAGGCACATAAAACAGGCACCTAACCCCTGGCAAGTTCCCTTATCTCGCCATTCCCTTCTCAGAAACTCACTGCGTAAAAGTAAACCTACCACCTGGCCAGGTGGCTCAGTTGGATGGAACATCGTCCTGTACACCAATAGGTTGCAGTTCAGTTCCAGTCAGGGCACTCCCCAGGTTTCAGTTCCATCTGGGTTGGGTCACCTGTGGGAGGCAACCAATTGATGTTTCCCTCTCACATCAATGTTTTTCTCTCTCCCTCTCTCTTTTCCTCTCTCTAAAATCAATAAAAGTATATCCTCAGGTGAAGACTGAGACTGCCTACTAGGAGACTCAGTGCCTGGAACACAGTGGGCTCCCAATAAAGATATGTTGGATGGATGGGTGGATGGATGGATGGACGGATGGATGGACAGTGATGGATGGATGGATGGATGGATGACGGATGGATGGATGGATGGATGACGAATGGATGAATCTGTCTTTAGATCCCTAGCAGAAGAGACATTGGGTTTGTTGTACATATTTCTACAGACTACAACTGGTACCAGAAGGTACAGTGGTAATCCCTCTGTATTTTTCGGGCAGAGAAAGTGAGTTGGCTAAGTAAGGAACAGGTTATTGGGGAGGAGCCTTTGGGAAGAACAGACGTGAAAAGGAGTCTTCGCTGAGCAAGACACACACCCTCCCCGTCTTGGACTTTGCTGGGAAGAGTCCCTCTCTGGGTCTGAGAGGACTGCACTCTGCCAAAGGGGTGCTGCTCACTTCTTTCCTTCCCTGAGGTCCGACAGTGTTTAGGCCAGAAGGAGGAAGGACAGCGCAGAGCAGTGGGGCCCCCACTGGTGACAGCAACATCCCAGAATAATCAGCCTTGTGGGGAAGGCCTGCCTCAGAGGTATAGGCCCCGCACATGCCTCGGCTCAGCTGTCGATCACGGGCTGTTTCCACTTACTCCTCTTGTAGAATGGGTAGATGCTACAAGGAGGCCGCGTTTCAATTCTAACAAAGCTGCGCAAACGTGGCAGATCCCACCTCACGCCGGGCCCTGGGCCGGGAGGAAGGTTGCCATGGTCGCTGTCATGCTGGAGAGGTTATTCTAGATTTAGGCTGGTGGCTAAAATGAGAAAAACTCTTTCCAGCCTGAGGTTTTCAGTTCATCTGAGACTCTCACACTCTCAAAACTGGGCTTTCTACTGACACCTTCAGGCCTATTTGTAAATATCACCACACACCTCAGCCTAAAGGAAGCGCCACCCTTCCCAGCTCAGACTTTCAGCTTCACCTGGGCTGACAGCTTCCCGTCTCCAGACAGTCCCCGGGGAGGAGTCTCACGGAAGACAGGTGGTAGGATCTTGCGGTGTCACCATGTCTCGAAACGGCCACAGAACCAGGACAGAAACACAGGTAGAGCCCTGGCCGGTTTGGCTCAGTGGATAGAGCGTCAGCCTGCGGATTGAAAGGTCCCAGGTTCAATTCCGGTCAGAGGCATGTACCTTGGTTGCGGGCACATTCCCGGGGGGTGGGGGGTGGGGAAGGTGTGCAGGAGACAGCTGATTGATGTTTCTCTCTCATCAATGTTACTGGCTCTCTATCACTCTCCCTTCCTCTCTGTAATAAA
Organism: Nyctalus aviator; assembly: GCA_036971965.1. NCBI lineage: Eukaryota > Metazoa > Chordata > Mammalia > Chiroptera > Vespertilionidae > Nyctalus > Nyctalus aviator. Next base: position 42,179,010 of record CM072929.1, read on the forward strand.
TAAATAAATAAACAAACAAATAAATATTTTTTTTTTTTAAGAAAAGAAATACAGTTAGAGGAAGGTCCCCTCCTCCCCAGACTGGTGGAGAAGGAAACGGGTCCTACACATGACAAAATAAATTCTCACACGAGGTAGACTTTGCCAAACGGCTAATGCGGGTGATTCATGCCAGGAACGTTGAGTGAATAAAAAGACCCCTGTGGTGTAGGTGGGCGGGCTGTGGGGGAGGCAGGGAAACTAGAGCTGGCTCTTGGAGAAACAATCCAGAAGGGAAGGTGGGGAAGGAGCAGATGGCAGTGAGTGCAGCGGAAGAGCCGGGCTTTGGAGTCCAGCAGGCCTGCGTCAGAATCTGGCTTCTCCTGGCTGGCCGGGCAGTCCGCTGGCCCCTGAGCATCTCTGAGTATCTGCTTCCTCCTCTTGCAGCGGGGTCCTCACTCCTTCCTTGGGAGCATGCATGGGTTGGCGATACCACGTGTAAGTGGCTTGCTCCATGTTTGGCACATGACAGGCACTCCGATGGCAGCTTGTATTGCTGTGGGTTTGACACAGGTGTTCGGGGAGAATAGCAGGAGGCGATCTGATTGGGGCAGAGCGTTCGTGTGGAAGCACAGAGGTGAGCCTGAGGCAGCCCTGTGGGAGACAGAGCCCAGGACGGGGAGTCAGGAGACCCCGATTGGAGTTACTTACCTCATTTTACCAGACAAGTCCCTTCACTTCGTCTGGGCCTCTCTTTGCCATCTGGACCGTGAGGGTGCTGGTCCAGAGAAGTATTTCTCTACCCTGGCTGCGGACTGGAATCATCCAGAGAGTTTTAAAAATCCTCAAAGACCATGCTGCACCCCAGACAACTAAATCAGAACTTCTCAGGCTGGGACTCCGGACAGCAGACCTAAAACAGAAACAGAGCAACAACACGATGCTTTGCTTTGCTATTAATTATAGGCACTGTTTTTATACTAGGTCTTTAGAATTTATTCATCTAACGTAACTGAAACTTTGTACCCGCTGAACAGCAACTCCTCATTTCCCCTCCTCCCAGCCCCTGGCAGCCACCATTCTATTCTTTGCTTCTGTGAGTTTGACTATTTTACTTATTTATTTATTTATTTTAATCTTCATTCGATATTTTCCCATTGATTTTTAGGGAAAATGGAAGAGAGAGGGAAAGACAGAGAGAAACACATCGACTGGTTGCCTCTGACCAGAGCCAGGGCCCAAGGAGCCTGCAACCAAGGCACGTGCCCCTGACCGGGATCAAACTCAGAACCCTTTGGTCCACAGGATGACGCTCTATCCACTGAGCCAAACTGGCTAGGGTGAGTTTGACTATTTTAGATCCCTCATATAAGGGGAATCATACAGTATTTGTCCGTCTGATACTGGAACATTTCATATAGTGTAATGTTTCCCAGGTTCATCCTTGTTATCACAAATGGTAGGATTTTCTTTTTTTTTTAAGGCTGAATAATATTCCATTGCATATATACATTTTTCTTTTTTTTTAATATGCATTTTTATTTATTTCAGAGAGGAAGGGAGAGGGAGAGAGAGATAGAAACATCAATGATGAGAGAGAATCATTGATCAGCTGCCTCCTGCTTGCCCCCTACTGGGGACTGAGCCCACAATCCCAGGCATGTGCCCTTTTCCAGAATTGAACCTGAGATCCTTCAGTCCGCAAGAGCCGTTGCTCTATCCACTGAGCCAAACTGGCTGGGGCACCACATTTTTCTTTATGCACTCCTTGATGCACATTTAGGTAGTTTCCATGTCTGATCTATTGTTAATAATCCTGCAGTGAACACGGGAATGTAAATAGCTCTTCAAGATCTTGTTTTCAATTCTTTTGGATACATACCCAGATGTGGAATTGCTGGATCATATGCTAGTTCTAGTTTTAATTTGCTGAAGGACCTCCATACTATTTTCCATAGCAGCTGGATCATCTTACATTATTACCAACAATGTACAAGGGTTCCAGTTTCTCCACATCCTCACTAACACTTACCTTCTGCTCATTTTTATAATAGTCATCCCAGCAGGTATAAGCTGATATCTTTTGTGGTTTTGATTTGCATTTCCCTGTTGATCCTCTGATATTGAGCATCTTTTCATATATCTGGTGGCCTAAGTAAATCCTCTTTGGAGAAATGTCTTTTCAAGTCCCTTGCCCATCTCTTAATTGTGTTTTTTGTTTTTTTGCTCTCAACTTGGCTACAGTTTATTGATTGGTGTCAGGCCCTTCACTAAGAACTCTTTGCGCTACTTAATATTACAATAAACCTAAGGGGTTGAATAAATGATACTAAATGAGCTTAGATTTTCACTTGCCTAATACCGTGCAGCTAAGTTTCATATGGAATTTTAACACAGATCCCTCTGACATCCCAAATGGAAATCTGGCCACTGCTTTCTACCATTTCACATAACTCCCACACAGCGTTGGGAATGGTGCTGTTGCTTTTTAATTCTGTTTATTTAGAGGCAAATGTCAAGCACGTGAATATGTGTATTTCTTTGAATTTGGGGCCTTTACTCTGGCTCTTGACAAGAATTTCTGGTTAAGTTGGTCCTGACACAGTACTTTTATTCAATATTTTTGTACTGCCAGCAGTTGGCCCTGGAGCTTGTCTCCGGAGCCCAACCAACGGGTGAGATGCTGCTGCCACCTAGTGGCCCTTTTTTGTAAGGCCAGGTGTGTAATGGAGGAGAGCCCAGAATTCAACATTTCTTACTAGCCTTCCACCTCGTTTTCCTCCTGCTGTCTTCCTACCTGGAACATCATTTTGTTTCCCCACATGTAGTATTATAAATAAATCAATTCAGCGACATAAGAAAGCAGGTAAGAACTGAAGACAAAACAATGAAGCTGCCTTCTCCTCCTAGTTTCTAGCTTGTCAAGTTATTTTCTTATCTGTAAAATGGGGAGAATAACACCCATCTCCTCGTACGACTTTAAAACCAAATTAAAACGTACATGTAGGCATCTGGGCAAAGAGTGGCCACTTAGCAAACAGTTCCGTCCTCCGCCTTTCCTGACCCTTTGCCCTTTCTCAGCTCGTCCCACTTGAGCCATCCATCCTCCTCTTCTGTGTTCTGTCCCCTTTCCTCGGTATGGTATTCCCCATTGTTTTTCAGATCCCTGGCCCCATCCCATCACACACACACCGAGGGTGTGCCTGGTTACACACAGGAACCCTTACCCTGGTCAGGTGAGGCTTGGGAAGTCTCGCCACATTACCCGATGATGGCTAATGCCCCTCCACTGCAGAATGTGTGCAGCAGGCCCCGGCCGGTGTGGCTCAGCAGATGGAGCGTCGGCCTGCGGACTGAAGGGTCCCAGGTTGGGTTCCAGTCAGGGGGCGTGTGCCTTGGTTGCGGGCACATCCCCACTGGGGAGTGCGCAGGAGGCAGCTGATCGATGTTTCTCTCTCATCGATGTTTCTAACTCTCTATCCCTCTCCCTTCCTCTCTGTAGAAAATCGATACAAATATATATATTTTTAAAGAGAATTTGTGCAGTAGTGGCTATAACAATGCAAAAAACCCTCCCCCTGGGCTCCACGAACAGCATGCTGTGATCCTGTCACGCTCAGGTGCCCTCAAGTTCTGCTTCTCCCTTCTCCCTGGCCCTGGGAGTCCAGCCACACAAGCCTCCACTCCCTCTCTGACCTCATTCCCCAGCCACCTTACCCGCTCTGCTCAGCCCCCGGGCCTCCTCCCTTCCAAGGCTCCCTCGGCCTGAAATGCTCTCCCAGATACCCCATCGGTTTGCTCCCCTACTTCTGCAGATTCCGCTCCTGATCAGAGAAGGCCTCCTGCCATCCCACACAACTATGTAAAAAGCACAGTCACAAAACCCCAGTAACTCCTCCCCGCTCCCCCTGCGTACTTTTCATTTCTAGCGCCTCTTACCACGTGTCCTATTGGGTCCGCACTAGAGCAAAGGTGAATGAGTTGGTAGCTTCTTAGTGTTCTCCTGGGGGAGGGCAAAGCTCACTTGTGGGGCATTGGGTGCTGGATCATTCCTGGAAACATTGATTAGTATGCATGTTCGCTGGTGATAACACCTGTGAGATAAAGCCATGGGAACTGCTTTTCCATTCCATTCTTACTGCTGCTACTCCACAGCCGTTCGTCTTCCTTTCCCCCTGCCCCCCATATCTTAGAATTTCTGCTTCTTCGGGTTTCATCTGATTTGGGTGTTACCCTATCTAGGGTAGGAAAACTAAACCCAGAGTTCATGGCAGGGCTTGAAATTACTGGCAAGTTTTTGGAGTATGTTTGTTTTCTGAGGCAAGTGTCCATGACATTGATCAAATTCAAGAGGTCTGTGACTACCCCTCCCCTCCTAAAAAAGATGAAAAAACATCGTTTTAGGGATGACAGCATAGCATGCATAATACATAATCACTGTTCAATATTATCCTGTCTTTCTCAATAGCTTAAGCACCGAGAGCAAAGGGACAGCGTTTATTCATCGCTGTGTTACAGTGCAGAGCACACCGGCTGGCACCTAACGGATTCTCAGTGAGTATTTGTTGAATGAATGAAGACTCCACAGTGCTAAGAGCCTAGTATTTAGTCATTCTATCCACGATTATCATAGAACAAGCCTTGTTCTTTGGTTAGGGTATGTCTTGACAGATTCTTGTTTAGAGGTAAGGGAAGAATTAATCCTACTGGGGGAAAAAAAAAACACCCACAAACACCACTTTTAACATAGAAGAGCCAGTCATAATAATACACACTATAAGAGAAATTTGAGCAAAGATGAAATAGCTAGATAAGCATCAGGAAGGGAACAGAGAGTATGAAGTTAGGGGGAGTGAAATTCAGAAGGAGGTGGCTCCCATCATTAAAATTCAAAGACTTGATAATCCTGGCAAGAATCAGGTTTGTCCAGTTAAATTCAAAGCTAGACATTTAGACATGCATTCAAACTACAGTCCCATCATTAGCGATAAAGGGAAGTTGAAAAACCAGTTAGTTGAGGCTTGTATTTCTAATAGATCAGGTATATTAAAAGGGAATTCTGCAACTTCGTACTTTATTTTAATCTTTAAAAAGTACTCTGACTCAGGCCACTAAGTTGCATTGGTTGGGGCATATTTTATACGTTTTTATATTTGCATTTTATATTTATCAGGTTTTAGAGAGATGTATAATATCTTGACAATACGTCTCACTTTTCAGGCAACAGCATCCTTCCCAGGAAATAAAGGACTGCAACAATAGTCACAAAACAGTCCTTCGGTGGCTCTGCTTCCATCATTCCGCAGGAAAGCCAGCTTTCCTAGTTTCTCCCAAATGGTTTTATAAAGCGCTAAGTGTGTGGGACAGCAGCTGTCTTCACTACTATTTCCTTCCGGCCTGCTCTTCTCTGGCTCCCAGGAGAGACCTCTGCCTCTGCTGAGGCTTACAGCGCAGACAGGCCTCGGGCCTGCCCACAGCCCTCCGCAGGTGTCCGCAGGTGTCCGCAGGGGCCGGCCCCAAGCTACTCATGTCCTGCACGGGGGCCTTTTCTTCCTGGACCATGGACCATGCTGTGTCTTCACCATCGCTGGTCATGTCAAAATCACCTCAAGTTCGGTGCCACCTCAAGCTCTGCTGAAACGATGTGGTGTTTCAAATTCTACTAGAAAAGTTAAGAGTGCTCCAGCTGGTTTTCCTCAGCGGACCGAGCACCGGCCTGCAGACCTAAGGGTTTGACTCCAGTCAAGGGCCCTGGTCAGGACGCATGCAAAAGGCAACCGATCGATGTGTTTCTCTCACATCGATATTTCTCTCTGTCTTTCCCTCTCTCTTCCACTCTCTCTCTAAAAAAAAAGGAAAATATCTTCAAGTGAGGATTTAAAAAATAATTAAGAGTAACTTTTGTTTTGTGTGATAGTATTTTATTTATTATTTTAATAAGCTTTTTAAATTTAAAATACTTATAAAAAACTCACACAAAAGTTACAGGTTCACAGAAAAATTGCAATGTAGTACCAAGAGTTCTTATATATTTTATATCCAGTTTTCCCTTATTTTTATTTCCCTTATATTTTTAGCATCTTATGTTAGTATGGAACAGTTGTTATAATTAATGCATCTATGTTAATATTAGCTACAGTCCATATTTTATTCAGATTTCCTTAATTTTTACCTAATGTCCTTTAGCTGTCCTAGGATTCCATCCAAGATACTACATTAGATTACATTTAATCATCATATCTCCTTAGGCTCCCTTTGGCTATGTCGGTTTCTCAGACTTCCCACACACAGATATAATTTGAGAGAGTGAAAGGGTGGGAAGGAGAGAGAGAGAAGTGAGAAACATTAATTGGTTGCCTCCCGTATCACCCTAACCAGGGATTGAACACACAACCTGGATATGTGCCTTGACAGGAAATCAAACCTGAGAACTTTTGGTGTATCGGTCAACACTCCAACCAACTGAGCCACACCAGCCAGGGCCAGAGTTCCCTTATTTTTAATGGCCTTGACAATTTTAAGGAGTATTGACCCAGTATTTTACAGAATGTCCCTCAACTGGTATTTGTCTGATGTTTTTCTCATAATTAGATTGGGGTTATGTGTGTTGGAAAGGAAGGTCACAGAAGTGCCATTTTCATTACATTATATCAGGGGCACATACTACCGACATGATATCACTGTGCATGTTAACCTTGATCACCTGGGTGAGGTCATGTTTGTCAGGTTTCTCCACTACAAAGCCACTCTTTCCATACTGTTCTCTTTGGAAGGAATCAATATGCAAAAACCGCACTTAACCAGTGAGGAGCTGTGCTCAGCCTCCTTGAAAACAGAGTCTCCACGTAAATTTCTTAAAATTCTTCTTCTTGGGAGATTTTTATACTCTCTCATGTTAATTTGTTTACTCGTTCTATGACTTATCTATATCAATATGCGTCATGGATTTTTAATTTATACTTTGGGTTATAATCCAATACCACTTTATAAATTGTCCAGCTTTGGCCAACTCTTTCAGTTGGCTCCTGTGTCCCTTCGACATACCTGCATCTTTTCAATGTTCCTTGTTAAGACTTTCTAGCACTACCAGATGCTCCAGGTTCACCTTGCATAGTTCCTGTCTTGGTCATTGAAACAGTCATTCCTGGATCCTTTTATTGGAGAATGGTATAACCAAGATCTGGAGATAAAAACCCTCAAGACAAAGGGACAAAGGACTCAATGCCTCCCTCTCTCTGTTCCTTTCTCTCTCTCTCTCTCTCTCTCTCTCTCTCATATCTATGCTTTTGCCCCTCACCTTCCCCCAGGAGAGTTTTCTTTGCCTTTCTTTCTCCTAAGCTCCAAGGGCCCTTCTTTAGTCTCTGTAAGTTGTTTTTTCTACCTCTGTGACATTTAAATAAATTTTTGCTTATAAAAAAAAAGAAAGGAAAGGAAAGGAAAAGGGGAGAAAAGAAAAGAAAAGACAAGGAAAGAAAAGAAAAGGAGAGAAGAGAAAAGGAGAGAAGAGAAAAGAAAAGAAACCAAGATCTGGGCACTCGGTGTGCTCATTGCTACCAGGGTATCCACTTGCCAAGCCCTTCCAGGTATCAGAGTAAGGAAATACTGTGTGTGATATACCATAGCACACACACATCTATAAATAGTTCTGTATGTAACTGCCTGTATCAGGATTCAGCTAAACACGAGGCCATAGTGACATCTCCAACTCTAGTTCATCACCACATGGATCACTCTAGCCTTTCCCCCTGCGGACAGACAAGTTTTCAACTGGGACACCGTGCAGAAGGCTGCATCTAGCTTTACTGCTCCACTCATTCCCAAGTTATAGATAGGCATATTTTCTCCCTTCCATGAGGTTGGTTCACACATTTATAATGTATGTTACTTTGTTCCAGTCTTTATTCCATTTTGGGATTCTCCTAAATGTTTTTTTTTTTATTTGCCTACATTGATGCATGGTGTCATATATCCACCCTTACAGTATTATGCAAAATAGTGTTACCACCATAAAGTATCCCCTGTGCTTAATCTTTTCAACCTTCTCTCCCTCCGACTCCCTGCTAATCTATTTTCTGCCTCTATAGTTCCCTTTTCTAGAGGTCTATAAATAATCACATTGTTTGTAGTCTTTCAGATTTTTCACTTAGTAATATACATTTAAGGTTTATTCATGTCTTGTTTAACTTGCTAGCTCATCCCTTTAAAAGAAAACTTAAAATTGTAGTAAAGTACACATAAGTTACCATCGTAACCATTTTTAAGTGTACAGTTTAGTGATATTAAGCACATTTGTAACAGAAATGCTTTGTGTTTATTCTTACCCAGCATTTCTCTCAGAGCCTCTGGGTTAATAGCACCTGCCTCAAATATGCTAATTAACCAAAGGAATTCTGCTGGAGGCTTGAGTGTTTGCCCCAGCAGCTCCTTGCCCAGGGGCCTTTCTGTAAGGGGTGGGAAATAATGACTGCTTATCAAAGATTTACTGGAATCTCCACACCCGGATCAGATCTGAGGGGCTCAACTACAGACCTGGATCAAAGCCATCTGGAGAGGTCCAGCTCTTCCTTGGACTCCTTTTCAGAGCCTAGCTCTCCAGCTCTCTAGGGAGGGTAGGGAAGGGGAGGAAACCACCGCTTGCATTACTCCTCATCCCTCCCCTTGACAGATAAGGCAGTTTGGGGCTCTCTTAAAATGGATCTGAAGATTATTTCTCCCATCTTCTCGGTTGGAGCCTTCCCCAACAATGAACCTTTCTTCACTCTAAACTCTGACGGCTGGAATATTGGCCTTTCTTTTGAAACATCGGGCGCACGAACTTTGCACCCGTAACACATTCCCATTATTGTGCAACCGTCACCCCATTCATCACCCCAGAGCTCTCTTCATCTTGCAAAACTGAAACTAGACTTGGGCCCCATCAGACCTGCTCTTTCACCTTTAGGCTCGCACTTCCTGGATTCTTCCTGGTTGCTGGGCTCCGGGCTGCAAACCAATCCGCGAGGTGGGCCCCAAGACCCACAGCTCTGTGAGGCAGGTGAGGAAAACTAGCTTGATTATCAAGGAGATAATCGAGCTGCATGCCCTTATTCACGGGTCAAAGGCTGGTTCGCTCTTCTCCGAAGTCCACTGCCGCACATCCCCCACCCCCCATGCACCCGCTGCGCTGCACTTCCCGCACCTCCCGTCCTCTCAGTCGCCCCATTAGTAATAATAATTTAAAAAAAAAAACAAACAAAAAACACGGTGGTTGGTCAAGGTGATCTTTGGGTGTCTTTCCAGCCTGGCGGCTTTACAGCTTTAGAAAGCGCGTAGTAAAAACCCGCAGTTTCCTCGCTGCAAAGCTACTGTCAAACCGTGGTGGCGGCTCACCTTCCCGCGCCCCGCGGGGCGCACCCGCACCTGCACCCCCGGCGCTGAGGTGCCCCCGGCGCCGCCGGGGCCCGGCCGCCGCGCACGCGCAGTGGTCCCGGGCGGCGTCCCCCGCTCCCCGCACCCACCGGCGCGGAGGGAGTGAGCGCGCGGGGCCGGGGCGCGGGGGCGGAGCCCGCGGTGACGCGCGGCCGCTCGCCGGTCTGGAGTCCGCCCGCCCCGAGGGCCGGCGCCGGGGGCGGGGCCGCAGACTTCGGACTCGGGACTCGATCCCACACACCGCCCGCCGCCGCCGCCGCCGCCGCCGCCGCGCCGACCCGCAGCCCAGCCGAGCCCAGCCGGGAGCGGAGCGAGCCATGCCGGCGGCGGCGCAGCGCGGGCTGTGGCCCGAGGCGCAGGACACCTGCACGTCGCTGGGCCTGATGCTGACCGTCGTGCTGTCCGTGGCGCTGGCCCGCGGGTTCCTCCGGCGGCACGTGCACGGGCCCGCGGCCCACGCCTTCGTCCTGGAGGGGCTGGCCACCTTCCAGCTCTGCTTCTGCACCCACGAGCTGCAGCTGATGGGCGAGCAGGAGCCGGGCCACCCCACCTGGCCGCTGACGCTCACCTACTTCTTCTCGCTGGTGCACGGCCTGACGCTGGCGGGCACGTCCAGCAACCCGTGCGGGGTGATGATGCAGATGCTGCTGGGGGAGATGGCCCCCGAGGCCGGCGCGGCGCGGCTGCTGGCGCAGCTGGTCGCCGCCCTGGGCAGCAGGTACTGCGTCGGCGCCCTGTGGGGCCTGGGGCTGACCGGGTATCACGTCGGGGAGAGGAGCCTCGCCTGCAGGAACCCCATCCACGTCGACTTGCCCAAAGCCGTCGTCGTCGAGGCCATCTGCTCCTTTATCTTCCACAGCGTCCTGCTGCACTGCCAGGAGGTCCGAGCCAAGCTTCGCATCCACCTGCTGGCGGCACTCATCACCTTTCTGGTCTATGCAGGTTTGTGTTATTCCCACCGAACGCTCGGCTCGTCCGCACCTCTGTGATCCCAGGCTCTGAGCGCTTTACCAAGATGTGTATTTGAAAACCCCTGAACCTCTGGGATGTCAGTACTAGTATCCCCGTTATTCTAACCATTTTTAGCGGGACTCCCGTTCTTTTTACCGGTAGGGCCAACATAGTGTTCCTCCATTCAGTCCATTTTTGGACACTCAGAAAAAGGAGCCACTTCAGGTGCTGAAACTGAGAACGTGTGAGATATTGCCAAGGGCTCAAATAGCCTACAAAGGGGTTGTTTCAATGGCAGAGAGGAAGATACGTTATCAGGTACCTCTCTCCTCAAGCCAACCTGGTATAGATCCTTTCTGACACTCACCGAAAGATGATCCTGGGCTTAAAAAGTTCCTTCCAACTTAAAGCTACATGAATGTTTAGTAGCAAGAGTGGCAGAGTACAGTTCTATTTCTTAGCTCTTTTCCTGAAAAAAATTACTTAAAAGTAATTTATTTCCTCAATAATTCATCTTGAGTAATAAATGAACTTTTAAGTGACCAATCAAGAAAGATGCTTTAAAATTAAGACTCGGCCCTAGCTGGTTTGGTTCAGCCGAGAGAGCTTTGGCCTGCGGACTGAAGGGTCCCGGGTTTGATTCCAGGGAACGGCACATGCCCAGGTTGTGGGTTCAACCCCCAGTAGGGAGCATGCAGGAGTCAGCTGACCAATGATTCTCATCGATTTTTTTAAACAATTATCTTTTTAAATTTATATTTTATTGATTTTTTACAGAGAGGAAGGGAGAGGGATAGAGAGCTAGGAATATCAATGAGAAACATCGACCAGCTGCTTCCTGCACACCCCCCACTGGGGATGTGCCTGCAACCAAGGTACATATCCTTGACCGGAATTGAACCCGAGACCTTTCAGTTTGCAGACCAACGCTCTATCCACTGAGCCAAACCAGTTTCAGCCTCATCGATGTTTTTATCTCTCTCCCTCTCTGAAGTCAATAAAAATATTAAAAAATTAAAACTTGCCTGAAATTAAAGGTTTTTAAAAAGAACTCTTGAGAAATCTGATTTCTTGTAAACCATCTGTTTACCTTGACAGATATAAGAGGCAAAAAGAAAAGTTTAATGATGAAATGTGTCATTTTAAAAGATTACAACGAAGTATCTTCATTGGGACTATATCCGAATTATAAAATGCTTTGGAGGAAATATGTAGTAAGAGTTTATCTTCTCCCCATTAAAACAGGAGTGGAAGCAAACCTTGAGCTGAGGACTCCAGTTAACATATTCTTGCCCTCCTAGGGTAAAAACGAACACCATCAATGCAATGTCTTCCTTTCTTTAACTCTAGGACCCTTCTTTTTAAAAAATAGATGGAAATAAATGGTACAGGCAAGAGGGCAGGATATGATGTATATTTGAGGAGCTGGTGAATAATTGCTTATTAAAGTTTTAGCTTTTAGCTAAAGCAGAAACATCATATATAAACAGGGTCATCCCTTGCAAAATGTTTTGCCAGTTGGGACACAGTTGAGGGCACTCGGAAGTAACCATCAGTACAGGTCACATCAAAATAGCTGGTTATATATTTTAAGACAGAACATAACTGTCCAGCACTGTAGCCACAGGCTCGTTGGATAGCCAGTGACCAAGTGTCTGATTGTGTATTTATTGCACTGGATGCACAAATTGAAGCCACTGATATCACCACTTGTGAACTTAATTGGTTCCCCAAATAAAGAGGATGAAAAAGGTGGCAGGGAAAAGCTGTGTGACCTATTAGCATGTTAAAGCTATATAATTACTAACATAAATTTCAAGAAATTCTTCTTAGATATGGGGAATTTTAGCTCATTGAACAGAGTAATAGAGAACTTCATTCATTTTTCTTTTTTTCAATATATTTTATTGATCCTTCACAGAGAGGGAGAGTTAGAAACATCATGAGAGGGAAACATCAATCAGCTGCCTCCTGCACACCCCCTACTGGGGATGTGCCCACAACCAAGGTACATGCCCCTGACCGGAATAGAACCTGGGACCTTTCAGTCTGCAGGCCAATGCTCTATCCACTGAGCCAGACCGGTTTTGACTGTATTCATTTTTCAATTCTATGTTGGAAAAAATTAGTTTACACATCCAGTTTGTCTTTACTACAGCCCCCTGTTCATTTCCTTTGTAGAATTTTTATACACTTGTTTTCTGATATAATGTCTGTTTTCCTTCACCAGACAGTAAGCTTTATGGATAGAGACTAGAATTGATTCATTATAACATATAACCATGACGTAGCATGGTGTCACCTGCTACAAAATAGTAAGGATTTTCAGAATGAGTGAATCAGCAAATATTCTATTTACTTTTTAAAACTCTCACAGAAAGAAATAATACAGCCCTAGACGGTTTGGCTCAGTGGATAGAGCCTCGGCCTGCAGACTGAGGGGTCCTGGGTTCGATTCCGGTCAGGGGCATGTACCTTGGCAGCTGATCGATGTTTCTCTCTCATTGATGTTTCTAGCTCTCTATCCTTCTCCCTTCCTCTCTGTAAAAAATCAATAAAGTATATATTTTTTTAAAAAAATAATACATATCTGGGTATTCCATATGTAATGTCTAAGTACTTTCAAAATAAGCACAATAAATGATCTGAAGAAATTGTAGGATTTTTACTTTATTATTTAATTCAGGAGTTTTTCATGAAGAATGTAAGATTTTGTCAGTGGAGAAGGGAATTAAGCTTTTTACATGTTTTCATTTTTAATACAGTAACCATTTGAAATAGGTGCTAATTTAAAGATGAAAAATAGGTTCAAATAAAAGTTCAAGACATTCTTAAAAATGTTATTTTTATTTATTTCTGCAATAAGAAGGGAAACATCAGTAGAGAATCCTTGATTGGCTGCCTCCCACGCTGGGGATGAAGCCCACAACCCAGGCATGTGCCCTGACAGGGAATCAAGTCCTGATCTCTTGGTTCCATACTTCCGACACTCAGCCACTGAGCCATATCAGCTGGGCTCAAGACATTTTATATTACGCTAGTTATAAGAGAATGGTTAAGAGGAATTGGACTGTTTCCTTAGGAGAGATACTTAAATTGGGTTCAGTTTCCTCATTTTTAAAATGAAGAATATACTATCAATTGTGAATAGAATAACGTATGCAAGTTCTTAGCATAGTACCTGCTACAAATACTCTGGTCACTAGTAAGGGCTAGTCCACTGTAAATGAGTTCATGGACATTCTGGATTACACGAGTCTTATGGGATTCTAAGAGGGTCATTTTGTCAGAGAATGTGATTCCCTTCAGGAGTGCTGAGAAACATTAGTGCCTAAAATTGCCAAATTTGGGACTCAGCCTTTCACTGTGGTGACTTCACTCAGTTCATGCTGTCCTCCAAGACTCTTCACGGCAGCTGGCCAGCTCTCCCCGATACCTGTTCAAGTTGTTAAGATTTCTCCCTTTTGCCGAGACCGGTTTGGCTCAGTGGACAGAGCATCGGCTTGGGGACTGAAGGGTCCTGGGTTCGATTCCAGTCAAGGGCATGTACCTTGGTTGCGGGCATATCCCCAGTGGGGGGGTGTGCAAGAGGCAGCTGATGGATGACTCTCTCTCATCGATGTTTCTAACTCTCTCTCTCCCTTCTTCTCTGTACAAAATCAATAAAATATATTTTTTTAAAAAAGATTTCTCCCTTTCAAATGTCAACGATTAGTAGCTTGTTTTTCAAAGCCATTTTGTTAGTTCTATGCCTGGTGCATGGTTTCTTTTTAAATAATTCATGTGTAATTACACAATACATGTGTTCTTTTTGTAAAAAAAAACAAAAAACTGACATTTCCAATGAGACTAAAAGTGACTCTCGCTGCCATCCTCATGCCTATCCCTCCCCCCGTGTACCCTCCCCTCCAGGCAACCCTCTGTGCGTGAATTGTGTGTCCTTTCAAACTTGTTTCCTGTGCATTTATTATATACATAGATAAGACCCTACAGAAGCCAGTATATGTGTTTGTGTGAACATAAAGTTTCATACCTTACTTCCTGTGGTTTGTTTTTTTTGGTGGTGGTTATAAGGATACGGAGATCTCACATTATTTCCAAATATTGAATGGCATTCCAAGTTAACAATAAACTAGCGTACTTAGCTGTTTTCTTATGAATGGGCACGTAGGTTTTTCCCTATTGCTACTATAAACCACCTGTATGCAGGTATGTCTACTTGGTTGTCCAGTTAAAATATGAATCGTGCTGTGAATGAGGCTAGTGAGCTAGAAGAAAACTCTTAGCCAAGTGAACTTGGGTCACTGTTCAACATCGTCATCTCAACACAGCTTCAGTGTTTTCAGCCTACCAAGTGTGAAATCTGGGTGAATTCTTATGAACAGGTCACTAAATTTCCCATTTTACTTTGCTGCGTTTTATGAAGACGGTATGCAATAAGGATGTGTATCTATATAAGATCTGTGAAAATACTGGCTTTATCTCTGGGGCTGAGTCAGGGGCAGATGTGTGTGCCTACGCTTCCTCATTGAAGAGCCACCAGGAATGTCACTCTTGGGCATACCCCTAGGGTGTGTTTTGAAAAGCTGGGCTCTGCTGAGCACTGTTGACCGGCAGACAGTCCTTCCTCCTCTGCCTTTCCTTTCTTGCTGCGCAGCAAGAACGATGAACTCCTAGGCCCCATGTCAGAGAGATCCCCTGGGGTAGGGCTAGACCGTGAATCCGGAAAAGCAGTTGGCAGAATTTGTGCTCATTGTTCATGACTCCTCAGTCACTTCTTGGCAAAATTTTTTGTAACCACTTTCCTGAGGTATAATTTACATTACCATTCTGTTACTTCTTTAGGCTTTCTTGACAAGTAAAAATGGAGTTCATGATAATGCTTTGATCCATTTTACTTTTTGTTTTCTACACAAAAGTATGCTGTGTACAAGAGAAACTTGAGGTATTGAATCCATTTTTTAAAATGTATTTTCATTTTATTTTTATTATTTATTCATTTAAATTGACCGGTCAAGGGCAACCAAATCTCCTGTTTTATAAAACCTTATATGAACAGCAAGAGAGCAGATTCATTCTGAATGTGCATTTTGCAATAATATATAGGAAAAGCATTGGGCTCACTTTCTTTTTTTATCCTCATCTGAAGAGTGAGGATATTCTTCCACTGATTTTCAGAGTGGAAGGGAGGGCAGGGAGAGACAGGAAAGAGAGAGGAGAAAGAAAAATCGATGTGAGAGAGACATAAATTGACTGCCTTCCATACATACCTGACTGGGGGTGGAGATCAAACCTGCGACCCTCATAGGTGCCCTTGACTAGGAACTGGACCTTTGGTGTACAGAATGATGCTCTAACCACTGAGCCATGCTAGGCAGGGCTGGATTAACTTTCTTAATAACCTGTCTTTTTTTCTTTTTGCACTTGGCATATTATAATCTATTTTTATACTCTATGACAGGTGATTCTACAAAGAAAAATCATAGAGTAAGAATCCAGTCGGCTCCTATATTTGAAACCCCACAGGCTCTGAATCTATAAATTCCAAATTCACGGATTCAACCAACCATACCTCAAAAATATTCTTAAAAAATTATGTTGTTGTTGACATGTACTATGTAGCTAGGACTATGATAATTGTGTCTGTACTGACTGTATGCACTTTTTTGTGTCATTATTCCCTATATAATAAACAACTATTTATATGGCATTTAGATTGTATTACATATTGTAAGTAATCTTGAGATGACTTAAAGTATAGGGGAGGATGTGTATGTATATATGTGCAACTCCTATGCCATTTTATATAAGGGACTTGGACAATTATGGATTTTGGTATCTGCAGGGACTCCTGGAACCAATACCCCACAGATACCAGGGGTGACTGTACTTACTATGTAAAACCCTTTATTTTCAGTTACAAGAAAATGTTTGGTGTCACTCTGTTTAAAATGTATTACAGGAGGAAGTCTAACAGGAGCTATATTTAATCCAGCTTTGGCACTTTCACTACATTTCAAGTGTTTTGATGAAGCATTCCTTCAATTTTTTATAGTATATTGGCTGGCTCCTTCTTTAGGTAAGCATGTTTTTATTTAATATGATTGAAAGATCAATTTATCTTGAAATATGATACGGAATGTCACTGTAACACATCAATTTCTAAAGCCAGAGAAGGCACACAGAAAAAATAAAAAGGATCGTTAACATGCCTGAAATAACAGTTTATCTTGTGCAGTATCTTTTAAAACTGTTTTTATCTTCAAAGAAACAAAATTATCTAGTTAAGGATAGTCAGTTACAGTATGATACCACTTTAAAAAAAACTCTCAGATATGAGGGCAAAAAAAGTGAGGCGGGATTAATTTCATTAAAAACATATTGTTTTTGACTAAAGAAATTAGTTTTTTCAAACTTGTGAACTCCAGATAAAATACTATTATTAGTTCATTCGGCTCATGTTGCAGGAAAGCATTTCATAAAGCAATGTGTACCTGTAATGAGCATAGTTTTAAAATCCACAAGATTCATTACTGTTACTTCTACTTAGATCAGAAGATATATAAAACTCCTCTATACAGATGGGCCAAATAACACAGAAAGTTAAAAAAAAATAACTGTAGTTATAATATGCACTTCTTTATGTTATTGATCAGTCATTTGTTTTAAGCTTGATTATAATTCATAACTATAAATGAGTGTGAGCATACCTGGCTTTCTATTAGTTCATCCCTATTTTTAATCTATAGTTAGCGGTTTGTTTCTTGTTGCTTGGTTCCATTTTTTGTTTGTTTGTTTCTGTTTTAAGGGTACATTTAGAAGGGAACAATGGCACAGGTTTGACTAGTCCTCACACTTGACTCCTGCCATTTCCTCCCATTCTTTCATGTAGTATCTATTATGTTAATATGTAGGTCTAAACATGAAGAATGTCAGAGAAAACCTGCATTTTAAAATGCTAATATTGGTGCCCTTTTTTTTTTTAGTTCAGCAGATTGCTAATTTTCCAATAAAAGCTTTAAAGGTAAATCTTCTCTAGTTTTGATTTTTAAGAAGTTAAAAATGTCACCAAAGTTAATGAAGAAGTTCCAGACAAATGGGACATGTAGGTAGTGGTTGATTTTTCAGTGAGGAACAAGTTAGAGTGCTCAAGTCCCTGCCTTGAAAAGGAAGTCTGCAAGTTAATGTGTTTTATCTTAACATCCCTAGGGCTAAAGCTCTAAGCCAGTTTTAACTGAGAATAAGAATGTTTGCACATGCAGATTTGATATTATATTACCTTTATTTGGTAACAATAGGAAACCTTAAGGTTTAGCTAGCATTTGGATAGCTTAACATTTTTAAAAAGATGTCTGTTTTGCAACCAAAGGCTTGAAATGAAAACAATGTCAGAACAATCCTGTTATGACCCACCAAATCTGACATTTTCTTTATAAAGTTGGAGCTAGAAAATAAGACATTACATTGAAAACTTTTTCCTAAAATAAAATTCCCATTTCATATAAGCGAATGTAATTTGCTAATTTTTATTCTATGATAGGTATAGAGAAATAATTTTATATAGAGTCTTATAGTCACAACATTTTAAATTAGTTTTGGGGATTTGGCAGAGGGCATTAAAGGAATTACAATATCTGCTATGAAGAGAAACAAGAACTCAAAATGAAGATTTACTATTATGTGATTTTTTTTCGTATCTTTTAAAATTTCAGCATTAACCAAAATTTTGTTTTAGATATTTTGCTTGATACAGCTTTAAAAGCTATTAACGGTTAAGATTTGATGAGAAAATGAGAAGAGATAATCTAACATAGTGTTCTTTTTTGATCATTCCAAGTGAAAACTCAAGAGTGCTTTCAGTTGTTTTATTTTTCCCAGAACATCCTTAGGGCAGCAATTTTTCTTTCTTTTTTTCTAATCCTCATCTGAAGATGTGAACTTCTCTCCCTCTCCCCTCCCCACATAGATTTTTAGAGAGAGAGAGAAATCAATGTGAGAGAAACATTTATCGGCTGCCTCCCATATATGACCAGTGCAATCGAGGCCTTGACTGGAAGTTGAACTAGCAACCGTTAGGTGTAAGGGGTGGCACTGCAACTAACTGAGCTACCTAGCCAGGGCGAGGACAGCAATTTTCAATGGGTGTGCTGTCAGAATTTTATAAAACATGCATTAATGACCTTTTCCCTTAGGGTTGTCAAATGAAAAAACAAACAAAAAACAACAGTAGCTAACATAACTATAGGCATCTGGTGTGGATGAATCAAAATTATACCTATCTTTTTTGTCAGATTGGCAAAAATGTATTTTTTGGTGTGCTGCAGAATTTTAGTAATTAGTTTATGTGTACAATGAGATGAAAAATGTTGAAAATCACTACTCAAGAGTGTGATGATACCAGTTGCCATTTTAAAGAGCAAATGGAGACCCAAGTCCAGTTTCTTGCTCAGCAAGTCAGTAATGGAGTCAAAACTAGAATTCCCAACTATTTAGATTTAGTTTATCCTTTATGTTTAGATCTTACTGGTTTCACTAACTACATATTGTTTTTAAGGGTTCATGATTGAAGAAAAATAATGTGAAACAGATTTAGAAACGATCTACATTTCACGTCGAATTGATGTAGCTAATTCTTTTAAACATTGCTTTCCAATCTCTAGAAATATAATTGTACATATAATCTTAAATTATTCCTACTTGGTGATTATGAATTTCCTTAGAGATTTGTTTTTATTTTATTGTGTTTTATCTTTCAGGTATATTGTTGATGATTTTGACATTCAGCTTGTTTCTTCCATGGCTGTATAACAACCATACACCTAATAAGAAGGAATAATCTGTTCCAAAAGACTCAGACTAAGTCACAAGACAGTCCAGTTGGACGTGACAAAGACTTTGTCTCCTCAGATTCAGCACACTGGCTGCACTGGACTCATCAATGTCACTTCCTTTGAGGAAGCTGCCTTAGTTTTCATCACTGGGACTTAAAAAATTACAATGAAAAGGAGGCATCCTGTATTTCTGTTAAGACTTGTTTTTTCGAGTGTTGAATTAAATGCTTCTAGCAGAGACTTGCTACATTAATTATAAGTCAAGTGATAATTGTTCATTTTGATGAGGAAAGAAGAAAAAAAAGTACTGGGTGAGAAGGGAAAGGAAGGTGATGGGAGGCCCGAAGAGAGTGTGTATATCAAGTGTCTCCTGAATGACCAGGGTTTTTAACCACAGCGCTAGTCACGCTTTCAGACCTGGAGGGGATCCTTTACAGCCAGCACCTCACACGATGATACCCAGTGTCATTTTTCAATAGGAAAGTTGCTTCTGGAAGCAGATTATATACCCACTCATATTCCCCGGGTTTCCTAAATTTTAAATATATTCTAATCTAAAATATTGTCTCTAAATAGAGCAGCTCACTAGCTTTAGGCAAAGTTTTTATTCTTTAATAGTATATAATGACACAAAGCACCCATACAAAGTCAAAATGTAACCTTTTCACACTCTCATTTGATCCTAATCAAAGTAGGTAGGACATGTATTTTTAATCTGTTTTACAGATAAGGAAACTAAGTCTAGGGAGCCTTGCTGCCCTGCCCAAGTTCAAATACAGTCAAACACCATCTTGAGGACGTCTACTTTAATACAAAAAATAGTCTCAGTCATCAGTACGACTAAAGGAAAATTAAAGATTTTGAAGAAAACATTAAATATTTTATAAAAGCAAATTTTGTTTAGGAATTAACTAGCTTTTTTTTTTTTTTTTTTGCCTTAAAGAACCTTCAAATCTTCCCCTATTTATTGTATGAGGTCTACTTTAATGAAAGTTCTGGCCATAAAAGGTTAGGTGTGTTTCTCTGCAAAGGCAATTTCAGTATCAGAGTTAGAACTGAAGTGAAAAAACATGGGGTGAAATAAAATCTGTTTGCTTAATCAATTAAGCAAGTGACAAACTGCCAGGTACTTCAGGTGCTGCTTGGTGATCAGCTTGTAGACAGTCCCTGTTACACCTGCCAACTGAACTGTGGCTGCTGGCCACCCAGCCAGCCATGGACTCACAAATACACACCTTAGTAGTTTCTATTTTAAAGCAGAGTTCATAAAATTGTGACAATAGCTAAATTCAGTCTCTGTCATATTGTTGCGTTGTTAATCCTCACCCGAGGATCTTTTTCCATTGATTTTCAAAGAGAGTGGAAGGGAGAGGGTGAGACAGAGAGGAACATTAATGTGAGTTGGGGAGGGAGCCTGAAACTGAGGTACATGCTTATGACAGAATTTAACCCATGTCCCTTCAATCTGTGAGCCAAACCAGGCAGGGCGTGACATGCTTTATTTGGCCTGCACAGTATTTAAAAACAAAACGCTGGTATTTTAAGTCTTTTTCACATAAAAACCCAGTTTTCTCTTGCAAAATATCAAAATAGCTGGCAATACTAGGCCTGAATTCTGCTCTCTATAAAAAACATGCCATCAGACATGACATGTGCTACCTGGGTGCTTCTTACTGCAATAATCTACTGTATGGTTCCAATTCCCCATTGTTCCTTTAAGAACTTAGTTCCTGTCTTACTCTCTACACTACTCCGGTATATTTGGTGATTTCAATGCCCATTCTGATGATGCCTCCAGTGTCTTAGCCTCTCATTATGTTGGCTGAACTGAAAGACTCAATAATTTTGCCTATTCTGTCTCAGCTACAACTTTGGTCATAACCTTGAGTTTGTCATTAGCAATAATTCAGACTCTTCTATGATCTCAACACCCCACTCTTCAACACTAATACCTCTTTCCAGATTGAGGACCCTATTTCGAATGATACCTTGGCCTTCATGGGGAGCTTTTGTTCATTGCTACCACCCCCTTTTCACCTCTCTCCTCTCAAGTGTTCTCTTCTCCTTACACAACTTAAAAGTACACATTTGCATACCATTTTAACTTCCTTGTTCCTTTATCTCTTTATCATACTCACATGGCTTAACCACAACTTGATTAAATCTATGTGCTTTGCCATGCCTACACCTGAACAGTTTCAAAGAGTTTTTCTGTAAAGGGAAGAAAATGTGGGCAGTTTCTCATGAAGGAGAAAACTGGGTCAAGAGTTGTGGTGTTTTTTTTAATGGGAAAGACATCAGCATGTTTATATGCTGATCAGAATGGTGCAGTAGAAAGAAGACAACTGATGATGTGGGAGAGGAAGGGGTCATTTAGTGAAGACACAATCAAGTATACAACGGAAGGGATTGGCTTCCACCAGAGGCACAGACAGCTCATCCATAGTCTCAGGAGAAAAAGTAATGTATTGGTACAAGAAGAGTTAGGTAAGTAGGTTGTTGGTTCTTCAATTTTCCTCTTTCCCGTTTCTCTAAAAGCATTCTAATCAGGCCTTCAATCCCAACATTCCACTGAAACTCTTGCCAAGAATCTCCATGTTGTTAAGCGGAACTCTCATCCTTCCTGCCTATCAGTATTTGATACAATCGATTGCTGTCTCCTGAAAACGCTTGTTCCAGAAAATGATTTTCTCAAGTTTCTTTCGTTAGTTCTTCCTCCTTTCCCCACACTACCTGATAGTTTTCCAGGGCTCACTTCTCTGAGCTCTTTTCTATTTATACTTACTCCCTTGGTAATTTTATCCAGTCCTGTGGCCTTATAGCAACTATATCCTATGACTGCCAAATTTCTGTATCTTATACAACTCCAGACTCATATTCATCTGTATATATGGTATCTCTCTTCATCTAATAACTCAAGTTGATACATGCAGCTCTACTTAATTCAAACTGCATGGTTTATCCAATCTATTGATGGGGTATTCTAGTCATTCACTTTAAAAAATGTTTTAATTGACTTGAGAAACACTGATCTGTTGTTCCACTCATCCATGCATTCACTGGTTGCTTCTTATATGTGCCCCAACAGAGATTGAACCTGAAACCCTGGCATATGAGGACAATGCTCTAACCAACTGAGCTTCGCAGACAGGGCCTACTTATTCACTATTAAAACAGTGCTTCAAAAAACCTCTTTGTGCACGCCTCCTGTGTGCATGTGCTTTTCCAGGAAGGTAGGCTTTCATAATGTTCATTATGGCCTAGTTTGGTCCAAGCCTCCACCTACTTCCTGCCTCCCAGATTACTACAGGATCTTCCTGTTTCTTCCATCTGATCGATCCTATCAATATATGACACAACTTCCTATTTCTGACCTACTGCACGGATTCCTCCAGTTAACTATTATAAAACTGTAGAAAATGGGTGGTACTTCATATTAATGTGTTGGGGAGAACTGCGTATGAACCAATGGGACTTCTGGGTTCTACTGACATCACTGCCCTATTTAGCAATTGTTGGTGAACTAGTTCACATTATTTAAAAAACATGCTATAACAAAACTGTATTTGAAATCATTAAAATATGTAAAAATAAATAAATTAATTAATTTTAAAAAAACTGTATTTGAATGCTGGGGCTAGAATAACTACAATTTAAATAATCCTACATGGGAATAAATTTCCTTGCTTCTAAAAAGCATACAAGATTCCACAACTTCTTGTGGAAATATATCTTAAATGCATTTTTATTGATTTCAGAGATGAAAGGGAGAAAGAGATAGAAACATTAATGATGAGAAAGAATCACTGACCGGCTGCCTCCTGCATGCCCCCTACTGGGAATCAAACCTGGGACCCATCCTAACCATTAGGGTTATTTAAATGGCTCACATATGGACAGAAAATATCTATGCCTTTCTTTAAATTTGCTCTGTATCAAGGAATAAAACAATTCTAGCAACCCCAAAATTAAACTCAATTAGACTCAAGTAATGTTGGCTTGCTGATAATTATGAATTTTACTTTTTAAAAGTCTAACCTATTCTCTCTCCCTCCTTCTGCTATTTTCTCCCATGGGTGCAAATGACTAGTATTACAGAATGTGACAGCTGACTCTGCATCTTGTCTGCCCCACCGGGAGATGCTTGGCCTCCTACATCTTAGTTGAGTATGTTATTCACAACTAAGCCGAGCACAGCAGTGCCTACAGGAAACAATGCACAGAATCTTCTTGACATTTTGTTGGTATGTTATCAGAGCTCTTTATATTTCACTAAAAGTTAGGATCAAAAGTCTGTAAGCATGACTTTAAAAAGGAACTCAAGCCTGGCTGGCGTGGCTCAGTGGTCGAGCAGCGAGCGACCTAGGATGTCATGGTTCAATTCCCGGTAAGGACACATGCCTGGGTTGTGAACTTGGTCCCCAGTGTGGGGTGTGCAAGAGGCAGACAATCAATGATTCCCTCTCATCATTGATGTTTCTATCTCTCCGCCCCACTTCCTCGCTGAAATACAAACATATTTAAAAAGCGGGGGTGAGGGGGTATTAAAGGGTAACTCTCTCTCTAGAACACACCAGCATCTTTCCCCACCCCCTTCCTCAAGTCAGTTTCCCTGGCCTCTTTCTCAACTCCAAGGGCCCTTCTTTTGCCTCTGTAACTTTTGTTTCTTGGGCCCCTTTCTTCTATGGCTCACTTCTACCTCTTTCTAAAAAAACGTTTTTATTGAATAAATTAATTAAGTTAAATGGTACCTGAATAGAATTTCTAAAATCAACCCATGCATAAGAATACCCTGACTGCTTACTGGAATGGATAAATGTCTAGGACAGAACGAGTGCTGCGGAGATTTATAGCAGTCCGTTTCCTTTCAGCTCCTGGTAGGTGGTAAGGCTTAAAAATCCCAGCTCACTATCTCTGATATTAAGCGTTTACTTTGCCTCTCTATTAAACCATTTACTCATCTCTAAAGTAGAGCAATAAAAACATCTCATATGTACTTAAGAGTACATGCATAATGTATGCAAAGAACACAGGACAATAGTTGGTACGAAGGTCTCAGTACATTTCAATGTCCATTCCACTTGCCTATTTTAACAAATTTGGTATTTTTGAGAGGGTCAGAAAAAGAAAAATTACTTTCCTTTCAGTCTACCATGCAGGATGAGAAAAACTAAGTGAAAATGTTGAAAATAAAATTAGGCTTAGTGGTGACAAAGTTTAGTCACTAATTAGCCAAGTGCTTCTGAATAGCTTTTCTAACCTCATTTTTAAAGTCAAATAATGGTACTGAAGTTCAAATATAAATCTGTAAATACAAACTGAGAGTTGGTAAGTACACTATAGGAAATTACTCTAAATCAAGTGGAAGAGCCGAGACCGGTTTGGCTCAGTGGATAGAGCGTCGACCTATAGACTGAAGGGTCCCGGGTTCGATTCCGGTCAAGGGCATGTACCTTAGTTGCAGGCACATCCCCAGTGGGGGTGTGCAAGAGGCAGCTGATCGATGATTCTCTCTCATCATCGATGTTTCTAACTCTCTATCCCTCTCTCTTCCTCTCTGTAAAAAATCAATAAAATATATTTAATAAATAAATAAATAAATCAAATGGAAGAAGCAGAAATTCCTTAAAATGTGTTAAATCCTTGCCCTACTAAATATCTGCCAGAAGCTTTAATGACACATTTTCTTATTCATTTCATGTTCATATTCTCAAAAGTCAAACAAAAATAAAAGACCAAAAAGATTCTCATTTTTGCCAACATTACATTAAAAAAAAACAAAAAAACAAAAAAGTTTCCCATTAATGGTTTTAGTCAAGAATGAGAGCACAATCACATAGAAAACCTAGATTTATTTGCTAAGCTGTTACAAAGACAAAACAATTATCATGTGGAATACTTTGAGAACTTCATCCAATTTCATGTGTCCTGCTACAGAAACTGAATGAAGAGGCTAGAAATGAAAGGATATAACAAAACCTAAGAAGCTTTATTAGAACAGACGGGTGAAACATGGTGAAAGGAGCAAATGCTAGTCCGTGTTAGTATGTGTAGCTGGGATGCTTCCAAAAAGGCTCCCTAGAGATGCCTGAATGAATGAATCTGGGTCCCAATAGTAAAAAGACCCTTACCCCTGTGGAGAACGAGCAGAGGCCAGATTCATCTGAGGTCTTTGTCTTTCATTTTAGGGTAAGGGTGTTCTTAGGCCCTAAACGGTCTATCTTAGATTCAGCCTCTCTTCCATCCCGTCTACCAACACCTAAGTGCCCGTGCATTTTTCACCACATACCCCTGCTAGGTTACAGAAGATACATACACCGAAGGCAGGAATTATAGGCCTACTGAGAAGGTACCTAGACACAGAAAGTTTGGGGACAAAAGATAAACTACAAATACCCTCTTGGTTAAGTAAATTCGCCTTGGTTAATAAAAGTCATAGTTTCTTCTGCTGGTGACAACTTGTTGTCTCATACAGTCTGTCCCAAGAAAGAACTGGTTGAGGAAGTTTTGGAGAAGGAAAAATAATTTCATCAACACCCACTCCACCGAGGAAAAGGCACCAAGTTCTCTCCTACAGTTATGAGTAAAACCTGGAAAACAAAAGGTTTACAGCATTTGTAATAATAGCTGTTATTTACTGAACACCTAGTCAAGAGTGCCAGCAGACTTAGCTATTACATCTCAGACTCTGCAGAAACTGAGGATGAGAGAAGTTACACGCCTTGCCCGAAGAGAGAGCGCCAGTATGTGGGAGGGCTGAGATTCCACCATGCACGTGCCTTCTCCTTCACCCCATCTCATGTGTTGAGAGATGGGAGGTTCCACTGCCTTAAAAATTTTAATTGTTACATAAACACTCTAATCCCTGCTCATTCCTTACAGGCAAACACACAACTTTAAGTGATTAAAAATATACGGATATTGTTTGGAATTCAGGTCAATTATCCACATGAAGAACTTGCATAAACTTGATGAATAAATTATCTCTTAGCTCTAGCTGTAGAATAAAATGAATAGAAAACAAATCACCTCATTAGAAAGTTTGTGGCTATTTTATGGTTATTTCACCATAAAATTACATTACAAAGTTTGCTACAAATTCTCTCCAAGGAACTGCAATGACATCCCATTTGTGCAATCATTAGTGACAGACCAAATGAGTTTCTCTAATCCTTATTAATGAGTGGTTGGTGTTTTCTAGTCTACTTTTCAGGAAGAAATATGTGAAAGGCAGATCAAATAAATCTGTTTTCCATTTATAATAAAAGATATAAAAAATATTACTAAATTGAAAAAACAACATGCTATAAAGAATATGATAAAGTGTAAGACAAAAAGGAAGAATTAAGTTTATACCAAAAGAGTTCCCATGAAGCCAAAACCGGTTTGGCTCAGTGGTAGAGCATCGGCCTGCAGACTGAAAGGTCCCAGGTTCGATTCTGGTCAAGGGCATGTACATTAGTTGCGGGCACATCCCCGGTAGGGGGTGTGCAAGAGGCAGCTGGTTGATGTTTCTCTCTCATCAACGTTTCTAACTCTCTATCCCTCTCAATTCCTCTCTGTGTAAAATCAATAAAAAATATATTTAAAAAAAAAAAAAAAGAGTTCCCATGAAATAAAATGCTGACGTGATGGCATCTGAAACTATGAGATATGAAAATTAAAGTTAACAGGGCTCCAGCAATATGAATATAATTTTTTAGCTAACTGTAGAGGGGATATCGCTAATTTTAGACTGTATGGCTACCAATGACAGAAGTAAATGTTGCAGAAATAAAAATCCTGTACTTAAAGAAAAAGAGAAGGACTGTAAGACAGTATTTTCTGATAGTTCACCTGGCAGCACCTGAGATGAAAGCATGGTAAGTATAAGAAGCATTGTTGTATTCATAACGGCAATAATTTGGAAGGTAAATGGAACTTGGATAATGGATCTTACAACCTAATTAGATGCCTGACAATAGCAGAAGAGTCAAGTTAAAATATATAAGTCTTGCCATGCTATTGCTACCTGCTTTAATAAAATAAAGTCTCTATTTATTATAATATATTATTAAAATAAAGCTGGACATAAGTAGAATTTCAAAGACTGGAAGAAAGCTAGTATTCAAGAAAATGCTATCGAATCAGAGGCAGGACACTATAAAGAGGAGGGATAGTAACTTAATGTGAAAATCTTTTTTTTTTTTAAATATATATATATTTTATTGATTTTGTACAGAGAGGAAGGGAGAGAGATAGTTAGAAACATCGATGAGAGAGAGTCATCGATCAGCTGCCTCTTGCACACCCCCTACTGGGGATATGCCCGCAACCGAGGTACATGCCCTTGGCCGGAATCGAACCTGGGACCCTTCAGTCCCCAAGCCGACGCTCTATCCATTGAGCCAAACCGGTCTCGGCTTAATGTGAAAATCTTACAGCTTATAAGGAAGGGTTGCTAGGATTATTCATCTTGGCTCTGTATGATATGAACTAGTTACATAAACTTTAACCTATTAACTGCCATGTGTCCAAAACTGAAACCATCACCACACATCACAATATTTTGAATTTAATTTTAAAAAAATCATCTGATTCTGGAGTTGAATAAAGGATGTCACTTCTTCCTGCGAGGTGCTTGGTTCGATTATTTTTTCATCTGATGCCATTAATGAGAAATGAATTTTATTTGCACAATATAATATATTACAATGATAAATTCAATAATTTTCAATTCTATGGAAATATCAACAAAAGCAAGTGCTAAATAAACTGTCGACATGAAAAGCCTCAAAAGACGAAATCTGTAAAAAAAAATAATGAAGAATGCACACCATGTTTACCATTTTAGCCATGAAATTCATGATAATACAAACACATCTCAAGTACTCAAGTGTCACAGTGTTTATCTCGTGGTCTTAGTCTGATATATATATAGAAAAAATTCATATATATATATATATATATATATGAATTTTTTCCATATATGCTGGAATATTTACAAATTTAAGTTACCATAATTTTCTTTACAAACCCAGAGATGTCACCAACAAGTCTGATTTTAAAATTGGGCGACAAGAATTGATATGCAAAGTTTATATCTATAGTCACTTATGGTGTACAGAGGGTTATTATCTAACATTTAGTTGCGATGTTCAAGCTTGCACAGGACAACTGATTTCTCAGAGTACCATGTAGCAAATAAACAAGAACAAAATGCAGACGAAGCTCATGAGAAGAGCAGAGGGCAGAAAGTTGGCAGTGAGCTCTTGTATTAGTCAGGAAAAGCAGGTGAGAAACAATTGGAAAATGATAGCTTTTGGACAACTGTACATGGACT
>CM072929.1:42210000-42290000 GCA_036971965.1 Nyctalus aviator
ATATAAAATTTTAAGAATCTAATTTAATTAGGATATTTAGGAAAGAGAACCCAACTAAAACATAAATATTTTAAAGCCACTTATTTAAGGCTGAGATGTTGGTCACAAAAAGAGAACCCAAGTTTCTTGCTGCCTCAGCCTTTAAATCAATTGACTATACTAGTTTTGCATATCATCATGTAGGAATTCATTTTAAAACTAAAAATAGCAACACAATGCATGCATACATACAGTATACACACAAGCAAACAAAAAGGAAAGATATGCAACAGAAATTTTATAGATGTTTTCAATTAGAATTATACTTGATTTTTTTATTTCTCCTTTGCCTGTGCTCCCCCCCCCCTTTTTTTTAATTTGACTGCTTATAGACTATTTTTGTAGTTAGGAAAAAAGTTTTAAGAAATTTACACAAGTATTCCCATTCTATGTAATTCTACATTTGCTTCCTACACTATAAAGTTAATTCTGAGATTTCTCTTAGTTTCCAAAAGAACTTGTATATGGCCTGGCTGTGTAGCTCAGTGGTTGAGCACTGACCCAGGAACCAAGAGGTCACCAGTTCAATTCCCAGCAAGGGCATATGCCCAGATTTCAGGTTCGATCCCCAGTAGGGATGTTTTTATTTCTCTATCCCTTACCCTTCCTCTAAAAAGAAAATCAATAAAAACAAACAGACAAAAAAACACATATGTCTCTCCATAGCTGACCTTGTTGCCTAAATGAATATCTGACTGTTCAAACTGATAGAAAGAAGGATACTTACCTTCATAATCTCTTATTGAATCTTCTGTCCGGACTCCAGCCATGTTATACTGGCTGCTCACAGATTGAGAAAGCATTCCTTCTAATCTCTCCAATGTGGCCTGGCCTTCGGGTGTTAAGTGGGACAATCCTTCTTCATAGGTGTAAAATGTAGGGATGTCCCCCTGCCCTTGTTCTAAGCAAATAAAAGACTTTTTAGCTGTTATACCACCATGAGGAGAAAAATAAGTACTCAACAATGCATTTACTAAAGACAAGGCACAGTGAAAAAAGGCTTCCAGGAAAATATTTTTCAACATCATTTAACATTCACATATAGACCATCTATTGGAAAACAGAGATAAAGAAAGTGCCCCTCTAGAATGAGAAGGGATTATGAGAGGGTGAGTCAGGAAATAGCAATTCCCAAAGAATCAAATGCCCAGGGACTAGAAGAGGGTGCTCCTGAGGCCAGATGGTGTTATATTATCCAAAGGTAGAAAATATATAGATGAGTGTAAATTAATTTGCCATTAATTGGTACTCAAGGTTTTTTCATGAGATGCTCCTTTTAAAAGATCAGAAATTCTGGAAAATGCAAAAAAGATTAAAAAAAAAATTCTTAGCTAAGATGAGGATGTATATATATATATATATATATATATATATATATATATGGAAATGCTAGAATTAGCTCTGGCTGGTTTGGCTCAGTGGATAGAGTGCTGGCTCGCGGACTGAAGGGTCCCGGGTTCGATTCTGGTCAAGGGCATGTACCTTGGTTGTGGGCACATCCCCAGTGGGAGATGTGTGAGAGGCAGCTGATTGGTGTTTCTATCTCATTGATGTTTCTAACTCTCTCTTCCTTCCTCTCTGTAAAAAATCAATAAAAATATATTTAAAGAAAAGAAAATGCCAGAATTAGCTTGTCTCAGGCCAAGAAGTGGACATTCATGGAGGAAAGGGTTTTGCATAGCCAGACTGATGCACAGGTCAAGACCATGGGGAAAAGAAAAGAGAACAGCAGGCATCTCGAGTCACCAAGACTCTCTCTACCAAACTACTGACTGGATTCTGGTCAGAGGAAGGGGAAATACCCTTAAATAAATAAGGTCTGGGAAAAATAAATAACTTTGGCAGTGAGCTATCTAAAGGCAGATCATCAAAAAAAAATGTAGATGATACAGGTTTTAAGTGGTAAAGGAAGAAGTTTTATTCTCTGGTAGCAGCTACATCAACTTAAAAAGACTCTCCTAACCACCCACTTTCCTAGCTACCATTTTCTTTCCTTCCATTGATCTCTTTCCATTTTTCCCTTCACCTCCTAATAATCTCTATTTTTTTCCATCTACCTTGGAAAGCCCCTAAATGTTCCCATTTTGGCATAGACATGAATTATGCCATTCACTTTCATTATAATAGAGTCATATTATACAGGTATTTTTCAGAGATATAATGATTTATGGCTTGGTCAACATAGCTCAGTGGTTGAGCATCAACCAGGAGGTCACAGTTTAATTCCCATTAGGTGCTTGATCCCCAGTGTGGGACATGCAGGAGGCAGCTGATCAATGGTTCTCTTTCATCATTGATGTTTTTCTTTCTCTCCCTCTCCCTGACTCTCTGAAATCAATAAAAATACATTTTTAAAAAATCTATAATCCTACCCCTTACTACAAATAAATGCTTAAAATGAAAGACACAAACACTTTTAAAAAATTCATTTCACTAACCATGTGCTTCCACATCATATTCTTCTCCATCGTAATCATCTGAATCTTCATCCTCAGGATCTGGATGCAAAGCCTGGCATTCACACATTGCAGTGAACATTGCCTCCACTGAACAAGAAAATTAAATTATAATTAATATTTCTTCCTGGCCAATGTGCAATTAAAATTTAATTAAATAACCATCAGTGCAAATAAATTTAATGGGTAAACAAGAGATATACTAGGTCACAATATTCACAAAACCTGCCAAATTTAAGTTGAATCAATCTTGAAAAGTGCTTCATGGCAGTGAATGTCACAAAAGAATAAGAGTTCATTTCAGGATATTATTAAGATCTCTTCATGCCTGGTTGGACTTTCTGAGGAAAAGAGTCAGAGAATCTTGGTCAAACTGCTACCCTGTTTCCCCGAAAATAAGACAGTGTCTTATATTAATTTTTTCTCCCAAAGTTGCGCTAGGTCTTATTTTTGGAGGATGTCTTATTTTCGGGGAAACACGGTAGTACCAGAGTGAAGCCCCTCACAGTTAAAAGGACTTACCCTGACATCTTCCATTTTGGAACTGCCATGACTCCTCTGCCCTCTGTCTGGTAAAATTCAGTCATAAAATGTTTCAAAGTTTATAAAAATAACCAGATCCCTCCATTCACAAAGCACATGAAAGAATATGGTGTCTACTATACATTCACTGTTTTATTCC
Source organism: Nyctalus aviator (assembly GCA_036971965.1). Lineage (NCBI taxonomy): Eukaryota > Metazoa > Chordata > Mammalia > Chiroptera > Vespertilionidae > Nyctalus > Nyctalus aviator. The sequence goes on from CM072929.1 coordinate 42,213,178, forward strand.
CATTCTGTGTTGTACATTTGCTTCTTATACTATAAAGTTAATTCACTATTTTTGTTATAATGAAAGTACAGATATCTGATTCTCAATATTATAGATGCTAAAATGAAGAAAAAGCAGAACAGAGGTAATGAGGGTAAAAGTAAAAGTGTGTGTGTGTCAATGGGGAATATCTTATATGTAAGAAGAAAAGAATCAATTCTATAAACACTCACATGCTGATTTATCACCAGGCACAAATCTAAATTCAGCAATAGGTTCAATATCATCATCACTGTCTTCCTCTTCTTCATCAGAAACAGATTCTTTCGATTCTTCTAGAAAGGGAATAAAAATAACCTTTTTATGATACTACTCGTTTTGGAAAAAAGCCTAAAAGAATTTCTTAAAGGATGCTTATTGGTCTATCTAAATACTAAAATTTCAATTTTTACTTCAAATTACAACAACACATTATTTTAGAGCTAAAGGAGTCTCTGGGATAGTCTCTGGTCTAGTTACCCTGTACTTCTCTGAGCCCTAGGAATTTAAAGTCCCCGCAGGGGGTAGGAAACTCAAACAGTCAGTCTCTAATAAGTACAGTTTTCCAAAGTCATCAAAAAAACCCACAGATGAGAAATCAAAACCCAAAAAAGTTAACTAATCCAACAGAAAAATTAAAGTCTGTAAGCAAGAAAAAATACAGACTGTACACATGCTGCTGGTGGAAGTGGAAATTGCTACAACCACTCTGGAAATGCTATTACCCAGCAATTCCTAGTCTAAATACATACTATATGCACAAGAAGTTTGTACATAAATGTATGTTTATTGAAGTATTATATGTTGCCTGGCCAGTGTAGCTCAGTGGTTGAGCACTGACCTATGAACTAGGAGGAGGTCAAGGTTCAATTCCCGGTCAGGGCACTTGGGCTTGATATCCCCAGTGTGGAATATGCAGAAGGCAGCTGATTAATGACTCTCTCTCATCGTTGATGTTTCTATCTCTCTCCCTCTTCATTCCTCTCTGAAATCAATTAAAAAAAATAAAATGTGATTTACATGTATCAAAATATATTTTAAAAGATAAATCATCCAACAACTATACTGTACACCTAAAACTAATACAAAATAATGCTGAATGTGAACTATAATTGAAAAGTAAAATTTTAAAAATAATTTAAAAAGCCCTGGCTGGTTGGCTCAGTTGCTTGGAGTACTGTCCTGTACACCAAAAGGTGACGGGTTCAATTCCCAGCTGGAGCACATATGAGAGGCAACCAATTGATGTTTCTCTCTCTCACTTGCTCCCTTCCACTCTCTAAAATCAATAAAAAGCATATCTCAAGTAAGAAAAAATAAAAATAATATAAAAAATAAAAATATATGTGAAAAAGGTAGTTGCAGAATATACATAATGCCACTTGCATTAAAACTTTAAACATAAAACTAAATCATTATACTGCTTATAGGTATATATTCAGTAAAAATCTAAAAGCATAGGCAGGAAGGACATATGCCATCTTTAGAACAATACTTAATTCCAGAGACAGAGAGTAAGGAATGAAATGGGAAAGGATACAAAAAGGATTTCAACAGTATTCATGTACTTTTCTTTATTAGAAAGACTAGAAAAACCATGAAAACTGTTATAATTTATGCTGGATATTAAATAATGAAAAATTTATTACTCTGAACTTTTTAATGTTTTAATTACTTCATTAGGGGGAAAAAAATCAACAAAATACTTAGACTCCCAAAACATAAAACATGTTTAAAACCAATAATATTCTTTATGCAGATGAAGATAAGGTGAAAAGGTATTCTTATATACTGTTATTCAAACTGTATATTGACATAAGCTTTCTGGAAAGCAATTTGATAATTTTGAGAGCTTTAAAAATGTTTATTACCTTTAATGTAATAATTCTACTCATAAGAATCAATCATAGGAAGAAATCTACTAAATTTTTTAAACTTAATTTTATAAGTCATACAAGCTTACTGTATAATGAAAAAAAAATAGACAAGCAAAAAGGGGAAAATATTTAAATGGCCACTATTAACTGTTTTAAATAACTAATTAAATAGGACTTTTTCTGCCCTGTTTCTGTTATTATATTGTTAAATATAACATACATATTCTCCATAAACAACTTAAAACAATACAAAACATCAGAGAACTTTAAATAGTTATAGAAAGTACTACCAAACATTTCAATGCATTTTAAAAAACAAAATGAGCCCTGGCTGGTGTGGCCTGGTCGGTTAGAGCGCTGTCCCGTACACCGAAGAGTGGTGGTTCCATTGCTGGCTGGGGCACATACCCGGGTTGTGGATTCAATTCCCGATCAGGGCGCCGTGTGCAGGAGGCGGCCGATCGACGTTTCCCTCTCACATCAATGTTTCTCTCTCTCTTTCTCTCTCTCCCTGCCTCTCTCTAAAATAAATAAAAAGCATATCCTTGGGTGAGGAAGAAAAATGATATCACACTATAATTATTATTTCTATAACTGAATTAACATTTTTTAACTTGTAAGAACAATACATGCTGGTAATAAGATAATTGAAAGAGTCTAGCTAGATGGTACAAACCTAGTTCTCTCCCTAGAAAAAAATACTATTAAGTTTCTTTTATACAGGGATGGACAAAAATAGGTTTACAGTCATAATACAGATAATACAATAATTAATAAATAGTAACACAAGAATAAACTCTGTGTTTTACATAAATCAGAACTGTAAACCCATTTTTCCAACCCTGTATCCTTAGGAATCTACCTTAGGGCAATAAATAGAAATGTAATAGAAATGTATTTTTACAAATAATGACCATGACCAACACTCATCAGTGGCTGCTATACTTGCAGTCTTTTTGAATATTTCTAAATTTACAACAATGGCAATGAATCTTTAGTTATTTTAAAAGTCATCTAATGTCCTTAACAAAAATCTGATGGTCCACCTTAAAAAGGTTTATGAAGGCTCTGGTCTAATAGCACAGTTGGTTAGAGCATTGACCAAAGGTTGTGGGTTCTATCCCCAGTTAGGGCACATACAAGAATCAACCAATGAATGCATAAATAAGTGGAACAACAAATCAATGTTTCTCCTTTCCTTTCTCTCTAAAATCAATCAATTAAAAAAATAATTTAATTAACCATTTGTTAAAAATTAAGAGGATATGGAGGTAAGCCAAAGAGAAAGAGAGTCTGGAGCTTAGAGAATCAGGGTGAAAGGAACAAAATTTGGGGAAATAGGATCCAAGCATGTGTAATTTATGAGAAGAGTGGAGTTCCAGAAAAGAACTGGAGAATCACTGAAATAAATGTAATCCAAGGAAGATAGAAAAGTCCTAATTCCATCTATTTCAAGAAAATGATTACAGCCCAGCCAACATGGCTCAGTGGTTGAACACTGACCTAGGAACCAGGAGGTCATGGTTTGGTTCCTGATCAGGGCCCACGGCCAGGTTGCCGGCTTGAACCCCAGTATGGGATGTGCAGGAGGCAAGAAATCAATGATTCTCTCTCATCATTGATGTTTTTATCTCTCTCTGTCTCTTCCAATAAAAAGATGTTTTAAAAGAAAAGAAAATAATTACAGAGCAAATACTTAAAATGGCTACACCACTCCTAGCCTTTTTGCTCAGTAGATGGAGTATCGGCCTGTGGACTGAAGAATCCTGGGTTTGATTCCGGTCAAGAGCACATGCCCAGGCTGATCCCTAGCGGAAAGCGTACAGGCAGCAACAAATCAATGATTCTCTCATCATTGATGTCTCTCTTTTCTTCTCCCTTCTTCTCTGAAACCAATTATACATATAGAAAAGAAAAAAGCCTACATCAGGCCTATTGAATCCTTACTTCCTAGTTTGGGACTCCCAACATTTGCTTTTAACAAGAGTCCCAGGTTTCTAATGTGCAGCCAGGTTTAAGATCTAATGAGTACTACAATCTCCTGATTTTTCTGGATAAAATTTGGGTGCAAAGCCCTCACCGGTTTGGCTCAGTGGATAGAGCAGGTGGCCAGCAGATAGAAAGGTTCCGGGTTTGATTCTGGCTAGGGCATATACCTAGGTTACGGGCTCCTCCCCAGCCCAGGCCCTGTCTGGATTTTTGTGGGAGACAATCCATCGATGTGTTTCTCTCACTTTGATATTTCTCTTTCCCTTTCTCTTCCACTCTCTCTAAAAATCAATGGAAAAATATCCTCAGGTGAGGATTTAGAAAGTAAACAAATTAGCCCTAACCTGTTTGGCTCAGTGTTGGCCTGCAGATTGAAAGGTCCCAGGTTCGATTCCAGTCTAGGGCATGTACCTCGGTTGCGGGCACATTCCCAGTAGGAGGTGTGCATGAGGCAGTTATCAATGTTTCTCTCTCATCGATGTCTCTAACGCTTTATTTCTCTCCCTTCCTCTCTGTAAAAAAATCAATAAAATGTATTTTTTTAAAAAGTAAACAAATTAACTTAAAAATAAACAGGAAATTGGGGTGCAGAGATGATGATGACTTGCCTACCAAGTTAATGAATCTTTTTATTCAGTGTGCTTTTCTCTTTACCTAGTTTTATTCAAGCTAGGTTTATTTGAACCCTACCTCTTCAACCTTATTTTTTGCCTTTGACCAATGGCGGTGGTCTACATAATTTATGGGCACTTCACATCAGTATTTGAAATTGACTGACAAAGGTACCTCTAAGGATTCCCATTTCAATGAATGAATGAATGAATGCCTTTAAACTAAATATGATACAGAGAACTCTTGGTTATGAAATTACAGTTGCATTTACTTAGATGGAAAGTAAACTTTGTGTCAATACCTCATTTGGAAGTCTTACTACAACCCAAGGTCAAAGGCTTTTCCTTTTCCTTACCCTTTCTTTTAGACTCCACTAGATTTTTATCTATCTTTGGGCTCTTTCCAATGGTAATGAAATCTTGTAACAAAAATATTCTCAAATAGTATTCTCATTACTATTTAATGAGGCAGAACATGCCAAATACCCTAAAAATTACTAAATAATTGGTGTCACACTGAATATAAATAATTTTAAAAAATATATTTCTTTATTGATTTCAGAGAGGAAGGGAGAGGGATAGAGAGATAAAAACATCAATGATGAGAGAGAATCGTTGATCGGCTGCCTTCTGCACACCCTCTATTGGGGATTGAGCCTGGGCATGTGCCCTTGGCCAGAATCGAACCTGGGACCCTTCAGTCTGCAGGCCTTTGCTCTATCTACTGAGTCAACCAGCTAGGGCTGAATATAAATGGTCATCTTATATCAGGAATTATATTAAAATCCCAAATTGAAGGAGCAATAGCTCAATAGGCAAACTTATGGAATTATCTTTTGTATGCAAAGAAAAGCAGCACCCATTATTTAAAAGCAAGTTTACTAAAGGTTTTACAAATGTCCTTTAATCCCAAAGTTCTGTACTTCCACATAAAAAAAATGAACATATTAAACTAACACAATATAGTATACCCACATCTTACTTTTTATCTTGTGCCTAACTTGTTTCTCATTGAAAATTCAAATTTTTTTAATTGATTTTCTTTTTTTGAGAGAGGAAGTGGTAGAGGGAGAGAAACACGTTGATTCGTTGTCCCACTTAGTCATGCGTTCATTGGTTGCTTCCTGTATGTGACCTGACCAGAGATCATACCTGCAACCTTGGCTTATCGGGACTACACACTAGCCAACTGTGCTACCTCTTCAGAGCTCATTCAGAATTCTTATAACCCATAGTTTACAGCCTAAAAAACTGATTTTTTAATCTTTCTTATTTCATCTTTTATCAACCTCACTAGATTTTTATGAATCCTGGAAGTTATCTTCAATAGCAAAATTTGGGAATCTTATATTGCATGTTTCTCAATCCTGACACTATTGACATTTGACCTAGATAATTCTTTGATGTGGAAGGCTCTCTTTTGCATTGTAGGATGTTTTGCAGCATCCATGCTCTCTAACTTCTAGATGCCAGTAGCACTACTCCTCACTCCAGTCATGGTATCAAAATGTCACTGCTAAGTGTAGGGGGAGGGCAACATCATCCCCACTGATAATGAAGCAAAACAAATCAGGTTCTATCATAAACTCTTGGAAGCACAAAATATACTGATCCAAACTTGTAAGGGTGCCAAATATAAATGCCTTTATAGAGAGAAAGAAAATAAACAGTTAAACCCATGAGGAAAAAATAGAACTATAAACCCGTAATAACTGAGCAATTCTAAATGCAAGCATATATAAAAAAGGCAATGTTCAACTTATTTTACTGGGCTGAAATTTTGCTTAAGAAACCATTATCCAAAATCGGCCAATGGCTTGAACATTACATTGATTATGATCAAAGACTGCTTTTACATTGATTATGATCAAAGACTGCTTTTAAATATGTAATATTTTACCAAAGCCAGCCCAAGATTACCTCAGGCCTGGCCTGGTAGCTCAGTTGTTTAGAGCATTGTCCTGACATGCCTAGGTTGCAAGTTCAATCCCAGTAAGGGAATATTCAAGGAGCAACCAATGAATGCATAAATAAGTAGAACAACAAATCAATTTCCCTCTCTCTCCCCCCTCCCCAAATCAATAAATAAAAATAAAAAATATAAGATTAAATTACCATACATACCTTCAAATTTGGCATTCACCATAACATATAAATGCTCTCGTGGATAGGCATTTAGGTCCCTGGACACTGCATGCAAACTAATGGTGGGGTATTCCAGTGAGAATCCCAATCCAGAGCCATCTAACCAAGACAGGCGGCTGAAAAACATGTTTTAAGTAGATTATTTCAAGCAATTAAATCCTAATTTAACCTCCTGATATTTATAAAGGTTCAGCTTAGACATTTTTTATGTATAATAGTATCAAGCTTATTATTTAAAAATATTCCTAAAATAAGAAAATTCAGTAGCAGGAATTGAATTTCTTTAAGACCAATTCTGTTATTGTCTCTTTTTCTCCAGCTAATAATTCAGGTATATTAGAAATGCAATTTTTCGCTGAAACCGGTTTGGCTCAGTGGTAGAGCATCGGTCTGCGGACTGAAGGGACCCAGGTTCGATTCTGGTCAAGGGCATGTACATTGGTTGTGGGCACATCCCCGGTAGGGGGTATGCAAGAGGCAGCTGGTCGATGTTTCTCTCTCATCGATGTTTCTAGCTCTCTATCTCTCTCCCTTCGTCTCTGTAAGAAAATCAATTAAAAAAAAAATATATATATATATATAAAGAAATGCAATTTTTCTTAATTCACATATGTGTTTCTATGCCTCTTATGCTTGCTCTTATTTGGAAGGTCTTCAGGTACCTTCTTTGCTTTTGCAAATCATCTTCATCTGGTTAAGTCCCAGCTCCTCCTTGAGTCTTCCCTCCAATTACTTGAGTCTATAATGATTTCTTCCTTTTCTAAATTGCACTTATGCCCAGTAATATACCATTTAGCATTTAACTTTATGATAATAAGTCTGGTATATACCCTCACCTGAATGTGAGCTACCAGAGAAACTGTCATATTCTTTATATAATGTTCTTCAAAACCACTAACCCAGTAAGTATGAAATAAATACTTGGGAATCACTCATTTCTCCACTAATCCTACATTAAATGAAATATACATGAAATGGCTATAATCATACTTACCACAAGTTATAAAATAATTACCATACTGAAAGACTTTATTAAGACTTTCATTTACTTTGCAGCTTTAAAGGAAAGCCACAGATAAGCAAGGTACAGTTTTAAGCAAGCTCAAAAGGAGTCAAATGCAAATATTTTATTGATATAGAAAGGAAACATAGTCCTAGCTGGTGTGGCTCAGTAGATGAGCATAGGCCCGCAGACTGAAGGGTCCAAAGTTTGATTCTGGTCAAGGGCACGCGCTCAGGTTGTGGGCTTGATCCCCAGTAGGGGTCGTGCAGGAGGCAGCGAATTAATGATTCTTTCTCATCATTGATGTTTCTCTCTCTCCCTCTCCTTTCCTCTCAGAAATCAATAAAAATATCTTAAAAAAAAAGAAAAAAAGAAAAGCTAATGCAATATAGTGGTTACAAAGGGCTAGAGGGAAACAGAGTGGTTGCTAATGGGTGTTGACTTCTTTAGGGGAAAATAAAAATATTCTAAAATTGATTGTAACAATGGTTACCCAACTCTGTATATTGATTAAAAACCACTTAATTGTATACTTTAAATGTATAATGATGAATTGATTGTCACATGAATTACAGTATTTCAATAAAGTTTTTACTTTAAAAAGAAGTTAATACAATATAACCCCTGTATCATTCTATTTTCTATACAACTTTAACAAGTCTGGTTTTCTAATTTGCAACCAAGCAAAAAACAGACACAGTAAGAAAAGCTAGGATTCCCTTGGCAGTAACAATGACAGTGCAGCAGTCAGCTCATTCACAGTCAATGTAAGGAGAGGTTAAACACATATGTCAGTGCCTCTAAAGGAAATCGATGTCTAACGGCATAAGTGTATAACACATGATGATACTTACTTATCAAAACTTAGGGGAGAATTAGATTGTGATAAAAATTGTACAACTCTGAGTATACTAAAATCTAATAAATTGTATACTTAGTAAAGCAAAAACAAAAAACGTGCATACTATCATTTGGAAAGATTTTCACTGAACATGCTTATTAAAAAAGAAAATGTGGGAGGCTTAAAGTAATCAATCTTAAGGAGCTTAAAGTGGTAAAAGCTCTAGAAATGATTTTTCAGAATGACTCATCCCATTAGTCCTAAGGAAATGGATTTTATTATTGCAATTAGATTGTGCATGCTACATGTGCCTTTCCTGGCCACCGCATTCATCTTACTGGGAAAGGAAATAGTGGTCACATGTTACAAAAGTATAGCCAGTCCCTTACTAAAAGTATTATTATTTTAAGCAAACACTTTAAAAGCAGCATTCCAAATGTGGGTGTCCAAAATTTCAAATATCCAGAGCCATAAAACTTACTTTAATGACTCATTATAAAGATGGAAAAACTGAAATACTCTAAACATAGACTCAGTGCCTACCAATTTATGGCCTTGACTTTAAAAAGCACATCATAATTGCTCTGTAGTTCCCTACTGTTAGCAGGACACAAATGCTGCCTCAGCGGAGCCTCTCTCAGAGAGCTCTTATAATTTTATACATAAGCAAGTTCCACTTAAAAGCATCATTTACTGCCGAAACTGGTTTGGCTCAGTGGATAGAGAGCGTCAGCCTACGGACTGAAGGGTCCCGGGTTCGATTCCGGTCAAGGGCATGTACCTTGGTTGCGAGCACATCCCTGGTGGGGGGTATGCAAGAGGCAGCTGATCGATGATTCTCTCATTGATGTTTCCAACTCTCTGTCCCCCTCTCTTCCTTTCTGTAAAAAAAATCAATAATATATATATATTTTTTAAAAAGCATCATTTACACTGTCATTAAGTTCTGATTTTATCATCTTTTTATATATTCTAGAAGAAATGCCCTCCAAAACCATCAAATTAACTATATCCAATCCCAAAGAAAGCATGAGTCACAAAAGAAAAAAACAGAAGAATTCAAAAGCCAATAAACATGCAAAGAATGATTTGCTAATTTAGAATGCTTTTGCATAGTATGATCAGTGTCCTTTATTCCTGGCACAGGGCGAAAAACCGGACAGGAAGGTAAGAGAGGTCTTGAATTTGATTTGGTTTTTTTGGTTTTAAACTAATTTTGGATCATTTACCTTTTTATTCTTTTAAATTCTCACCCAAGAATATGCTTATTGATTTGAGGGGGACTTTATAGGGGATCGAACCCAAAACCTACCGGTAAGTATGTGCCTTGACTGAGAATTGAACCTGCAAATTTTCGGTATATGGATGACACTCCAACCAACTAAGCCACCCTGCCAGGACAAAATTACCTATTTTTAATTTAATGACCTATTTTCTTTTACCTGTTTCAAATGATCTACTTTGAATAATACAAGCCCTTTCTTATTTGGCTAAAACGTCAACTTCCTATGAAAACAGCTTTGAAAATAAACTTGAGAATTCTAAATCTCTCAATTTATACCTGAGAAACTATATTTACCTAAAGCCAAATCAGACCCTGCCCTTTTTGCCTAAAATCCGAAAGCCGTTTCCTCAAACCCTAAGGGCTAAAAGCCAAGCTCATGAACATGCTTTATTATTTTCCCACCCTTTCGCCTTCATTTCCTCAAATAAAGAACTGCTCAATTGTATGTGTGTGCTCTGTGTGTAAATAACTTTCTAAATATATTATATTGTTTTTAAGTATATATTTTTCTTATAACAATACTAGTGGCCCAGTGCATGGATTCATGCACATTGAAAGGAAATTAATTAGAAGAAAGATTTGTGCAGTAATTACATCTGTAAGTTACATGTTAAAATAATATAATATAGTATTATAAAATTGAAATACGCATGCAACTGGTGCCAGCGAGAGCTTTATATGTACCACACGTGCAGGAGTCAATCTTTACTTTTAAATTGCCAGTGCACATCATACGTACCAGCAGGTTGGTCACCTAGCCTTTTATATCTGTAACTAGAGGCCCAGTGCACAAAATTCGTGCACTGAGGGTTTGGGGGAGGGGGATTTATCCCTCAGCCTGACCTGCACCCTCTCCTATCTGAGACCCCCTCGGGGGATGTCTGACTGCCTGAGGTATTGGGCTTAATCTGGCAGTCGAACATCCCTCTCACAATCCGGGACCACTGTCTCCTAACCACTTGCCTGCCTGCCTGATGGCCCCTAACTACTCTTTCCAGCCCAATAGCCCCCCTAACCGCTCCCCTGCTAGCCTGATTAACTACTACTGCTCCCCTGCTGGCCCAATCACCCCCAACTGCCTTCCCCTACAGGCCTGGGTGCCCCCAACTATCCTCCCCTGCAGTCCTGGTACCCCCAATTGCCCTCCCCTGCTGGCTATCTTGTGACTACATGGGAGTGGCTATCTTGTGACAATGTGGGGGCTGCCATTTTGTGACAACCTGAGGGCAGCCATCTTGTGACATGGGAGTGGCCATCTTGTGATGATGTGGGGGCAACCATCTTGTGATGTAAGGATGTGAGGGTCAATTTGCATATCACCTCTTTATTATATAGTACTAGAGGCCTGGTGCACAAATTCGTGCACCAGTGGGGTCCCTCAGCCTAGCCTGCAGGATTGGGCTGAAACTGGCTCTCCAATATCCCAAAGGGTCACAGATTGTGAGAGGGTGCAGGCCAGGCTGAGAAACCCCACCAGTGCATGATGGGGGCTGGGAAGGGACCCGGGAGGTTGGCCAGTTGGAGAGGGATTACGGGAGGGCCTCAGGGCATGCCCAGTCCGTCTTGCTCAGTCCCAATAGGCCAGATCCCAGCAGCAAGCTAACCTACTGGTCGGAACGTCTGTTTCCTGGTGGTCAGTGCACATCATGGCAACTAGTCTATCGGCTGACTGTCTCCCCCTGATGGTCAGTGCACATCACAGCAAGTGGTTGAGTGACCTTAGCATATGATTAGCATATTATGCTTTGATTGAATGGACCACCAGATGACTGGACATTTAGTATATTATGCTTTTTTTATAATAATTTATCCTATATAATAAAAGCAGAATAAGCTAATTAGACCAGACAGCTTAACGACCTTCCAGACCTTCTGGACAGTCTTCCAGAGGAAGCCAGGACTGAGAGAGCCAAGCCCCTTACACAAATTTTGTGCATCGGGCCCCTAGTATATAGAGATAAAATACACATACATATACATATAGATAAGATACTGACACAGTAGTTTCTCACCCTTACCTCTCTGCATCCTGCTTCTTCTAATTAGAACATTTCCCCCTTTCCTCATCTCATTCCCCTAGATCAGTGTTTCCCAAACTTTGACATATGTGTACCCCTTCTCTAATTTTCATAACGCTGAGTACCCCTTGTACTCATGAGAACGTAGAATTAGGCGCAGCTAAGCACGGTGCAGTGCATATCCCCACCAAACTCCGTTGCAACGCGTACCCCCACCAAGCTCTTCCCGTATCACACTTTGGGAAACACTACCCTAGATAACTGCTAATACTCATTTATCACTTCCTCTAGGAAGCCTTCTCAGTTTGCTGAGAGCTTGATTCTATCAAGACTTGGAAATGCCACACAGGAAAGAACAAAATGGGAAAAGAGACTAACAATGAAGAAAGAGGGGTAAATGGAGGTATCCAAGGTACTGGTAATGTATTCTTAACCTGGACAGTGGATATACATGTTAGTTTAATTGTAATTCTTTAAACCATAAGATATTTAACTTACATTCTTTTGTGTGTGTGTGTGTGTGTGTGTATAAATACACACGCGCGCACACACATATATACTTTTTTACAAAAGTATTTTCTTTCAATAGTAATTTTTTAAAAATGTTTTTACTGATTTTAGAGAGGGAGGGAGAGACAGAAACATCAATAGGCTGCCTCCTGCATACCCCCTACCGGGCCAGGCATGTACTCTGGTGCATGGGATGATGCTCAGCTAACTGAGTCACACTGGAGAGGGCAGAAAACTATGGTCTTAAAGTAAATGCCCTAGCTGGTCTGGTTCAGTGGGTAGAATGTCGACCTGCGGCTCAAGGGTCCCAAGTTTGATTCCGGCCAAGGGCACATGCTCAGGTTGCAAGCTCAATCACCAGTAGGGAGCAGGCAGGAGGCAGCCAGGCAATGATTCTCTCCCATCATTGATTTCTCTCTCTCTCTCTCTCTCTCTCTCTCTGTCTCTCTCTCTCTCTCTCTCTCTTTCTCTTCCCCCTCCTCTCTGAAATCAATAAAAATATATTTACAAAAAAAGTAAAAAATGTGTTAATAAAAAGTTGAAATGAAATTTATTTTAAACGAATAAGAATTTCAAATGAGCTGTACTTCCTGAATGTGATAACTGTGCTGTGGTTTTACAGGAGAATGTCCTTGTTCTTAGGAGAAAACACTAAAGTATTTACAGATCAAGTAACAACATGTCTGCAAGTCTCAAATAGTTCAAAAAAAGGAAACACATGGCAAAATGTTAACAACTGAAAAATCTTTGTGAAAGGTTGGTCTACGGATATTAACTAACAATGTAAGTCTTCTTTAGGTTTAAAATTTTTCAAAATGAAGAAGCATATATAGACCCTTCCCCCCAAAAGGGTTATGTTATAGAAAGAGCCAAATACAGAAAGAAAAAGAACTATGTAGGGAATAGGGATACATCTGTGCTCCACTTTCCACCACTTAAAAAGAAACTGCTCTCTCAAGATCACGGAAGATCTCCTTGTCAACACCCAACAGGTGCTTTTCAGATTTTACTGTTCTCCCTCTTCTCCAATCTCTTAACCTTCCTCTCCATAACCTCCCTCTCCTAATGTATATGTGTCCCCAAGGGTCTATCCTTGGCCCTGTTCTTTTTTGGAGTATCTAATCTATTCTTATGATTATATGCTAACACTTATACTAACAATTTCCAAACCACTCTCTTTAATATCACTCTCTGAAGATATGTACACCCATTTTTTGTGTCTGTCTACTCCTCACTGTTCAAAGCAAACTCATTACCTGCAGCTCAGTCAAACTTGTTTCTCCTCTCATCCATATTTCTTATCTCGGTGACTGGCCAAAAGCCACATTGTTCAATGTCTAGGTTTCTCTCTAAACCAGGGTGTTTTTTTAAATTTTGTGTGTGTCCTCTGTGGCAGGCAGAATTTTTGGCCTCCATGTTTTTCATTCCTGGGAGTTAAGATTGTGACTACATAGTTATCTGGTAAAAAAGGAGTTTGTGGGTGTCATGGAAGTTTCTAATCCGTTGACAATAAATATGGAGATTATCCTATTTATGTGTGTACGTCCAATGTAATCACAGGGGCTCTTGAAAGCAGAGAATTTTCTCTGGCCAAAGCGAGGCAGCAGAAAGATTTGAAAGGCAGTAAGGATTCAAGGTTTCACTGTTGGCTTGATGACGAATGGAAGCATATACATCAAAGAAAACCGGGGCCTTAGTTCTACAACCGCAGTATTTAGAACCTGTTTGACTGTGAAAATACAAAGTGCTCCAGATGCCAAATAAAAGGGCTATGCCCTCTAGCAATGGAAATGCGGGTCAGAAATGGGAAGTGAGAGGCCAGGTCCCCCTGGAAATAACCAAGCTGTGTGGGGTTGACGGTGTTCCTCGCCCAACCCATACCCTAACAGAAAAAAGGATCCAGTCCTTAAACCAAACTTCCTAAATGTCCCACAATCATCTCTACACCTGCATAACCTGCCCAGGGCCACATCTCCCGCATGTGTTCGCCGGAAAAGACAGGCAGGCACATCGAGGACTCTTAAGTCAGGGTCCGAAAATTCAAAAGCTTAAACCGACACCGTGAGTCACGGGCAACGCACGCACCAGGCCTCCCGGTAAACAGGAGGATAAACAGCATCATCAATGAGAACCCGGACTGAAGAGGAGAGAAAGGAAAGCTCCGGAGGAGATGGTACGAGAACAATCGCGCGTCTCCAGACCTGCACGGACGTCCCCAGGCCCCCCGGAGCCCGCCGCGCTCCCAGCGGCCCCCGAGGCGGCAGGCTCGCCCCGCCGCTCCGCACCAGGCGGCGCGCAGGGGCAGCCCCCAGGGCCCGGGCGCCTACCTCTCGGCGATGTAAAGAGTGCCGGTGCCCAGGTCCTTGCCGTTCAGCACCGCCTCGGTATCGGGCTGCTGCTGCCGGAGCCCCTCGGCCGACCCGGGTGGCGGGAAACTTTTGAGGAAGCTCATCGCGGTGGTGAGGGCCAAGAAGATGCAGACCGAGAGGGAGCTGAAGCGCAGCAAGACACAGCTCGCCGCGTCTCGCCCCGGAAGCGATGGCAGCTGCCCCGGAAGAGCAACTTGGGTCTGTACCGGATTTTGGAACCATAGAGACGAGACGCTCTAGCTAGCGCTCGGAAGCCTGGGAAGGCTAGGCCGGGTTAGTCACGTGGGGCCCCTCCCTCTCCCTCTCTCCAGGCTCCAGGCTAGGAATTACGGAGCATTCTCCCCCACATCCTACTTCGGGGTGAGGGAGGAAATACAAAAAATTATAAATCCTTTTTTTCTACAAAAAGGGAAACGGAGGCCTGAGACAGGGAGTCCCTTGCCTGAGGTTGCACAGGAAGTAGAGACCACACTGAACTAGAGGTCAGAGGTCTCCTAACTGGGTTCCAGGCTCTTCTCCACCTGAACCCGCCTGCTTCCAGCTTGTTCACGTCTCCTAGGGCCCGGCTGCAGACGGCATTCTAGGTCCTGGACGCCGCCCTGCTGTCTCCATGTCTCAGGCAGGCAAATGAACCCAAAGAGGCAATCAATGCTGGGGGAAGAGCTGGATATGTCTGCAAGGAAACGGGGTGTCCAAGGGAAAGAATCCACCAGATTTTGAACTGCTTTACTTATTCGTTAGGCACTGAAGTAATAGTAGCTAAAGGTAACCAAGTGTTATGCACCAGACATGGTTCTAGGCCCGTGGTCCGCAAACCTCGGCTCACGAGCCACATGAGGCTCTTTGGCCCCTTGAGTGTGGCTTTCCACAAAATACCACGGCCTGGGTGAGTCTATTTTGATGAAGTGGTGTGAGAAGAAGTTTGTTTAGAAAGTTTGGCTCTCAAAAGAAATTTCAATTGTTGTATTGTTGATATTTGGCTTTGCTGACCACTGTTCTAGGCTCTCTACCCGTGTTATTTCTTCATTTCCTCTTTATGACAACCCTATGAGAAAGTTATTGGTGCAGTTTTACAGGGGGGAGGCCTGAGGCATTCAATTCAAGAGCAAGGGTTGAAGCCATGGCCGGTTAGCTTGGCTGGTAAGAGCCTCATGTCCTAGGGCAGCCATGGTTGCGGGTTCCACCCCAGGTCAAGGGACATAAAAGAATCAATCAACAAATGCATAAGTAAGCAGAATACCAAATCAATGCCACCCCTCTCTGTGTTAATAAGGAAAAAAATTTCAAAAGAACAAGAGCTTAGCCATGAAAGGCCAAGTGGAATTCAAGTCAGTCAGTCTCTTTAAGGCATCACTTTCTTGCCTATAAAATCAGTGTGTCCATACCTTTAATGTTGGACTATTGTGGCTGGAGGTTGAGAGGTTTGTAGTTTTATTCCTAACATTTGAATGGTTAAAGGAATTTTAGATTTTAAATTGGGATTGTTTTGTTGGTACTGAGACTGGAGGAGGGCCACTCAGAGCAGGGAGAGTGTTACAATGTTGTTGCCATATTAGACAGGTGAGCGATTGGCAGTAAAGACGGACAGATTCTAGAGCTATCCAAAGGTAAAATCCTCAGGACCTGGAGACAGACTTGGAAGTGGTGGTAAAGGTGAAGATCGGGATGGATGAAGTAGAGAGAAGTCAACGATTATTCCTTAATTCCCAGCCTAAGCCATTGAGTGAACTCTGACTCATTTCTCTAAGATGGAGAATCCAGGGGGAGGAGTAGGCTTTGAAAGTAGCTAACCAATTGAATCTTGGTAATGACTAGTTTGAAGGTTCCCATGGAGCATCTACATGCAATTGGCCATTTAGTAAAAACAGCTAATGCTTTGCTCAGAAACAGAATCCCCCAATAACACGGAGAAAGTTGGCTAAGACCTGTATAATGGATAACAGAAGTCAATACCACAGTTTGCGCTCACCTGGCTGTACGGAGTCTTACTGATGATAATTTCATTGTAAAGCCAAGGGCCCTTGGGTATGTGCAGGAAAGAGTTATCATAGCAAGCCCAAGAATGCTTATCCTTAGAAAGGCCTGCTGGTAAGCTGGCCCTTCACTATTGCCTGGGAACTTCGATTTAAAGAGGGTCCTCATAGCCGAAACCGGTTTGGCTCAGTGGATAGAGCGCCAGCTTGGGGATTGAAAGGTCCCGGGTTGGATTCCGGTCAAGGGCATGTACCTTGGTTGCAGGCACATTCCCAGTAGGGGGTGTGCAAGATTCTCTCATCAATGTTTCTAACTCTCTATCCCTCTCTCTTCCTCTCTGTAAAAAATCAATAAAATATATTAAAAAAAATAAAGAGGGTCCCCACACCCTAACTGGGTAGTTCAGTTTTTAGCAAACTCATTAGTCAACAGAGCCAAATATCAACAGTACAAAGATTGAAATTTCTTTTGAGAGCCAAATTTTTTAAACTTAAACTTCTTCTAATGCCCCTTCTTTAAAACAGACTCGCCCAGGCCATGGTATTTTGTGGAAGAGGGGCCAAAGAGCCGCATGTGGCTCACAAGCTGCAGTTTGTCGATCCTGGGGGTAGCTCATTGTGCTTAAATTGTTTGGGCAAACAGTGTGGCTTATGCTAAACACCTGCTTCCTTTCTTTCTGAGGGTCTGTGATTTTGGGATGTGCTAGGCAAGATGGCCCTGTGTGATCAGTTTCCAGTAAAACCGTGGGCACTGAGTCTGTAATGAGCTTCCACTGAAAAGCACTTCACAGGTGTGGTCTCAGCTCATTGCTGCGGGAATGAAGTGCATCCTATGTGACTCCTCTGGAGGGACCCCTTGAAACCCTGTGCTCAGTTACCCCTGGACTTTGTCCATATACCATGTCTCTTCACCAATTTTGCTTAGTTTGTTTCACTGTAAAAAATCAAAACTGTGAGTTTGACTATAGGTTAAGTCCTGTGAGTCTCCCTAAGGCAGTGTTTCCCAAACTTCTCTCATGATACCATATATATATATATATATATATATATATATATGATAATTAAGTTTTTAATTTTTTGAGGAACCACCAAAAAACTCTTCCATAATGATGGCACCATTTTATATTCCCACCAACTATGCACAATGGTCCCCATTTTGCACATCCTCACCAACACTTCTGTTTTATTTTGTTTTTTATAGTATCCATCCTAAGGTGCGTAAGGTGTGGTTTTCATTTCTCTAATGGTTAGTGATTCTAAGTATATTTTCATTTGCTTATTGGCCACTTATATATCATTGGAGAAATTTTCTAGTATTTTTGAAAACCATGGCATGAGCACATCCAGATTATTGAAAGTGGCTGTCATAGAGAGGTCAACCATCCTAAACACTGTTTCCTAGCCTTCTCTCCCCATCTTGTATGCCTTTCCTGGTTATGGTCTTTACCTCTTATCCTTGCCTCCTTGGCACTGTCCTGATTCTCCTTATAGCATCTCAGTAAAATTCCAGCCCTGCTTTCTGGATCAGCCTGAATCTGAAGCTGCTCATTTCTTGCCGACATAGATTAGCTTTCACTCCATCTATTCAAGAATTTCTTTACCTTTTTTTTAAAAAAAAAAAACCCACACATTTTATTAATTTTTTACAGAGATAAAGAGTTAGAGACGTTGATGAGAAAGAAATACTAATCAGCTGCTCCTGCACACTCCCCACTGGGGATGTGCCCGCAACCACGGTACATGCCCTTGACTGGAATTGAACCTGGGTCCCTTCAGTCTGCAGGCCAGCACTCTATCCACTGAGCCAAACTGGTTAGGGCTACCTTATTTTTTTAAAGATATTTTCCTACCTAGTTAATATCTCTCTATATAAAAGCCTAAGTGACCATTCAACTATTCGAGTGTTAGTTATGATGTGAACTGATCATCAGGGGGCAGACACTCAATGCACAAGCATGGAAACTTGGAACAGATGGAAGGGGGAAGGAGGGAAGGTGGCAAGAGATGAACCAAAGATCTTATATGCATACTAAAGACCTGGTGCATGGATTTGTGCCTGGGTGTGGTCCATCGGCCTGGCCTGTAGGGGCCAGGCCAAAACTGGCAGTTTGATATCCCCCAAGAGGTCCTGGATTGTGAGAGGGCGCAGGCCAGGCCAAGGGACCCCGCTGGTACATGGATCTGTGCACTGGGCCTCTAGTATCCTATATAATAAAAGCCTAATATACAAATTGTCCCCTTAACCAGAAGTTCATCCAGGGGGTGGGGCTGGCTAACCGCTGTGGCCCCTCCCCGCAACCAACCCCATATCTTCTGGCGGTGGCAGCAGGCAGCTGAGGGAAGGGAGGCCTGGTTGGCAGCCAGCAGCTGCTAGGGACCCTACCCATGCACGAATTTCATGCACTGGGCCTCCATATATGTATGATGTTTTATTGATTTGAGAGAAAAACATTGATGAGAGAAACATAGATTGGCTGCCTCTTGCACACCCCTACTGTGGATCGAGCCCACACTCCAGGCACATGCCCTGACCGGGAGTGGAACTGGTGATCTCTTGGTGCATGGGATAACACTCAACCAACTGAGCCACACTGGCGAGGGCCATTCAATATTTTTTTTCTGGTTAATATTTTAAATCAGAATTGAAAAGAGATAGACTCCACTAGTTTGTTAGTAAAAAAATGATTTTTCTGTGTATCTTACTGTATTCTAAGTAATCTTAGAATATCTATCAGATCAACATTTGTAGATGGGAATCAGGCTCACGTTGGTAGGGCCTCTTAAAGCATCTGGTCTAACCTCTTCTGAATGTATAGAGCCATTATTCTCCTGCCAAGTGCCATTTCAGCCTAAACCGAAACATCCCGACTGAGTTGAATTCACTCCCAAGTTATTAGAAAACTGTAAAATAAAGTTTCTCTGTAGAATAAACTGAAAGCTTTTGCTTTCAGTTTTCTGCTCTCTGATCCAGTTCTGTGCTCCCACAAGGCCACACAGGACAAGTCCAAGGCCTCTTTAATGTGTCAGTTCTCCAGAAGCTAAAGATAGAAATCAAGATTAGCTTTCTAAAGAATTCACCTACTTGGCAAATAGCTTTAAAATGATTTTGAGGAAATTGATGCACTTGCAAATTTACTTTCTATATAGTGAAATCAATTCATTTATTTCTGGGGTGATAAAAAACTTCATTCTTCATTAACTGTTATTGAAAATTCTGTTTTCCATGTGCCACAAAGTTTAAAATAAACTAAATTTGCAAACACATCATGCTAAATACATCCAATTATTTAAATATTTTATTATGACAATTGACATATATTAAGCGAAAGAAATGACAGAAGTATAATAAAACATTTTTAAAGAAAAAGTTACACAATTCGGCCAATAGCTGTAAAATAGCTTTAGGCCTACCTTATAACACCAAGAGTTCCAATCAGACTGTAGTGAGACATTGAACATTTCATTAACAAAAATATTGGCACCAGCCACAACATATTTTGGTTGTCACAAGGATTATATTGAAACAACTATGCACTGCAATTCTAACACACTATGTGTTTATACACTGCAGTTAGCCCCCGAAGCTTTAAGCTACCAGGAATTCCCATATTTCCAATGCACAAAATTTACTTTGTGCATTAGTGGAATCACATTTCCAGTTTTCAGACCTCTTCCCCTCCCACCCCCACACACATGCAGTACGATATATGTGGTAGAGAGCACTCCAGTTTCCTCTATTTGACTAATAGTACGTTCCTGATCACCTCAACAGTTTGTTAATCTTGGAGCTTCTGCTTTAGCTCTCATCTCATAAAAAACAAAATAAAGCGTCTGAGAACCTGTTCCAGGAATAATCTGTTTTATGCATAGGAAAATAAAGCATTTCATATAAGCATGTCTGAAAATCCCAGAGGCATTCTGATCAAACACCCCTAAATTCCAGCTATTACTTTAGAACCAAAATGAAAATCTTACATATACCATTTACAAATTCTTACCTGGAATCTGTATTCTTCACCTGGAAATTCGATTCCCAGGCTTCACCTCTGATTGGAGAGGATAGCCAAGAAACTGACATCCCACATTAGCTGACAATAAAGTTAACTTGGGTAGAAATTATGACACATGGAGATGAATTTAATGCTTTCCTAGAATACACTTGTGCTACAAAGGTAAGAAATTAGAATGATAAAACCATCAGGTGGCCAAAAGTACTGGCATTCAAACAAAAGTGTCTTAATAAAACTTACGGTAAAATGTGTCATTAAGACTGCTAGAATTGGCAGCTCTGTAGAGACGTCAAAATACTTTTTATCAAATAAGGAAATTGGAATTTGAAGCTAATACTCTTTCCTGCCATTCTCCAGCAGGAAAGAGTATTAGATTCAAATATTCCTGTGGAATTAAGTCTACTGAATAAAAGAACCAGAACGATCAATTCTAGTTTTTCCTTCTTTTACAGATTGAAAAGAAACCAAGCTCTGTCCCCACTTGCCCTCAACCCCAATACAGGACACTACCTTTCAAGTTGTATACAAAACCTCCTGGCAGGTTTGGGCAAGTACAATTCAGATACTGTTATCAAAAAGCTACTCTGATAAGAACAAAACACCAGACCAACATTGAGAATATCCTAGTTAGGCATCACAAAAATCACACTCTCTTAAGAATACGCTCTTTACTGACAAAATTTGGGCCATTATAGCTGTTTCAAAGTAGAAAAGTCCATTTACATGGACATAAACTAGATCTCCGTGTTTGTGTCTATGTGTGTGTATAATTTTCATGCAATGATCTTAAAACTTTGGAGACAAGGATTATTTGTCTAATTTCAAAGCTTGTCCACATGGCAGTATCGATATGCACCAACTCTGCTACAGGGCAGGAGAATGAAGAAGACCATGGCACAATTTCTTTTTAAACAATTTCAGGTTTAATTACATAATGCACCTGTAGATGTTCTAGCATAAACACAGTTGTAAAAATCTACATCCTATTTTAGGGTATTTTCCCACTTCTCATCCTTTAAAAGCTGTACAGTTATAAAAGTGTGACTCTCAAGCAAAATAAACTTTGTGGGGTTTTTTGCAACATACAAAATAAGTTAAACGATTCAGAAGGTCTTGAGCCATTACGTTTCCCCATGACTGTGTCTGGCTATCCATCAGCATGACATGAGGCTCCTGGTCTATGACCAGAACTCAATAAATACAGGTCCAACGAAACCCCAAACACTTAAATTAGCAACTGATGAAAGTTAAGAAAACATATAGTTAGGGTTAACAATTCCATTCTTAACTTACATTATCCAGTGGCAAAATGAAAAAGGAGGGTTACTCAGTCCTTAGTGCATTTTCTAGCTTGTACCGGTTTGGCAAGAAAAAAAAAAAAATCACAAATGCAGTTCCTTTAAAAATGTTTTTTCTTATTCAAAATGTCTAAAGAGCTTAATTAAGACATCTCTACACATCTAATAATTTGTTATGCCCTCTATTATAACTTATGCATAGGATAGACATCTTAAAGTTATTAAAATAAAATCAGCATCTTCACTAACTGAGATCACTAAATGTGCCAGAATTGGGTTTGCAGCATTTCCCAGAGCAAGATGGTATAAATATAAAATGCACACAAACAAACAAAAACAGAACTTACAAGACCAAAATGAGGAGAAGCAGCCATCATGGAATCCTAATACATTTCTGAGATAATTGATATGAATAAAAAAGTGTTGCATGTTCAATCTAAGGTGTTTATATACCAAGCGCACTACATTTTGGCTTTTAACGACTGCTTGCTTGCTGGGCAATAACCCTATCTTCACATGTTACACAGTTCCTTAGCAATTCTTGGCACTCAAAAACTGTCAGATCAATTTCGTTGAAGTGAAATATTTTGAAAACAAACTAAGTGTACACACAACACAATAACCCAGTTTTAATACACTGATAGCAAAAGGCATTGCGTTCAGAATTGGCATAAAAACAATGAAGAAAATCAGCAGTTAGCTTGCCACTTCCAAGGTAGTTTATAGCTACACTCTGGGAATGGTGGATGAAGTAGGAATGGATTTTGTTCTAAGTTTAATAACAGATATTAAGCAGAGGACCAGGTAGATTACAACAGATCTACAGTTTTGGCATTCTCACTTCTTGGGAGAACCAGGAATATATTTTTAGAAAGTCAAACCAAAAAAAGGACCTTCACAACTTTCCTCTAGATTTTCTATAATTAAATGTTCATAATTTCATGTTATATTTAGCCGATTTTGTCAGTGATTTCAAAGGACTCATTTTTATCCTAATATCTAAAGTATGTATACATGTTTATATATATATATATATATATATTCATTCCATTAAAAAAATCTATAGCTGTGAGGCCATACCATGAATTATGGCCCGTTCCATTGTGTTGAGGAAAGGCAGAGTTCACGTTTTCTGAGTATGAACCAGTAGATTCTTTAGGTTCCTTTCAGTTGTATAGCAGTACAAACTAGCGAATCGTGAACAACTCTCAGCCTCACAAACATAAGCTAAAATAGCATTAATTGTGACAAAGGAAATCCCATCAACCCCACTTAAAAATAGCTAACATTTCCCCATCTTACCTCTAAATAACAAGTAAACATCTACATTTTCCTTACTATCGGTACTTTGCTCAAACATATATTACGGATGGGTCCTATTAATTAGAAAAGGAAAACTGGAGTTTATAATAGCCTTTTAAAATTAGTTTAAAAATCTTTTTGCAAAGCTTCCTCATCATTTGAAGTCATTGGTTCTTTGGCAGGTCAAACTTATTAAAAAGATTATCAGTAGATATGAGTCTACTGAATTTGGAACCTTAACCAAATGGAAAAAGATGTGTTCAGGAAACTCAACCTCAATATACCAGGTGTATTCTTGAGAATATCCCTGCCATCTTTCTCTAGAAATGTACCAACATTGGAAAATGTTTTACACAGAACACTATTTCATCAGTACAAATACATAAAACCAAAAGGTGTATTTTCAGTCTTTTTTTTCACATAATTCAAAGCCTCTGCAAGCCTTTGCTTTATGACAATTTAGTTTGTTTTCAAACCTTTACAGAAATTACATTTACAGCCTGAGTACTAAACTACATCTCCCCTTAATACATTTGCTTTACACTACGGAGTTCTGAATCCAAATTGTATTTTAAAAAGGGGGGTTAAAGTACTAAAGGACTCTATTGTGAACCTAAATCCATGGTTAGTACTCCAATAACAAGGACTCAAGATGTTCTAAACCCTAGATGAATTGCTGCTTTCCTATGCACTGTCCAGTTCCTAATGACTGAATTATGCCTTGGGATATAAAATGTTTACTATTTCCAAATTTTAAAAAACTCCTTCAAAGTATGTTCAGAGTTAATATTTCAGTGAACAGGCTCTTTTAGGGACTGAATCTAAATACCAATTAGCAAAGTTGTTTTTGAACTGTTCAACATTTAATCACTCATAATGAATCTCTCTGCATAATAAGAATTTATAAGTATCAGCTACTTGGCTTACATTCTTAGTAAGTGAAAGTTAATGTAATCAGAATGTAAGGTTAGAAGGAATACACTATCAATTTCAAAAACAATTCAAGTTCGGTCAATAACGAGCAGCCCCATATTAATGGGGCATTTGCTGAATGAATACTCAGTCTTCACATGATAAAAAAAATTACCTTTTGCTCTCTGTAGCAGAAGAGTACAAAGAACTCCTTATTTCATATTAGGCATCCTGCAAAAGAAATAATCTACCCATTTAATACTTATCACTTGCTTAACTGAACAGAATAGGTGGAAGCAGGAGCTGGTCTATCCAGAGGTAGAAACAGGGCACATGGGAGTTTCCACACACAGGGGCTTGGCCAGCCGCAGGACTACCAGTAAAACAGTAGAGGGAGACTGGGAACAGGATAAGTCACCGGAACATTCTAACCACTTACCTTGCACTAGTGGGAATCCTTCTATGGCCTGTCTGATAAAATAGGCTAACGTTCTTAAGACTTCCAAATAAAAGAAACGAACCTAACTAGAAAGGAGGCTTGTTAATGAATGGGGCTCCTTACATAGCCCTCTCCTCTACTGTCTGTGAATGTGAGCCCTTCCCTCCCTTCCAGTGGGACATTGTCTCAGAATAAAAATCACAACTTACTTGGAACCACATGCTATTTGTGCACCCTATTTTTAGGCTGCTTTCATTATTTTATTTTTTTATACAAATACATATACATTGCTAGAATCAAAGCAAAAATATTAATGGGCAGGCACTACAGAACTAAAGTGAAACAAACAAAAGAACCAATAACTGAAAAACAACAGCTATAAACTTTCAAGGTCAAAAAGATAAGGTTTTAGGGCAACACCTGTTGAGGAGGGAAAAGAAGGAGTATAAAGTTTCTAGAGAGGTATTTATAATGCAAGTCTAATGCCAGCTTTTTAATAATAAAAAAGAGAAGTGCTTTACTATACACTGACTAGCACATATGCTTAATTTGGAAAGAAAAATTAATGAAGTTCTTGGGCCAGCAGCAGATATGGTGTGTCCATTGCCGGCAACAGACACAACACTGGAACATAAAAACCCAAATCCCAGGGCAAAAGTATTCACAGAAGTAATGGCTGAAGGTTTCAGAATTTGACAGGCAAGGTTTAATCACAAGTGCTACACTTTGTACAATGTTATTTATGGCTCTGCCTGAAATTTTACAGCTGTAACAGAAACTAAAGACAAAGCTCATAATTTAGTGTCAATTACATGTTAGATACACCTTTTCTTGAAACAAAGGGCTTAACTTTTTTTTTTTTTTAAGTGTTGAGATGTTTGAAATGGATGTCATGCCTATTAAGTACATCTGTGGTTCTCAATCAACTCTATGTTGGTCATGTGACTATTAATGAATTTTAATAGAAGTCTAATGGCCAAAGGCAAAAACTACATTCAAACCCTGCTAATATATCCAGGCAGATAAGAAAGTCCAAGACACACACACACACACACACACACACACACACACGCTAAAACTCAAACTAAAAATCTCCCAAAGGAACTGCTTTGTTTGTAGACTTCAATTTGAAGTAGATACTAAGGGCAAGAATAGACCAGTTAAAATTCACCTGAAAATCCTTTCCCCTTCTTCAAATGTGCTAAAATACCACTATCAGCTTAGCATCTCTTCACGTATGTTATGTATAAATGTATTTGTTTCAAAATGATATCTTATATATTTAAATAGGTGGCCAGAACAAAAGAGTTACACCATCTGCAAAGTTTACAGTCCACTGGGCCTTAAAAGAAGACTACACTCATTTCACTAATAACTTTCCATGATAGTAGATTAGAGGCCACCTCATCACTGCCTAAAGCTGTTTTAAATTTGTTGCTAGCACAATCTGGTTGTCAAAGCTTCATTTTACATTTTACTGTACAAATACTTTTCAGATGATTTTTTTAAAACAAGAAACTCAGCTACACCAAACTTAGTTTTTTTAGGATGGTACCTCTTCGGTCTCTTCTTTATTAAGTGTGGTTATCTCCAATAGTAAACAAGTTGATTCATGAATGCTGCTACTAAATGACTTACGTATGATGTTATCTACAATTCTCAAACTGCAACAACACAGACTCGAACTTTTAAACAGTCTGTTAATCATCATCTATGCCATGAATGTTTAAATATAATATATATTTAATATGAAAAAGCTAAAGCACAAGTGCTTTCTCCCACCCCTAATTCGGTTTTCAGCCTCGCAGATTCGGAATGCATTCTTTATCCACCCTTTTTCACAAAGTCAGGAGAGCTCAGGAAATATAAAGTCAAAAATATACAAATCTTTGTTGTTATTATAATAAGATTTCCCCCCCACCCCATGAATGAAATTACCAAGGACCATGAACTTGGAAAAAGAAAATCAAAAGGAATTTACAGCAATTATTTATCTTCAAAGTTCAAAACTGATCACTTCACAGAAAGACTTCAGGATTTGTTGAAATTTTTCTTCTAAAAAGTCATTCTGTAGTGGAGTTTTCTAGGAAAAATAAAACCGCTTTTAATAACTGGCCCGCTGGTGTGAGAGCTACCGTGGAATAAATTAGCACAAAAATGGAAAAAAAGTCTTATAACTGTTCACTGTTACAGACGTAATCAACAAGGTCAGTCACTCTTAAAAGCTCATCTTCGTCCTCTTCTGGTGCCCCTGCCTCCTGCCCACCACTGGTCCCATTGGGAGCCAGGCTTGCACTGGCTGTGCTGTTGTCCTTGGGGGTCTGAGGCTTCTCAGCTGGCTTGCCGATCAAATTCTCAATGGCTTTGCCAGGACTCTGTCCATTGGTGGAAGGTAAGTCCACTAAGCTATAGTCCAATGGGCTTCCCACCTTGCCCACATTTTCAAAGTCCTCTTCCTCATCACTGTCTATCCGATAGGGCTTCTTGGTGCTCTCCTGTTCTGAGGGCAGGACCCTGGGCTGGCTCTCACGGGCAGGCTGATCTGCATCCCCATGGGCATTGTCACAACTCTCCTCCTCGTCTGTCTCAATCCGGTGTAGCCGTTTTCGGGATGGTTTGTCTTCCTCTTCTGCTTCTGAATACTCATCTGCGCTTCGACCCCGCTTTCGAAGTGACCGCTTTGATTCTTTAGCTAGCTCCTCATCTTCAGAGTTCTTGGACATATAGCTCTCTAGAATAAACAGCACATTTAACCATAAACAATTTGAGTACTTCTCCTTTTCCTCCCCATTCACAACGTGTCCTGTTTTCAGACTGGTTTGTACACAAATATGTCCCTTCAATAATAGGCCTGGTTTTTCCTTCCTCTCAGCCCCATAACAATACCCAATAGGATTCATGTGTACCTATGATTTTAGAGAAGAGCAGAATCAGATTTCTTAGCGAACTCTTGCCCAACTCTGGACAACTGAAACACTGTGCTCTTATCCCATGTTATTAAATGTCCTTGCTAGTCTTTAAATGTCTTCCCTTGTCTATACCTACATCTATGTGATCCAACCTAGTCTCATGGCTTGACATGACATGTATATGCTGGTAACTCTCACATTTGTTTTTAGGTAGCCCCTATATCCCAGACTCATGTTATCAAATTGCTCACTCAACACCTATGCTTGGATTTCTAAACAGACATCTCAAACCTAATGTGTTATCTGAGCTTCTAACCCCGCACCTCAAATTTGTGCTATTCTCACCTCCACCTTCTCAGTATTTGACAACTCTATTCTTCCAATTGCTCACTTATCTTTGATTCTTTCCTTTCTACCATCTAATGCAACAGTTCATCCTTTAGGTCTACCTTCAAAATATATTCATAATTTGACTTTTTCAGCTCTTTACTGCTTCTACCCTACTCTTACCTACCATCATCTCTCACCTGGCCTATTTCAATGGCCGACAACCTGGTCCTAGATTCTAACTATGTCCCCTTCAATTAATGCATAACACAGCTACCATAATCAAAAACTTGTCAGGTCATATCACTCCTTTCTTCAAAATTCTCATTATTTCTCATTTACACCAACTAAAATCCTAAGTCTATATACAATGGCCTACTACAATATCCTATGTGGTAGCCAGTAATGACATATGGCTACTTTAAATTTAAATTAGAATTAGATAAAAATTAAAAATTCAGTTCCTCCATTACACTAGCCATATTTCAACTGATGAACAGTCACATGATACTAGCGGCTTATTTGAACAGCACACAGAAGGTTTCCATCAGTGCAGAAAGTTCAACTGAACAGCACTGATACTCTTCAGGGGTTGGCAAAATATTTTTGGAAAGGGCAGTTTCTATTACAACCATTCAACTATGTGGGAAAGCAGTACAGACTAAAAAAAGGGCTATGTTCCATTGTAACTTGATTTACAAAGTGTTTACACAAACAGGTAGGCTATAGTTTGCCGATTATTGCTCAACATGATATAGTCCCTGTTGATCTCCCTGCTTCATCTCATCCTTTTCTTCCTCTCCAACCTGGCCTCCCTTCTATTCTTTGAACATGCCAGGCACAGACTTGCCTTATGACCTTCACATTGTAGTTTCATGAGCCTGAAGCACTCTTCTTAGATAACTGCATGACACACACTCAACATTTCTTTCAGGTCTTGAATCAAATCTTGTCTTCTTAGATATTCACGTGGTGCCGAACCTGAAATTCCAACTACTCTCGCAACCCAACTTTCTCCTTTATTTTTCTCTACAGCTTTTTATTTCCACCAAATAGATCATATATTCTACTTATTTACCTTGTATATTATCCTTCTATCCCACCCCGCTACTAAAAGTGACATGACGAAGTTACCCACTGTTTTTGGCTCTTTTGTTCACTTTCCTATTCTCAGTGCCTAGAATAGTGAATCGTTCAGTAAGTATTTGTTTTTTTATAGTTGAATTAATGAGTTCATATTTGTTTCTAATGACACAAGAAGATAACACACACTCAACCAGAAATTCACCTTCCTTCTTTAGCCTCCGCAATTCAAATATATTTCACCCTTTTCTCTCCTGGCATGGACTTACACATAATTGACAAGGTTCCATGAAAGTAAACAATCTTCAAAACAGATAGTTAAATATATAAAAAAGAAAGAGGAATAGGAGAGAGTTAGAATAATTTAATAAAATAATCTTAGAAAGAATTCTGGGATAACACCAAACACTAAATGGAGGCCCTGGACAGGTGGCTCAGTTGGTTGGAGGGTCATCCATACGCCATAAAGGTTTCGGGACCTGGCTGGTCTGGCTCAGTGGATAGAGCGTTGGCCTGCGGACTGAAGGGTCCCAGGTTCGATTCTGGTCAAGGGCATTACCTTGGTTGTGGGCACATCTCCTGTAGGAAGTGTGCAGGAGGCAGCTGATCAATGTTTCTCTCTCATCAACGTTTCTAACTTTCTATCCATTCTCCCTTCCTCTCTGTAAAAACTCAATAAAATATATTTTAAAAACATAAAGCACACATCTATGTGTGATGAATAGGGAACGCATCGTTTCTGTAAAAAGATGGAAGTAGCCGAAACCGGTTTGGCTCAGTAGATAGAGTGTCGGCCTGCGGACTGAAGGGTCCCAGGTTCAATTCCGGTCAAGGGCATGTGCCATGGTTGCAGGTGCATCCCCGGTGGGGGGTATGCAGGGGCAGCTGATCGATGATTCTCCCTCGTCGATGTTTCTAGCTTTCTATCCCTCACTCTTCCTCTCTGTAAAAAAAATCAATAAATTAAAAAAATGGGAGTAGAAGAAAATAAAAATATTTTTGCATCTGTTAATTAAAAAAAAATTTAAAAAAAAGGTTTCGGGTTCCGTCCCTGATCAGCGCTTTACAGGAGGCAACCAATCTATGTTTCTCTCTCTCACATCATTATCTGTCTGTCTATTTCCCTGATTTGCCCTCCTTCCCTTTTTCCCACCCCATCAAATCAATAAGCAGATCCTCCGGGAAGAATATTTTTAAAAAATGGATATCACAAATTCATATTTTAGAGCTTTTCCTCAACTTCTGGCCTGGGGCACAGTTACAGCCATTAAGAAATAAAAGGCGCCATAGAGAGTCGGCCTGCGGACGCAAGGGTCCCAGTTCCGATTCCGGTCAAGGGCGTGTACCTTGGTTTCGGGCACAGCCCCAGTAGGGGGTGTGCAGGAGGTACCTGATTGATGTTTCTCATCAACGTTTCTAACTCTCTCCATCTCCCTTCCTCTCTGTAAAAAAAGATCAATAAAATATGTTATATAAAAAAAGGAAATAAAAGGCACAAACTGAAGCTTACTGTCAAGATGGAGAGAAACAGTAAGTACCTTGGGTTGGAACTGTCCAGCTGTTTAGGTAATCAAGTCAAAAGTGGTTATTTTGAAATGAGGGCCATAAATAATATGGGAGCAGAAAAAAAAGTCTTACTTAGATCACAATTTTGAGATTACTCTAGTATCCATGAAGAACTTAATTATTACAATGGTGAACTTAAAAATTTGTATCTTGCTCAACCAACGTAGCTTAGTGGTTGAGCACTGACCTATAAACCAGGAGCTCACAGGTCGATTCCTGGTCATGACACATGCCCAGGCTTTGGGGATTGAACCTCAGTAGGGGGCGTGCAGGAGGCAGATGATCAATGAATTCATGACATAACTGTGTAGCCGCTTGATCGGGTAGGAGGCGTGCAGGAGGCGGCCAATTGATATTTTGCTCTCATATCGACCTTTCTCTCTCCCTCTCTATCCTCCCCCCACCTCTTCCTCCTTTTCTAAAATCAATAGAACTATTTTTAAAAACTGTATCTTGCCCTAGCTCAGTAGACAACAGAGCCAAATATCAACAGTACAACAATTGAAATTTCTTTTGAGAACCAAATTTTTTAAACTTAAATTTCTTCTAATGCCACTTCTTCAAAATAGACTCACCCAGGCCATGGTATTTTGTGGAAGAGCCACACTCAAGGGGCCAAAGTGCTGCATGTGACTCATGAGCCGCAGTTTGCTGAGCACAGCCCTAGTTGGTTTGGCTCAGTGGACTGAAGGGTTCCAGGTTCGATTCCAGTAAAGGGCACATGCCTGGGTTGTGGGCTCAAACCCCAGTAGGGAGCATGCAGGAGGCAGCCAATAAATGATTCTCTCTCATCAGTGAAGTTCCTCCTCTCTCTCTCTCTCTCTCTCTCTCTCCCCCTTTCCGTTCCTCTCTGAAATAAAAATATATTTGAAAAAAAAAAAAAAGTCCTCAAGATTAAAAACAACAAGCTGAAACCGGTTTGGCTGAGTGGATATAGCATCGGTCTGCAGACTGAAGGGTCCCGGGTTGGATTCCAGTCAAGGGCATGTACATTGGTTGCGGGCACATCCCCAGTAGGGGGTGTGCAAGAGGCAGCTGGTTGATGTTTCTCTCTCATCGATGTTTCTAGCTCTCTATCCCTCTCCCTTCCTCTCTGTAAAAAAATCAATAAGATATATATTTAAAACAAACAAAACAAAAAAAACCTATATCTTATTAACTAGCATTTATTTAAATTATAAATAGTGACCAGGCATAAAATAAATAATTTTGTCTCAAAGATATTACTATTATATTGAATTTCTTAAAAATGGTATAGAGTTCATTTTACTTCTGCCTTGTCCAAACATCTGTAAATTGGAGATCTATTCCTCACCTTCACTCTCTGAGCTGGAAAGCCTGCGCTTATGAACTCGTCTGATTTCTTTACCACGCCGTAAACTTTTCTGGGAACCTTCACTCTCTGAATCTTCTTTGTAGTTAATTTGTCTTTTCTGGTTCCTCCTTGACCGCCTTCGCCGAGTCTCTACATAATCATCACTAAAGTCATCACTAAGATCACTTTCTATTAAAAAAGAAGCAAAAAAAAAAAAAGTCATATACAAAATTTAAGTTTGTTAAATAGAAATGTGGTTAGCTTGGGTTATAAGAATGCAAAGCTACTAAGAAGAGTTCATTTTAAACAAATTTTAAGTGAATAATAACTTTAAGCCCTTATTTTCTTATTAATAAAGAATAAATCTTTGGGGCTTTTATGCCAAACTTCACATATGTAGCTTGATGACCACAGTCACAACTTCACATAAGTTCTCTCACAGCAAAAAAGTGATGAACCTATCTCAAAGAATTACAAAATTGGATTTATATTCTTTGCTTTTTCTACATGGAATTAAAATCTGCAAAATACATAAAGCTACTTAAACTCTTAAAGCATTGGGAAATAGCACTGTTCTTGTCACTTTGGATTAATAAACCAGAGTCAGGCTATGGCTCTATCTCAACAATATTTCAGAAGTGCTAATATTTTCCACTGAATTATCACATTCAGCCTTATTCTCTAATGGACTTCAAACATTTCAAAGTAGCTAGCCAACAATTTGAAGCTGTTCCAATTGGCCAAATCTGGGACAAATTGAGCATAAATACTGATGGTAATGTTATATCCAATGAGTAAAATAAGAATCCACAAGGACATCTATCTATATAAAAGCCTAAGCAACTGTTACAACCAGTCGCTATGACATACACTGACCACCAGGGGGCAGACGCTCAATGCAGGAGCTGCCCCCTGGTGGTCAGTGCACTCACACAGCCAACCTCCCTTGGTCCCTCCCCCGGGCCAGCCAGCCAGCCAACCTCCCTTGGTCCCTCCCCCTGGTCAGTCAGTCACCCTGATAGAACTGCTCCCCCTGGACTGGGCAAGATGGCCACAACTGCCAGCCAGGCTGAGGGGCCTCACCCATTCATGAATTTGTGTACCGGGCCTCTAGTTCTGATATAAAGAAACAGATATAGCCGAAACCGGTTTTGCTCAGTGGATAGAGCGTCAGCCTGTGGACTGAAAGGTCCCGGGTACATCCCCAGTAAGGGGTGTGCAAGAGGCAGCTGATCAATGATTCTTTCTCATCGATGTTTCTAACTCTATCCCTCTCTCTTCCTCTCTGTAAAAAATCAATAAAATATATTAAAAAAAAGAAACAGATATATAGGAGAGAAAACACTTAACACCAAGTAATTTATATATATATATATATATATGGAATGATGAAATTAGAAATTTATAAACAAATGTTAAAACTAGAGGGCGAAATATCTGATAAAGAGCAGGATATTTACAGTCTCAAAATACATCCCTATAATGTACTTATTAATTATAAAGGGGAAAATAATAGAGACCTAGAGGATATAAATTAGCCATGTAATATTCCTGTAAAAATGTATAATCTGAATTTTATCACAAAGAAACGGAAAAACCCAAATTGAGGAATATTTTATAAAATAACTAGTGTGTATTCTTAAAAAAAAAAAAAAAGTCAAGGCAAATATAGACAAAGTTTGCAGAATATCCCAGATTAAAGGAAACTAGAGACATGAGTAAGCACAATATTTATTCATGGATTGGATCCTGGACTAGGATAAAATATTGATATAAGGACAGTATCAGGACCACTGATGAAATCTGAATGTATACTATTGATTAGATAGTAGTATTATCTATATATATAAAAGCCTAAGCAACAGTTACGTCCAGTCAATCGATCAACTGTTCAGCGAGTCACTATGATGCACACTGACCACCAGGGAGCAGACTCTAAACAAAGGAGCTGCCCCCTGGTGGTCAGTGCACTCACACTGCCAACCTTCCGCAGCTGGCCACCCTCCCAGGGTCCCTCACCCTGGCCGGCTGGCCCCAACTGGCCCCTATCAGGACTGGGCGGGAAGGCCTCGATTGCCCCAATCACTGGCCATGCTGAGGGGCCCCACCGATGCACGAATTCATGTACCAGGGCTCTAGTACCAACATAAAATTCCTGATTCTGATCATTGTATTGTGGTTATGTAAGAAAATGTCCTCTTCTTAGGAAATGAGCACTGATAAAGGGGCATGACGTCTACATTTAGCAAAAAAGTTTAGAAGAAAAGGTAAAATAAAACTCCACAAGTCTGGCAGGTCAAGGATATAATCCTCTTGTTTGTACCACTTCCTGAGTAAGATGTCAGCTACCTATCTGCCAATTCCACAAAACACTGTATTTGCTCTTTTGGCTGCTGGGCCTCCATTTATTGTTAATAGGGATAAGCAGAAGCTATACCATCAACCCCTGCAAATTTATAAAAACTAATGAATTATCAACTGTGATCTAAATGTTAGAAATAATTGGTGATCCTTCTCTCTCCAATAGCTAGATATATGTTCTTGGCTTACTGGCAATCATTTCCAAGAAAATATGAAGATAAAGACTAGACTTGGCACCACAAGGAATCATCAAAATCCTAAAATGAATTTAGTATAAAATTAACATTTTCTTAGAATGTGCTTTATATGAAAAATTTAGTTCTAGCGCGTCATAATAATATAACTCAAAGTTTTATCAGAAAACTTATTACAATTGAAAGGACTTTTATTTTAAAAACTCTTAGCTCCAGAAATCACAAGAATTTATTAAGTTGGTGGGATGTAGACACAATTATTTTTACCAGAGTCTCTACTATTCTCATCAGACTCCTCTTCATCATCATCTGAATAATTTTTCTTTGGGTTTTTTCTCTGCAATCGCCTGCTTTGCCTCATTGGCCTGGCGGGATGTCGTCTTAGTCTTCGGCTACAGAAATCAGTGTCGCTGTCATCGTTGGATGGTGGGTCTTCTTCGCTTTCATCTGGGTTTTCATCAGATACAACAAACTCATCTTGAGATCTGTCCAAGAGAAACCAGATGAATTATAATGGAACTTAAAATTGTGATCCCGGCCCAGCTGGCACAGTTCAGTGGCTGAGTGTCGACCTATGAACTGGTCAGGGCACATGCCTGGGTCGTAGGCTCAATCTCAGTGTGGGCGCAGGAGGCAGCTGATTAATGATTCTTTCTTATAATTTAATAGAGGCCCAATGCATAGAGATTCATGCAAAAATGGGCTTACTGTCCCCTGGCTACTGGCACTGCATTCGCTTTGGCCGGAGCTGCCTTTCTGCTCTGGCCCAGAGCCACCGGGGGTGGTGCAGAACAGCTGCGTCGTCGCCATGGCGAGCATCCCACCCTGCCCCCAGCCACTCAGCTCCTGCATATGCAAATTAACCTTCCATCTTTGTTGGGTTAATTTGCATAGTCACTCCTGATTGGGTGGTAGGCATTGGAAAGGTATGGTCAATTAGCATGTTACTCTTTTATTAGGTAGATGTTTTTATCTCTCTCTCTCCCTCTCCCTCTTTCTGAAGTCAATAAAAGATATTTAAACCCCCCTTCCAAAAAACAAACAAAACTGAAATCATAGTTCTTAGTTCAAGTTCTAACAAGTCCAGCAAATCATAAAATAATGTTTAATGTAACATCTGAATACTTGTATCAATTTTCCTAAAATGAATAAATGATCTGCTTAGGAGGAGTTATGAAGATGAACTGATGTCGATTTTCATACATACATTGCTTTGGCCTCTTGAGATGTCCCCCATTTGCCTTAAATTCAACATCTCCAAAAGTAAACTCTCTCTTCTGTTCTCTAGTCTGGTATTTGAAGCTACCACCCATCTAGGGACTCAAACCAGAAATCCTAATTTATTCTAATTTCTTCCTTTTTAATCTCATATCTAATCATTTATTAATTCCTTGAGTCTACCTCTCAAAGATAATATCTTAAATCATCTTGTACCTAAACTACTATAGCAATTCTCCAAGTAGCCTCTGTAATCTCTAGATCATTTCCCTTCAATACACCCTCCAAAAGAATACCAGAATAAATCTTTCTGAAATGTAAACCTCTTATTAGTCTGGTGTTTAAAACCCTTTGGTAGGTTTTCATCATCTTCATGGAGTCCTATGCCTGACAAACACACACTCCATTATCTGTTTCCTTTTCATCTCTTAGCCACATCTCCAGCAGGACACTCTCTACTGCTTTCCCATACCTTTGCTATGCAGACACACCAGGAATTTCCTTAACATGCCATGGGGTTTTATGTCATTTCTCTGTTTAGAAGAACTTCTTTCTTCATCCTGCTTCTCATCCCAAACTGCCCAATTAGTCTTGCAAATTTCATCAAGCTTGGTTTATATGCTGAAAGAACTCTGCATTATTGTTTCTGTACCTGGTCCAAGGGAAGACTTTCCTAATATTCCATGCTGGATTACTTAGCTCAAGCCAAACCTCTAAGGTTCACTAGAGAATAGTATCCTAATTACTTGTGCTTATCTATGTCTCATATTTGACTAGCAACCACTCATGGACATGATGGTAGAAGGTGGCACAGAAGTCCACAATAAAAGGATGCTCAATTATAGTTAATGAAATTGAAATACAATTTAGAATCATATACAATAAAAGCCTAATATGCAAATTGACCAAATGGCAGAATGACCAGTTGGCAGGGGGCGAGGCTGGCAAGTGGGTGGTGGCAGGCCAGCCAAGGTGGGTGCCAGTGGACAGAAGGTAGGGATAGCAGTTGGGCGGCGGCGGTGGAGGGATGATTGGAGGGCAGGGCCGGAGCTGTCCCCTGGTGGTCAGTGTGCTCCCACAGGGGAGCACTGCTCAGTCACAAGCAGAGCTGACAGCTGGCGAGCACAGCAGCAAGAGCCTCTCCTGTCTCTGCAGCAGCAATAAAGATGTCTGACTGACAGCTAAGGATGTCCATCAGTCGGACATTGGACATTCTCCGAGGGCTCCTGGATTGCAAAAGGGTGCAGGCTGGGCTGAGGGACACCCCGCCACCCCCCAGTGTGCACAAATTTTTGTGTACCGGGCGTCTAGTATTAAATAAACAACCATAAACCTACTTTGTTTCAACCTAAAAATAACCAAGTTTAGCCCTGGCCAGTTTGACTCAGTAGATAGAATGTGGGCCTGCCAACCAAAGGGTTGCAGATTAAATTCCCAGTCAAGGCACTAACTCAGTTGCAAGTTCCCTTCAATACACCTTCCAGTGGCGCATGTGGCAGGCAACTAATCAATGTGTTTCTCTCATATTGATATTTCCCTCTTTCTCTCTCTCTCTTTCTCCCCTTTCCATTCTCTCTAGAAATCAATTGAAAAAATATCTTTAAGTGAGAATTAAAAAGAACAAAAAAAAAAAAAGAATCAAAACTGTTCATAAATCTGTGTTAAATAATCTGAACATAAAGAGATTGTCTATGTGCACAAAACACAAAAGCCCTGCCGTAGCATGGCCAGCTTCTCTGCTAGCACCATAAACCCGAATCTAGGGATTGGGGTCAACTGACAGACCACGCACCCATCACTGATCTTGAACTCATCCTCACTCTCTTCTTCATCCAGGTTGCTGTCACTGTCCAGATCATTTAATCGCCGGCGTTTCTTCCGGCGAGCGGCAGCAGCCCTCTGGGGTCGTTTATTTTCCTTTCTTTCTTCATCCAATATAGTGGAGATATCTTTTCCCCGGTGACCCGTGATGGTGGAGATGTCTTTTCCTCGGCCAACTCCTGAATTCAGTGGTGAAGAGTTGAGGAGAAGAGAGGGAGAGAGGAAGAGGGACAACTGTATATTTATTAAAAGTTTCCCTTTAATATCTAGAAACCGTTCTTATTTGTGCTTAGCAGCTCTTTACTTGATTTATTTTCTTCCTACAAATCTGCTGTTTTCTCACGACTGCAGCTGACAGAGCTCTCATCAAGAGTGTTTGCATTTGTTTGCTGTACTAAATAGAAGTTCACCTTGTAGAAAACATCTTTTTCTTACATTTTGATGTAATTTCTATACCATAATATTCACCCTTTAAAGTGTATATTTCAGAGGTTCCTAGTATAGTCCAAGTTGTACAACTGTCACCACTGAATAATTTCAAAGTATTTTCATCACCCTAAAAAGAAACCTCATACCTATTAGCACTGATTCAAAAATATCTTCTTGAAAGTTGTCTTTTGGACATGGCGTTATAAAGAGGCCTATCAACTTTTTAAAAAATTAACAGTGTATGCAGGACTGAAAAAGTGAGAATTCAGCAGCAAAGGTGTAAGTAAGGCACACGTCTCTGGAAAAGCTAGTGACTTCTTCAGTTCCCCTACAAACAGCCATGAATAACGAATCCCTTCCAGTTTTCATAACTAAATGGAAACCACCATGCTCCTCACTGGAGCACTGGTAATTTGCTATGTAGCTCTTAAATGAAATTACCTTTAAATTATACTACATTAATGGCATGTATTGAAGAGTATGAAATAAACCGATTTTAAAAGGTTAATTTAAAGAAATATATTTAGAGTCAGATTAATCATAATTTTTGATATTTTATAGCAGGACTGATCTAAAAATGGAAAGAAAACAGAAAAGTTTCACTGGGTTTTCCATTTGGAAGCAGAAGTAAATTTATAATCTACTGAGGAACATTTGCATTTTCCATCAGATCAGAAAACAAAACTTTTAAAATAAGTAGTAAGATCCAAGTCTATACACTGACACTGTGTCCACAGATTATTTTGAATCTCAGACTATTAACATCAGCAGTAATTATGATAAGCACTAGGAAAGAAAAAAAAAAAAAAGCTCACTGCTCTAACCAGGGCATTTTAGTTATATTTTATTGGCTGGAGTTACAGTATATGAAAAAGAGAGAATGATAAACAAACACATACCTCCTCCATCAGCCTCTTTGATATCATCTTCTATAGCTTCATCAATTGCTTCATCAAACTCATCAAATCTAAAATACATACAACAATCAGGTTACAGCCTGACACATGCGTGTCAGGGCTGCCTCAGAAGTGAAAAAGGCCGGGTATGAAGCTGCTCTTGTCCACTTTGGGACGGTGTGACTTGGACTACATCCTCTCGCTCCAACTAGCCTCCATTTATTTTGTAAAATTGGGTTTTGTAAATCAGTATCTAATAAATAAATTGTTGTTTTTCACTTTCAAAGATCTGTACCAGGCACCAATAAGTATTTCTGTAAAAAGCCAGATAGAAAATATTCCATGCTTCGTAGCCCACACAGTCTCTGTTGTAACTATTCAAGTCGCCGATCAGTGCAAAAGCAGCCAGACAATACAAGTGAATGATGTGGCTGTGTTCCCAAATAACTTTATTAATGGACACTGTGATTGAATGTCATGCAATTTTCATAGGATGTTCTTCTTTTGGTTCTTTTCTCAACCATTTATAATTATAAAAATCACTCCCAAGGAACGGGCTAAACAAAAACTGGCAGTGAGCTGGATTTGGCCCACAGGCCAGTTTGAAAACCCTAATGATACAAATCACTTGGCAAAGTTAACAAAATTAGTGCCTAGAAATAATACTAAGTTCAAGGACGACATTATTATTGTTATTGAAGGCCATATTATTATTATTACTAGAATTCACATACAGTCAGAATTTTAGAACTATGAAAATGCACTTCATCTCACAAGGGCTGTTTTCAACTTAAAGAAAAAGAACAAGACTGGATGATTCCTAAGAATTCATCATATGCAAAACTCCTTTTATTTTAGAACTGAGATAAGCACAAAGATAAAGTGAATTGCCTAAAACATTTTAATTAATTAAAATGAAATATTCCATTCCAGCCCTTGCTGATGCCGCTCACTGGCTAGAGGGTTGGCCTGAACACCACAGTGTGTCAGGTTCAATAACCAGTAAGGGCATGTACCTACCTGGGTTGCAGATTTAATCCCCAGCCCTGGTCAGCTATAAGGCAACCAACGTGTCTCTCTCACATGGATGTTTCTCTTGTTTTTCTCCCTCCCTTCCACTCTCTCAAAAACTCAATGGAAAAAATATTGAATGAGGATTCACACACACACAAAATCCAACAAAAATTATTTCGTCTGGCCAGTGTGGTTCAGTGGTTGAGGGTTAAGTGTGTGATTTAATTAAATCTATGGACCAAGGCACATTCCTGTGTGGGTGTGCAAGAAGCAACCAATCAATGATTCTCTCTCATCATTGATGTTTCTCTCTTTCCTTCTCTGAAATCAATAAAAAAGTATATTTAAAAAAAATTCTTTTATTGTAACTATTTCCATATATTTCATACCTATAACTTATACATTTCCGTGTTCTTGTTGATCTTCTTTCAAGCAAGTTTGCTTTGGATTTTTTTGAATCTTTTTTCTTTTCTTCATGATCTTCAGAAAAATCTGGCTCCTGGTTTTATGAAAATAAATACATTTTATTACTCAGGACAGAACAAAGTTCCTTAGGACTAATAGCTTCTAATGTCCCTCTAGGTAGCACATGTGGAAGGTTTGAAAAAGATGATCCCCCCAAAACTGAGTGAACATGGCAACACTATGTACAGACTTAAAAAATATTGATAATCAAAATAAACACTTCTGACTCTGGCCAGTGTGGCTCAGTTGTTTGGGCATCATCCTATGCACCAAGTCTGCCGGTTTGATTCCCGGTCAGAGCACATGCCAGAGTTGTAGGCTCGATCCCTACCCACTTTGGGTGGAGGGGGGGGGGGGGGGAGTGCAGGAGGCACCCATCAATGTCTCTCTCTTAAAAAAAAAAAAAATCAATAAGAATATTTTTTTAAAAAGCACTTCTATATTAAAATTCTTATGTTTTTGTGAGTTTATAATGACTCTTTTAAAAAGAATCCATCGGGGGAAAAGGAAACATAGGTAAAACTTTAGACAATTAAAACAAAAAAAAGATGCCCTAATCAGTTTGGCTCAGTGGATAGAGCCTCGGCCCATGGACTAAAGGGTGCCGGGTTCAATCCTGGTCAAGGGCAAATGCCTGAGTTGTGGGCTTAATCTCCAGAGGGGGGCATGCAGGAGTCAATTACTCTATGTTTCTAACTTTTATCCCTCTCCTTTCCTCTCTGTAAAATCAATTTTTTTTTTTAAAAAAAAGTATATATATTTAAAAATCATGACGTTTTTCCATCAGTAAATTTTTAAACAAATAATTAGGTAAGTTGAAAAAAGATATAATGGATTTAGAAGAAAGGGGCATGATACTGAAGGAAAAAATAACTAACCAAGACAGGCTACTTAAGTGTGTGATTTAATTAAATCTGAATTGAACCTGTATGGAACTGAGAAAATTTCTTCATTTCAAATAAAAACTATGATACATATACTCTCACTCATGAGATATTCTTCTTAATTATAAATTAAGCTAGTGAGTGCAAAAACAGTGAAATCTCTTCAAAGAAACCAAACTATAAGAACACAAATTGAAGGTTTTGATAACCACAAAAGACTAGAATTAAAAACCAGCTCTCCCTAAAGTATTCTTTAGACAATTTCCATAAACAGCATATAAAGAAGCTGAAACCAAATGAACCAATTTAGGTTAAAGACAAAACAAACCACAAGAAGCTCCATAAGGTTAGCTGTAAATTTCATTTGGATGTAATATTTCAGGGCTGTCTGCATGCACGTAATCATGAGGGATTATGGGTGATTCTTTAAGGTCCTAAGTTTTCATTTTTAATAAGTTATGTAACATGAGTAGTTTCGAACTACTCATGTTACATAATGTGGGATACAATTTAGAACAATTATGGCAATTTCCTCTTTAAAAAATACTATAAGCCAGAAACTTACTTGTGGAGGAATGATGTTTTCAATACTGATACCCACATACACCAAGCGTTCTTTCCTTTAAAAAGTGAAAAACAAGCACATAGGCAAGATGAGATTTGCTAAAAATAGCAGTGTTATGAAAACATTACTAACATAGACAATACTAAAATTATGATTTTATGGTAATAGCAGAGGCAAGGTTACAAACATGTTAACTATTATCTATAAAACTTACAGTATTGGTATGTGTAGGAAGCACAAAATTTCCTAAAGGTTTGAAAATTGTGGCTTTAGAAGTGACTTACACAGAGAGAAGGGGGTGGGAGGTTGGTGGGAAGGAGGAAGGAGATGAAAAATACAAGCTTTCAATTATAAAACAAGCCAAGGGATGTAATGTACAGCATAGGGAATAGAGTTAAGAATATTGCAATAACTACATATGGTGACTGATGGTTATTAGACTTTGTGTTTATCATTTTGTAAGGTATATAAATATTAGATCACAATTTTGTATACCTAAAATTAATATAATATTGTATGTCAACCATAAGTAAAAATAAATTTTAAAAAAATGTGATTTATACTAGTGAAATAAATCCTGTAACTGAAACAGACAAGGAAACTGAGGTCATGCTATGACTCACTGGCAAAGTTATTAGATAAAAAGCGAACTTTGAATAAACTAGATCTTTGTTAGGCTGAGAGTTTTTAGTAATATTATCTGGGTGACACAGCTATCATCTCATAACAGTAAATACCAGTATAAAAATAATTCATGTAAGAGAATTATATCAAAGTCCCAGTGAGTGATACTAGACCATTCGCTTCTTGTTCAAAGAGAAGACAAAAAGCAATGCAGCCACATGAGTGTGTACTGTAGGATGCTTACAATGAAGATATCTTCATCTGGATTTAAAAACTAATGACATCTTCATAATTTCATTTCAAAGAAACCGAGCTATGTTGATTTTAATTCAACAAATTTTACATAACAAATTATTATATCCAATTGGTGCAACTTAACTTTCTCCCAAAGTTAAATTGATTCTCCAAGGACAACTGAGCTCTTTATACACATGCCAGTATATGGTGAACTGAATAGAAATACAGAAGACAAGAACAGTACTAGCTGAAAATAACAGGGAAGGCTTCATGGATAAGTCAGAACGTGGGCTCTCTGGTATAAAATACTAGAAGCCCAGTGCATGAAATCAGTGCTCGGGTAAGGTCCCTAAGCCTGGCCTGCGATCAGGGCCATCTTCCCGGCTGCCCGCAGCTGGCCCCACCTACTGCCACCATCCAATCCTGTTCCCCATCGGGTGAAAGGACTGAGAGGTTGGCTGTTCCCGCCCGCTTGCTGGCCCCGCCTCCCACCACCCGCACCCCCTGCCACCCAACCCTGGTTCCCCATTCACCATCAGGTGATTGGAGCCTGCAGGCCAGGGAAAGGGACCGAGAGGTGGTCAGTGTGCCTCATAGAGGCTGGTCCAGCAGTTGTTCTGGTCGTTCCGCCCTTAGGGTCGATTTGCATATTACCCTTTCATTATATAGGATAAAGGCCTGGTGCACAGGTGGGGACTGGCTGGCCTGCCCTGATGGAGGCCCCGGATTGGGGTGGGGGACCCCATTGGAGGGTGGGGCCAGCAAGGGTGTGGGGCCGGTAGTTCTGGTCTCTGGTCATTCTGCCGTTTCAGTTGCTGGGCTTTTATTACATAGGGTGTTTGATACATTTGTTCTTATATTAACCAACTTTACTAAGACCAGTTTCATTTTCTGTATCTCAAAATATCTACTTTCATGTGACCATTATTTCTCTTAACTCAATTGAAAAAAAAAAAAAAAAGTCATATTCACATTAGGTCATGATTTGTGTCAGGCTTGGAAATCAAAAGGTAAATAAGATATAGTTCTTGCTC
The DNA here is from genome assembly GCA_036971965.1 of Nyctalus aviator. NCBI lineage: Eukaryota > Metazoa > Chordata > Mammalia > Chiroptera > Vespertilionidae > Nyctalus > Nyctalus aviator. Next base: position 42,256,720 of record CM072929.1, read on the forward strand.
TCACAAATAGAAAGAATTAACTAGTGTCCATTATGAATAAGGACAATGGAAACATGAAAAAGAGACTTTGAAGAGCTGAGAAACTGGGGAAGGCTTTAAACACTTGAGTAGAATACTGAAAGTAGGTATGATTTCTCATCACAATATTCTCTTGCTCAGTAATCTATGGAAAGATATATCTTCCACCAATATACCTCCACCACCTGCTCAAGGATCATATTGAGCCCAGACTTTACTATCGTTACTTATAACTATACCACATCTAAAATCTCCATCACAGCCGAAACCGGTTTGGCTCAGTGGTAGAGCGTCGGTTTGCCGACTGAAAGGTCCCGGGTTCGATTCCGGTCAAGGGCATGTACGTTGGTTGGTGCGGGCTCATCCTTGGTTGGGGGTGTGCAGGAGGCACCTGGTCGATGTTTCTCTCTCATCGACGTTTCTAACTCTCTATCCCTCTCCCTTCCTCGCTGTAAAAAATTAATAAAATATATTTTAAAAAAAATAAAATCTCCATCACAGGATCCTATTCTCTGACTTCTACTAGCTTACTTTCCAGCTCACTCCCTCTGGTACACCAATTTCAGCAATCCCCTGACTCCAGGAGGATCTCTATCCATTGACCCTACCCTCTTTTTACTGTCCATCACTCCCTTTGTGCCTTACTTTCCCCCTTACCTAGCTTAGACTCCACAGTCCTGATTATAAATACTCCTTTGTATACACTTTTAATTCTTTGTCTCTTTCTCTCCTCCCCTCTGGAAAATTCCAACCCTGATTAAATCCAACTCTCTACTAGCAAAGCATTGCTAAGTATAGAACTATGAGAATTCCCAAATAATTTCTGGCACCAAGTTCTGAAAGGGACGTTTATAAATCAGTTGAATCGACTTCTGAAACACCAGATTTCACAGAGCATCACAGCTCCATCTCTGTAGACAGTTGCTGGCTAGTCACTAATTACTCATTGGCACATCCTTCTCTCCCACCACACTATACAGAGCCCTTTTAGGTAGAGACCACATAACATACTTCATGTTGATTGCCTGGCATAAAGTAGGTGTTCAATAAATGTTGGTTCAATGTTGAATAAATACATGAGTACGGGAAAAAATGCTCTTGTACTCTGATACAGAGAATAAACAAGGCTTTAAGTTGTTAGGATGAGCATTACAGAAATTATTACATATAAAAATGCTCACAGTCAAAAATAGATGAAGACCCTTGGAATTCATAGTTAATCTATTATTTCTTTGCGAAACATATATATTTTGCTCTGTAGAGCCCCTAAGATTCATACATATACATGTATAACATATAATGAAAGCCTTGTTTAACCAGTTTATTGGTGAGAACTGACAATTAGCAACAATTCAGTTAACTGGCCTTGTGCCAGATTGGTCTCCCTGTAACAATCTTTCTGTGATCCAGTTTCATATTGGACGTAGTGTGTGACCTAAAGCCATAATTACAGATGTGCTTTTAAAGAATGACATTTAAGTAAAAATTACCAAGAGTAAAAGAGAAAGCAAAAGAACTAGATCAATAGTGTTATCACATACTGTGGCACATTTTAACATGGATTTCTAAAATTAAAATATATTTCTTAAAAAACATATACTAGTATTTTTAAAAAAATACATACTTTATTGACTTTTTTACAGAGAGGAAGAGAGAGGGATAGAGAGTTAGAAACATCGATGAGAGAGAATCATCAATCAGCTGCCACGGTACATGCCCTTGCCCGGAATCGAACCTGGGACCTTTCAGTCCGCAGACCGACCGACGCTCTACCCAATGAGTCAAACCGGTTTCGGCTATACTAGTATTTTCTTTTCTTTCTTTCTTTTTTTAAAAAAATATTTTTATTGATTTTTTTTACAGAGAGAAAGAGAGAGGGATAGAGTTAGAAACATCGATGAGAGAGAGTCATCGATCAGCTGACCCTTGCATACCCCCTACTGGGGATGTGCCGGCAACCATGGTACATGCCCTTGCCCGGAATCGAACCGGGGACTTTCTGTCCGCAGGCCGACCCTTTATTCACTGAGCCAAACCGGTCCCGGCTATACTAGTATTTTCTTAATTGCAGCAGTATGGCCTTCAGTGTATGAGGGAATAGTAAAAGAAGTTTCACCACTGTACTAGCTGGTTTGGCTCAGTAGACAAAGCATCAGCCTGTAGACTGAAGAGTCCAAGCTTAGACTCCAGTTAAGGGCGCATACCCAAATTACATTTTTGATCCCCAGTCGGGGGCGCTGCAGGAGGCAGCCGGTGAATGATTCACTCTCATCACTGATGTTTCCTTCTCTCTCTCTCCCCCTCTCCCTTCCTCTCTAAAATCAATAAAAATATATTTAAAAAAGAAGTTTCACCACCTTTTCCACATATAGAAATATAGTATCATCATGGGTCAGCACCATCATAGGCCTCCAAACAATAAGAAGATATAATCTGAGTAGCAGGATAATTATTAGTAGTTGATCTTTTTGCCTTTTAGAGATAATACATTTTCTTCCAAGCTCTTGAAGGGTCAGACAATTAGCTATTGACACTGCTAAGTCAAATCAGCTTCAGAACATGAAAATACTGCTCATTTCTCAGGATAGACAGATTTCCAAACGACTAAGGCAAAGGGACAATCTGATTTTCAATTATGATTTAATTTTAAGCAACTCAGGTGGTTTTCCACTGCCAAAATAAAAACAGGAGCAACTCTACACATCACAATAACACTAACAATTTTATACAGGACTGTCACACAGTTTCTAAATACAAAAATATTTAGGAAACCATTTAAACTAAGCACCATCCATTATGAGCCACAGAGTTCAAACTGATTAATAAAGAAAAAAACAGGATTTGGAGGCTGAACCCATTTTTAAAGTTTGCCTTTGCACAGAGCAAATTGAGATTATGAAATGATCTTTAGGTAAGCTAAATTTTAAGGAAGGGGGAACAATGTGACAGCAGGTAAAAGTTACAGTTATGACAAGTGAAAGTAATAAGAACAATCAGAAAACATTGCTTAGATTATCTTATACTTTGTGCAAATGAGCATCAAGTCCTGATTAATCCTCTAAAAATTCTCTTCAACATCTCCACTTTATTACCACAACTGTCCTAGGTCAGGCCTCACTGGCTCTCATGGACTCTACCGCAAAAGCCTCAACTATAACTCTGGTTCTGAGAACCCCTCTTTTGATGGCTCCCCCACTGCCTATAGAAAATACAGTGGTACCTCGTTTCTCAAACGACTCCCATTTCGAACAATTTGCTTCTGAGCCTGACAACCCTTTCATGCTGATACCTTATGATGAGTCACACATCTCAGGTGACAAACAAAAGAGAGAATATGTGAGGATGAGTCAGGTTACTACTGTCAAAATCTCAGAATATTGTGCTGTGAATAGTTTTGTCTTTTTGCTTTTGTTGCTGCTTATAATTATTAAGTTTCATTTTTTACTGTTCATTTCTTTTGTTATATTTTCATTGACATTTCATGTCCTTTTTGTTTTTAAAGTATTTATAGATTAAACAGTACAATAAACATATACTGTATATAAGAAGGGTTAAAACAGGGAATCAAGGACTACATCAAAATAAAAAGTTTTTGCACAGCAAAAGAAACCATCAATAAAACAAAAAGAGAGTCTATGGGAGAAAATATTTGGCAATGATACATCTGATAAAGGGTTAATATCCAAAATATATAAGGAACTCATACAACTTAACAAAAGGAAGACAAACAACCCAATTAAAAAATGGGCAAAGGACCTAGATAGACACTTCTTCAAAGAGGACATACAGAAGGCCAAGAGACATATGAAAAAATGTTCAAAGTTATGGATCATCAGAGAATGCAAATCAAAACAACAATGAGGTACCATCTCACACCTGTCAGAATGGCTATCGTCAAATGACAAGTGCTGGTGAAGATGTGGAGAAAAGGGAAAACTTAGTACATTGCTGGCGGGAATGCAGACTGGTGCAACCACTGTGGAGAACAGTATGAAGTTTCCTCAAAAAATTAAATATGGAACTGCCATTTGACCCAGTGATCTCACTTCTACATATCCTAAGAAACCCGAAGCACTAGTCAGAAAAGCTGTATGTGCCTTTCTGTTCATAGCAGCACAATTTACAATAGCTAAGATCCGGAAACAGCCCAAGTACCCATCAGTAGATGAGTGGGTAAAAGCTGTGGTACATTTATTCCATGGAATGCTATGCTGCAGTAGAAAAGAAGAATCTCTTACCCTTTGAGATAGCATGGAGGGACATGGAGAGTATCATGCTAAGTGAAATAAGTCAGACAGAGAAAGAGAAGGATCACATGACTGCACTCCTATGTGGAATCTAAGTAACAAAATAAACTAATGAACAGAGTGGCTCCAGAGACTTGGAAGCATGGAATAAAGAGCAGAATCTCAGAGGGAGGGTGCGAGTTAATCAACCAAAGACCTTGTATGCATCTATGTATAACCATGGACACAGACAATAGGGTGCTGAAGGGTTGGGAGGGAGAAGAAGGGGCGAGCAGGGGTGGGCAACGGGAGTAAAGAGGAACATATATAATATTTTCAACAATAAGGAATAAAAAAAGGACACAAGCCCTAGCTGGTTTGGCTCAGAGGACAAAGTGTCATTGGCCTGCAGACTAAAGGGTCCCAGGTTCAATTCCGGTCAAGGGCATGTGCTCAGGTTACGCTCTCGATCCCCAGTAGGGGGCATGCAGGAGGCAGCCAATCAATGATTCCTCATTGATGTTTCTATCTCTCTCTTCCTTCCTATCTGAAATCAATAAAAAAATATATTTTTTAAAACACACACACACACACACACACAAATCATTTGGAGGCTCTGGAATGGATTAATTCAATTTACATTATTTCCAATAGGAAAAAATGATTTGGTTTTTTAACACCTTTCCAGAACAAATTAAGTTCAAGAACTGAGGTTCCACTGTAATTCAAATTCCATAACCAGGTATGCAAAGCTGTTCACAATTTGGCCTCAATCTGCTTTTATAGCTTCATCTCCTACAAGTCTTCTCTCACTTTCATATTTTGTCTTTAATCACATTTGTGCCCTTTGCCTAAAATATCCTTTCTCTGCATGCCCACCGATATAATCCCAAGAACATCTTCCTGATAAGCCCAACCCCTCAAACTCAAATCCACTTCACAGTGTTCTTGTATTGCTCTGAAGAAACCTCAGTTTGTCTACTTAATTGTATCACTGGCTCATATGCCTGTATTCTGATAGAATTACCCCAGGTAATTGGAAGCTACGTCTTATTCCTCTTTTCAGTTGGGTACATAATAGGTCTAAATGTATGTTTAGCAACAGAGTAATCAAAGAAGGAACAAATAAATGTAAATAGAAACATGCTGTCTAGATTCTGAGTTCCCTTTTAAAGATTAGGCTCAATTCTAGTTTAATCTCCTCCAACAAACCTCTCAATTGCTTTAGATCAGGGTGCAGTGGCATACTGAAGAGGGAAGCATCTTTTCTGGTCGGTGGGACGCAGTTCAGCATTCATATGCTCTCTATTGCACGTGTGTGAATTCTGCCCACCCAAAGACATGACACACAGGAAACTAAATCAAACACTACTTCTTATAGTTTTCTTGCACTCACTACATATGTAGGTACATATCCCCCACAATACTTGGACCAATATTTATTCAGAGAAGATTCTGATAAATATTTTAGTGCAGGGCTTGGCAAACTTTTCCTGTATAAAGACAGATTAACAAATTAGGCTTGGTGGGTCACAAGGTCTGTGTTGCAACTACAAAACTCTGCTGCTATAGTACAAAAGCAGCCACAGACAATAAATAACACATGAGCATGGCAGTGTTCCAATAAAACTTTATTTAAGGTCAATGAAATCTGAATATATAATTTTCAGATATCATGAAATGAGTGTTGTTTTGATCTTCTTAAAATATATTTTGTTGATTTTTTATAGAGATGAAGGGAGAGAGAGAGATAGAAAGCTAGAAACATTGGTGAGAGAGAAATATCAATCAGCTGTTTCCTGCACAACCCCTATTGGGGACGTGCCCACAACCAAGGTACATGCCCTTACTGGAATCGAACCTGGGACCTCTGAGTCCGCAGGCCAACGCTCCATCCACTCAGCCAAACCAGTTAGGGCTGATCTTCCCCCCCCAAATCATTTAAAACAATACAGACATCTTTAGTTAGTGGGCAATACAAAAACAAGAAGCAGGCCAGAGATGGCCCACAGGTGATAGTTTGCCAATCCCACTTTAGACAGACACATCGATCTATATTGTAAAACAATTCTGCCATCAAATTCCCAAGTAAAATATTAACACACATATGACAATACCTGCGTTCAGCACGCTCTTTCTTCTTTAAGGCAACATCCAAATCCTGCAATTGTTCTTCTAATTTCTCACACAGTAGTTTCTGAAATAGCCAAACACAAGAACATCATTTTAACACCTTTCCACAATCATTTGTCACTTGCATGTTAACTTGTGGATAGCTATGCTCTGAGAGCTGATAAGGGGCCACATATGGGTGAACACTGAAATGTCCTCATGTTTTATTAAATACAGTGGTGCCCTCAACATTCACTGAACTAAAGATGAGCACAGTAGCTCTCATGTAAAGCACATATCAGAGAAACGTAGATCCTTGCCAGAAAACACATTCAATTACTGTTTAAAATAGCATTTGGTTCATTGTGTATAGATAATAGTGATTTAAATTTTTTTAAATCTGAAGACATTTTTAAGGGAGAGAGTTATATGTGCAATGAAATACAATGGTGCCAATAATCACTCGTCTTAAAAAAGAGAAAGAAAAAATTTACAAAACCATGCCACATGATTACTGGGACAAAACAGAATTGAAGAATTTTAACTGATAAAGCTATGCTAAGTCACAGAAGTCCACTTCACTGAAAAATGCAATGCAGCCCATCAACTTTAAACCAAAATGAGACTGGGCTTGTGAGAGAAAGGACCCCTTGGGCCCAGTGCACAGATATATCCTGTTCTTCAACTTAAAGAAATACTTCACCTGATTCAAAATAAGAGATAAATAGAATCCATATTTCTATTCATAGACTATCATAATGGTATATAATTCATGAAACCATCTACAAAACTACTGACAAAGGGAGGCAGGCAGAAATGAAAAAGATGACACAAAGGGATACATAATATGAAGAAACTATTTCTTAGCTTGTATATTATCTTAATTTGGGGTTCTTTGTGCCTTTAACAAATGAGCAGGGTGGGAGGAAGAGACTATAATTTTACAAAAATTACAGATCTTCTGAGAATTGCTTTAAAAAAAATTAATTTAAATGCTCTCTAAGAGATAATAGTAAAGGGTAGCCTTTTCAAAGTTTCTAATTTCACAGAAATTTAAACAAGAGGTAAACCATATTTACAAATTGTTTTGAAGATATAAAATGTTTAGTAACTGTCAAGAAGTATTACTAATTTGATTATAAAACCAGACTGGAAAAAGAGAGGTGTGCAGGATCATACATGTTGGCAAGGGGGGCAGAACCATTCTCCATCAGGGATGATCATCAGAGGGGGGCGAAGGCAAGCGGTGTGGTAGCCACTGTCACAAGAGTCGCACAGAAGAATCTGAAATAAACCAGATATTAACACCAACCTAACTCCATGACTAAAATTCAGTGACTCAAGTTAAAATAAAGATATTTCTTAGCACTATTCTAAGAATATGCTATACTTTTTATTTGTATAATAAAAAAGCTCTGATAATTAGGGATCTAACATGCCATTAAATATAAATAAAAATAAAAACTAAAAATATGGTAAAATATAAAATTAAGTGAAAAGTAGCAAGTACTTTCTGAACTAGAGTTGCAATCCTTTTCTAGTGTGCCATGAGAGCTGCAAAAATAAATTTTTTATAAAACGTTTATATAAGGCTCAAGTATCACAAACTACACTACCATACATAGGAATTTAAAAATCTACTTTTAATAGCATTTCAATAACCAATCTGTAAAATCACTCATGGTTAATTTTATCATATAAATTTAAATGTGGAAGGAACTGTAGGAAGAGGGGAAAGGAACTACACTTAGGATCATCATGTTCAAATACAAAGTCTTAACCGATATTCTTTGTTATTTGACTTAAGATGACCAACTCTCTAAAATTTAAAATGCTACATTATGAACACTTGACTTAAAAAAAAAACAACTTACCATTTTAAAAATTTTTTAGATTTACAGAAGAGTTACAAATATAGTAGAGTTCCCATAAACTCATTACTCAGCTTCCACAAATGTTAACATCTTACATAACCACAGCACATTTACCAAAATTAAGAAATCAACATCAGTACAATATTACTAACTCAACAACAGAATTTATACTTCGAAGAATACTAGTCAGATATTATGTAGTTCCCCTCAACCTGGATTTGTTTGATGCCTTCTCTTGATTAGACTGAAGCTATAAATTTTGGAGATAAATCCCACCAAGATGAAGTGCCCTGTTCACTGTGTCATGTCTGAGGATACATGATATCAATCTGACTTATTACTGGTGATAATTAACCTTTATTGCTTGGTTCTAGTAGTTGGTTTTCATCACTTTAAAGTTACTAATTTTCACTTTCCAAACTTCAGTCTCATTAGATGTGGTAAGTCCAGCTCATGCTCAAGGGGAGGGAAATTAAGTTCCACTCTCTAGAGGGAGGAATTACTGAAGAATTTGTTGATAGAAGGTAAAACTTCCATAGCAATGAATAATATGTTGAAGCTATGCAAATATTCTGTTTTTCCTTCAAGTTTCACCCACTAGTTTTAGTACTTCAGTGGATCTTGCTTACAATAATTACTACTGAGGTGTTCTAATGATGATTCTCTATTTTTCTTATGTCTTATACATTTGTTATTTGGAATTCTTCTGTAAAGAAATTATGCCCCTTACCCCACATTTACTTGTTTATTCAATTATGTATGTATATCAGGGTGAATTAATGAATATTTATTTTATTCTTTGGGTTATAATACAAAACTACCACTTGTCAAATTCAAATGTTCTAGCTATGGACACACTAGGAGCTCTTCCAGGTTGGCTGTGTCATACCCATCTTTTAAAAAATATATATATGTATACTTTTATTAATTTCAGAGAGGAAGGGAGAGGGGGAGAAAGAGATAGAAACATGATTACAGAGAATCATTGATTGGCTGCTTCCTGCACACTCCCTACTGGGGATCAAGCTCGCAACCAGGCATGTGCGCTTGACCAGAACTGAACCCAAGACCCTTAGTCCACAGGCCGGCGCTCTGTCCACTGAGCCAAACCAGCTAGGGCTGCATCCCTTTTTAAAAAGCACTTCCTCACTTCCCAGGACTATAGGATACTCCGCACATTTATCTCTATATATAAAAGGCTAATATGCTAAGTGTCCAATTGTCTAATTGGTCATTATGACACTAACCACCAGGGGGCAGATGCTCAATACAGGAGCTGCCAAGCTGCAGTGACTTGGCAGCGCTGGTTCTCAGGTGACGCACCCCAAAACCAGAGAGGAGGGAGCCCGATTTCTCAAGGGGCATCACAATTCCACCTTCAGCCATAGGTTATGCTGTTGCTGAGGCACTGTCACCCCGAATCTGGTTTACTGCGCACTTGTGTTTGTGTTCCACACCCTGTATGACAGCAACTTTGCAGAGTGCCCTCTTGCATTTCAGGCTCCCTCAGGGGATGTGGGAGAGCTGGTTTTGGCTGGATCCCCGCAGGCCAGACCAAGGAACCCCACCTGCCAGAGGAACCCCGCTCACTCCTTTGAGCCATGGTGCCACCCTAGGCACAGAATAAAGGATCATGGGTTCAATTCCCAGTTAAGGGTATGTACCTGGGTTGCAGGCTCAATCCCTGGCTTGGTCGAGGCGTGCATGGAGGCAATCAATCAATGTGTCTTTCTCACATCAATGCTTCTCTCTCTCTCTTCTCCCCCCTCCCCACTCTTCCACTCTAACAGCAATGGAAAAATATCCTTAGGTGAGGATTAAAAAAAAAAAGCGGGGGTGGGGGGCATTAGGAAACAACAGAAAAAGAGTACAGCTGCTGATTTTCACTTTATTTAAAGGGCAGAAAAGACCACTATATCATATCTTCTTTTGGCTTTCCTCCACACAAAATCTTGACCTAATTTTCACAGCCTGATGATCATAAAAATGCTTAGAAGGGTCTTATCAGGGTAATTTGAGCATCTACTCTCCTCTTATATGTTTTATTTGAGCCCTCTGAAACTACTAGAATATGATAAACTTCACTGATTAGTTTCCATATATGAGTTCAACATTAAGAAAAAAACAAAGTAAACCACAAAAAACTTTAACCCAGCACATAATAGATGTGTTAGGCAACTTTACAAAACATTAAAAGCAACCCTCAGAAGAAGTATGTGGTATTATTCCTCTTTAGATAATGGAAATATCAAGATACAGAGAAGGGAGCACCTGATCAGTGGTGGAAGCAGGATCTGCTGCCAAGTCTGTCTGGTCCATGCTTTTCCCATCACACCACACTGCTTTCTAGGAAAAAAGAGCCTTGGAGAACCACTTCATGTGAATTTTCCAAACTTTAGAGGATCTCAAAACGTTTCTGATCCACACAATTCTACCCATGTGGAAGCATCTTTCTTTACATTTCCTTCTATTTAATAGTTGGAGCCTGTCTTTAAAGTCAAATGTATTCAAAAGAACAGAATAGTTGCATAGAATTGGGCATATCAAGAGTGTTTCTTCAATAGGCTCTTTAGAAAGCACTTAGGAATTGCAGAAATCCTATATAATAAAAGGGTAATATGCAAAGTGACCGAACGGCAGAACAATAGGTCACTATGACTCGAAATTACCACCAGGGGACAGACGCTCTAGGTAGGAGCTGCCCCCTGATGGTCAGTGTGTTCCTACAGGGGGAGTGCCACTCAGCCAGATGCCGTCGTGAGTGCAGTGGTGGTGATGGGAGCCTCTTCCACCTCTGTGGCAGTGCTAAGGATGTGCTACTGACATCCCCGAGGGCTCCCTGACTGTGAGAGGGTGCAGGCCGGGCTGAGGGACTCATGCACCAGGCCTCCAGTATATCATATATATATATATATATATATATATATATATATATATATATGTGTGTGTGTGTGTGTGTGTGTGTGTGTGTGTGTGTGTATAGGAACTGGTTTTCCTGATTTAGATTACTTACTTATTTGGTAAGAAAGTTCCATGTAAATTGGTCACTATCCTTCTGAAATTATATCTGAATATATTTGTACTCTAAAATTTTTTTAGAATTGCCCATTTCCTAAAGTTGTAAACCCTACCAGGTTAACTACTTGATTTATACGTTGTTACAGAAAGGCCATAAGGCCTCCGGCCTTACTTATTTACAGGCTGGCACTTCAGAACAGTACAGAAATATTCGAATAATATCATAGATTTGTGAGAGAAATTAGGAGTGTATTCTTATTAAGAGGAAATAACAACAGCTAGCTAGGCAGAATAAAAGCAAGATCCTGACCTTCCCAGAACTGGGTTATTCAAGAAATAGAAATAAAGGTTATTTTCACACACAAGCTCTGCAGCATTAAAAAAATTCAAATCATGATCAAGCCCAGAAGAGTTAGGCTTTGGAAAACCATAGCATGCAGGTAAGGTGAGTATTACGCACTAGCTCAGGATGGTTTGGAAGGCCACATTTTTTGCAGGGTTCATCATCATCCGCTATGACAGCTTCTTCACTCTCCTTTTCTCCTTCCTCTTCTGAAGCTGCAGACGATTTTTCACTGTCAGATACTTCACTTTCATCGTTGCTGGAATATTTCCACCTGCCACGTGTTCGAGAACCAGTCCATCGAACTTTGCCTTTGGTTTTTACCTTGTATAAAAGAAAAAAATTGGGATAATTTGTGTAAGAATATAAGAAGAAAAACTATTATATGTCCCTTGCAGAATATATAGTCAATACATAAAAAAAAGAAAAGAAAAGAAAAAAAAATTATTGTAGCTTTTTCACAGATATACCTACTATTTAATTTTGGTATACATCCCACTATGTTTTCTATTTTGGGGGGTATTATGATAAATACTATCTTATAAGTATTTTTCCTAGTCATAAAATATTCTCCTAACCTCATTGTAAATGACGACATAATATGCAATCGTGTAGTTGTATTTCTCTAATCCTCTACTAGACAGACATTTAGGTAGTTTCCCATTTTTTCAACAGTGTCCTTGTAAATAAAAACTTTTACACAAAGCTCTGTAGTTAGGATAAATTCCTGGAAGAGAATTCTGGGTCAAAGGCCATGCACATTTTAAAGGATCTACAATAGAGCACTGACTATGTACTCACATTTTATTATACAAAGTTTTAAATTTCCACATCAGAGTTTTAATATAAAAAAATTTTAATGGGTCAGAAATGCACATAAAAATCCTGACAAACTTAAAAGATATATTATTCAGAATAAGTTTGTAATGTTGTAAATTGCTTTTTATTTTCTGGTTGTACAATTTTTATATATTTTTATTCATTTGAGAGAGAAAGGCAGAGGGAGAGATAGAAACATCAATGATGAGAATCATTGATTGGCTGCCTCTTGCACACCCGCTACTGGAGATCAAGCCCACAACTAGGGCATGTGCCCTTGACCGGAATTAAACCCGGGACCTGATCCTTCAGTCTGGAGACCATGCTCTATCCACTGTGCCAAACCGGCTAGGGTCAAAATTTTTAAATTTATATTTTATTTTTTACAGTATAAGTCCTTAATAAAGACCAAGATAATTCTAGCAGAAGGGGAAATTTTTTTTAAGTAAATAATTAAAAATTCAGTATTCCAGGCAATAATCACTTACAAAGATGAACAATCTGATCACTAAATAGATTAAAAACGAAAGTAGCACTTTTAATTATAACAAACTTCCACAGATAAGCCAAAGACTAATACAAAATTTTGTTTCAATAAGAGGGACATCAGAAAAACATTCTGGCTTCTTAGACTAATATATTATATTGGGAATATACGCACTCTCATACCCATAATGAGAGGATACATAACAAGATCATATTTAGAAATGTGACAATAATTGTCAAAAAATAAAATATACATGCCCCTTGACCCAGCAAATCCAATTCTAGGAGTCTATTCTAAAGAAATACTCACTCATGTCCAAAATGATCTTCAAAGCAGCATTGCCTGCAATAGTGAAAAATTGGAAACAACCTAAATGTCAATCAATAAGGGAGTAGTCAAAGAAACTGAGTTATATCTACACTATGGAATACTATGTGGCCATTAATAACCAAAATGTAGACTGTATCTTACTGATGTGGGAAGAGTTCAAAAATACACTATTAAGTGAAAAACTCAGATAAAAATGAACATAGTTGATTCAACTTATTTTTTAAATGAATAGATAAATATTTATAACATACACATGAATGTATGAAAACAGGATTGGAAACTAACTGCTAATAGTGTTTATAGGACATTTTCATTTTTCAATCCTATAGATTGGGTATTATTTGAGTAGCGTGCAGAAAAAATATATTTCTTTACTGCCTGTAATTAAAAAAAAAAGTTTAAATGAAAGATGATTAGACAGTCTGAAATAAAATGTCTGGGGATAATTACTGAGAAAAGACATCTCTGATATAGGACGATATGTGTGTTTTTAAAGTTTCCTTTGAATGATTTTAGTCAAAAGCAAAAGCTACAAACACCTACAGTCAAATATTTCTAATAAAAATTAAATCTCAGAATAGGAGAAATTTTACCTTGCTTACTTTAGAATTTGTATCTTTCTCCATTTTTTTCAAATTTTCCTTTTTGTCTGTTTTTTGCAAAGCTGTTGACTCCTCGTCCACTTCATCTTCTCCTTCCCCTCTTTTTTTATCAACTTTCTGATCTCTGATCTCAGCCACTTTGGCTGTGGGTCTAGATATTCTTGGAGACCTCCTTAAAGTACGACCCACATTTGTTTTATCTTCTTCCTTTTCGGACTTCTCTTGCTTGGTTTCTGGTTCTATAATTTTGGGAGGAGATTCTGGCTTTTTCTTCCGACTGGATATCCTAATTGTTAATTTGATGCCCTCCTTTTGCCTTTCAGAGGTTATCTCTGTGTTTTCTGAGGCAGCGGTTTCTTCTTCAGGAATCAACTTATACTTAAATTTGTTTTTTTGCACAGAACCTTTTGTGTCTGAATGGTCCTCTGCACCAGAGGTCTGGGCATTGTCCAGGCTGTCCATTTCTACCTGCATGGATTCAGAATCTTCTTTTGGAACTTCTGAGTCTGTTTTCTGCAGGGACTGACCGTCAACAGAACTTGTGCTCTGACACTCCACCATTTCTTTTTCTGAGGCTGGTTTCTCACAATGGCCAGCCATGTCAGACAGCGAGGAAGATTCAGCTGCCCCGGGAGAGCCCAGCATTACTGATTCCAGAGAACTCTTAGGAACCTCCTCCGGTATTGGACTCAATCTTTGTGGGTCCTTATCAAGAAAGGTCTTATGGGACTTCTCTAACTTTTCAAGACATTCTATGACTGGTGGGCGCGTATCCTTATTTTTGGGAGACTTCTCTTCAATTTTCACGGTATGGGATTCAGTAGTAGATAAAGCCGTTTTTAAAGAGAGATCAGCTGCCATCTCAGAAGCTTCGAGAGAGGTTTCCATTTCGGGAGGACCCGTTTCCTCTATCTGCTCTTTTGAACTCTGGGTCTCCACAACTGATACTGAACTTTCTGCCTCTTTCTCTAGAGGGACCACTTCCTTTTCCAGGTCACCTTTTTTAAGACTTACTATGACAGAATTTAAGGACTCTGCTCCTTTTCCCTCCATGATGACACTTTTATCCTTAGAGGGGCTGCAGCTATCTTCCTTTGTATCATAAAACTTTGTCTCCATTTGTTCTGTCTTAAAATTTGGAGTTACCTTTTCATCACAAACTTCTCCGTTTACCAGTTGTTTCCCTTCATGACCCAAAGCAGTGATTGCAGAAATCCTTTTATAAGTCTCCTCCTCTTGTTTTATTTCATCCTTCAAAAATTCTTTTGTTGGTGTAACCGATTTACACAAAGGTCCTTTGATTGGACTGTCAAAATCATCACTCAGTTTAATTTCTCGTTTTTTTAGTGGTATCTTGGCCTGCTGGTCATTTTTAAGTTTCTCAGTTTCTTCAGTAGACTTCTCAGTAATTTCTTGAGTAGATTTAACATTGACACCAAACTCCAGCCTCTCGGGCTCTAGCTTCTCCATGCCTCCTTTGATATCTTTAGGGTCTGCTTTACATTCTTTCACTTCGACTTTAATGGGTTTGACATTTTCCTTGAAGGCATCAGTTTCTTCTTTGATAATCTTTTTCCCCTCGCTTTCCAGCAAAGGTTTTTCTAGCTTTACTATAACTGGCATTTTCACAAGTTCCTTTTCATCTTCTTTTTCTATTTTCATACTCGTTTCTTCCAGAGCATTGGGTATGGAACAGTTTTCTGAATCTACTGGCTGCTCTTCACTTTTCTTTTTTTCATTTTCTTTCTGTTCCTCTAAAAATCAGAAAAAGTTTACATGAATCCAAGCGATCAAGATATATAAAATATAAAAGGCTTAACATATATTTCCATTTGAAGTTTCTCTCTTAAAAGAGGTAACTTTTGTCACTGGACATTTAACAATAAAAAAATAAAACCTGACTAAAGAAAATGACCAAATTCTAAAGTATAACCTCTAGATATTAAAAAACTATTATTTATAATGGCTCAACTTCTGCTTTATATTTTAGCTTCAGTGTTCTCAATGGAATTATTTATACAGCTCAAATAATTTATATAAACTCAAAATATGGCTCAACTGAAACTAAAAATATTATATGAAACGTTCCAAAAAACTGTATTTGTTTGAAGAACTGACGATTGTTCTTTGTTAAGTCATTGAGCACTGACTTCATTTCATTGAGGCAACATGAGAATGGCAGTGGAGAAATTTGTTCTATGTTTTATCCAGATTATAAAATTAACACAATTCTGTATAGAAATGAAAAACAGAGGGGGGGAAAATGACCATAATCCTAATACCCACAGACAAACATTACTAGTA
The DNA here is from genome assembly GCA_036971965.1 of Nyctalus aviator. Lineage (NCBI taxonomy): Eukaryota > Metazoa > Chordata > Mammalia > Chiroptera > Vespertilionidae > Nyctalus > Nyctalus aviator. The sequence continues at coordinate 42,272,853 of CM072929.1, forward strand.
TTTTAAGTTACTTCCTTCTAGTCTTGTATATTTTTTACAAAGTCATGATCATGTTGCCATTTTTTACTGAAACATTAGTACTTTCTTATATTAAATGCTTTATCCAAAAATTATACTTAATCATATAACACTCCCCAATGTGGTTTTATTATAATTTACTTTATTAAATGCTATTATTATAATATTCCAGGAGTTAATATTTTACAAATACACTCTTAGGCTTATCTGTCAATTCTTTTTGTTGTTGTTGTTAATCCTCAACCAAGGATATTTTTTCCATTGCTTTTTAGAGAGTGGAAGAGAGAGAGGGAGGGGAAGAGAGAGATAAACATGTGAGAGAGACATATCAATTGGTTGCCTCCCACATGCACCTCGACCAGGAGCAGGGGAGCAAACCCACAACCAAGGTATGTGCCTTTGACTGGGAATCAAACCTGCATCCCTTTAGTGTGTAGTTCAATCCTGTAACCACTAAGCAATACCGGCCAGGTTATCTGTCAATTCTTTTTACTTTATTGGTTACATATGTCCAACTTTTGCAGAGTACCTAATAGTGGAAATTTAAACAAAAGCCATATTTAATAAGTGGCATAATCTGTATATAAGATTACAAGACTGCATATATGCTTGTGCTCAATTTGAACAGAGAGTTTTCAGAATTCTAAATTTATTTACATTTGCATAAAACCTCACCCTATCCTGTCAACTGAAAAACCTCAATTCCAAGTGAAGTTGACCAAGATAATAAGAGTTACAAAAAATTTGAACGGATTCTTGCAAGTTGATGAACCACAGTTATAATGTATTTCATGGCAATAAAATGGAATGAACAGAAGTGAGATGAAGTAGGAAATATTTTATAAAATAATTCACTATTTCTTTAAAAAGTAAAATCTTACTATAAACTATTTCTTTTATGTTCAATCATTCTGCAAATAAAAATTCAAAAACCACTGAGAACCTAAGATAAGTATTGTTCCTCCCTCTTTACATGTTAGTGATTTAATTTATACATGTTGCTAATAAAATTAAAGACATCACAGTAATAACCTAATTGATATGTCATCCCTTTCCCACTGATAAAGTAGGTTTGCTAAATTCCTGTTCAATGAGATTGGCTAGCTTATCAGCAAATCTAATTAAATGAACTTCTTGGTTAACAATTAAAATATAGAATGCCATATTAAAACATAACTCCAGCCTAATACTAAGAGTTTAGTGAACACAATTTAATATTTCTTCTATATATTTTGGTTCAGAAAGCAACTCAGGATTTCATTACGACTCTCACCCCAGAAGTAAAATGACATTATGACCATACTGTGTTGTAAGTCTGCAATGTGCCAAATATCATTACAATAGCAACCATATTAAAATATATATTAGATGCCTGGTGCACAAAACTGGTGCACTGGGGAGGAGGGGGAGGGTTCCCTAGCCTGGCCTTTGCTCTCTCCCAGTGTGGAAGCCCTGTGATCAATCTCCCCAAAGAGGCAGGCGCCGCCCACCCATCTGGGGCCCCTTGGTAGATTTCCCCAAAGAGGTAGGCTGGAGCAGGGGGACTCTTGTCCTTGCCACTTGGAGGCAGAGCTGCTGGGGGCTCCACATGCATGCAGCCCCGCCCACCCACACATAGCCTCCTGTTGATGGATTGTTACTGTGTGAGGGTGTGGTAACATAAGCTTTTATTAGTATGGACTAGAGGCCTGGTGCATGAAATTCATGAATGGGGAGGAAGGGAGAAAGAGAGTGTCTTTCAGCCCAGGCTGCACCCTCTCCAATCTGGGATCCCTTGAGGGATGTCCAACTGCCAGTTTAGGCCACCAGGATTGGGTCTAAACAGGCAGTCAGATATCCCTCTCACAGTCCAGTACTGCTGGCTCCCAACTGCTCGCCTGCCTGCCTGCCTTCATGATTGCCCGTGCTTCTGACAGCCAGCCTGATCACCCCCTAACCACTCCCCTGTCAGCCTGACTGATACCTAACTACTCCCCTGCCAGCCTGTTTGCCCTTAACTGCCCTCCCCTGCAGGCCTGGTTAGGCCTAACTGCCCTCCCCTGAAGGCCTGGTCCCACCCAACTATTCTCCTCTGAAGGCCTGGTCCCACCCAACTATTCTCACCTGCAGGCCTGGGTCATCCCCCTCTCTCCCCAACTGCCCTTCCCTGTAGGCCCAGTCTCCCCCAACTTCCCTCCTCTGCCGGCCTGGTCACCCCTAACTGTTCTCCCCCACAGGCTTGATCACCCCCAACTGCCCTCCCTTGTGGACCTGGTCCCTCCCAACTGCCCTCCCCTTCTGGCCTGATTGCCCACAACTGCTTTCCTTGCAGGCCTGGTCCCTCTCAACTGTCCTTGCCTACTGGCCATCTTGTGTCCTCATGAGGGCAGGATCTTTGACCACGTGGGGGGAGCCATATTGTATGTTGGAGTGATGATCAATCTGCACATTACTCTTTTATTAGATAGGATAGAGGCCTGGTGCACGGGTGAGGGCCAGCTGGTTTGCTCTGAAGGGTGCCCCAGATCAGGGTGGGGGTTCCCTTGGGGTGTGGGGTGGCCTGGGCGAAGGGTCTGTGGTGGTTTGCAGGCTGGCCATGCCCTCCGACAACCCAAGGGGACGCCCTGGTATCTGGGATTTCTCTTCTACCATTGAAACTTTGTAGCCTGGAGCGAAGCCAAGCCTTCTGCTCCTCAGTGGCAGCAGCCATTTCTGTTGGGTTTATTCACCTTTTATAATTGAAACTTTGTAGCCTGGAGCGGAGGCCTACCCCAGCCAGGGCAGGTGGAAAGCTTGGCTTCCTCTGTTGCCAGGGGAAACCCTAGCCTGCTCTCTCCAGCTCCATGGCTGTTGCAACTTTTCTTGGGATTTATCTTCTATAATTAAAATTTTGTATCCTTGAGTGGAGGCCTGGGCCTGTTAGGGTGTGTGGAAAGCTTGCTTTCCTCCATTGCTGGGGAAACACAAGCTCTCTGTGGTGGCAGACATCTTGGTTGGGGTTAATTTGCATACTCACTCTTGATTGGCTGGTGGGTGTGGCTGGTGGGTGTAGCAGAGTGATGGTTAATTTGCATATTACTATTTTATTAGGAAGGATATATTAATATTGGCCACAAGAGGATCATCTGTAGGTTACTTTACTTATTATAATTGAAGAAATATTCACTTATGCAAAAATTAGTCCCCCCCCCCCCCCCCCCCCCAGTTTTTTTGGTCTACTTCTATGGTGTGTGTGTGCGTGTGAGATAGATATGTCTTTATTGAATGGTGACCTCCTGGTACATAGGTCGATGCTCAACCACTGAGCCATGCTGGCCTGGCTACTTTTGTGTGTGTTTTTTTAATTTGATAGAGACATGAATATAATAAATTTATCCCACTTTATACTATGAAAACAACAAAATGTAAGTACTAGATCAAGCAACTGAAGACTAAGGCCAATTTTAGGGAACACAAGAGAGGATGACTACAGTAAACAGGAGAGTGTGAGTCCCCCAAGGAGGGTAAACTATTATTCAGGTACAGCCCATTGCTGGCACTTAGAAATGATGGTCCATAGTTACCAACTCTTTTAATTTTTTACTTTAAATGCTGACAGGAAATTAAAATGTTCAAAATACCCACGTGAAAACCTATGATCCCACAAAACTCTGTATATAAATGTTCATTAATCCTAATGGCCAAAAAGTGAAAACAAATCAAATGTTTATCTATTCATAAATGGATAAAAAAACAATGGAATATTATTCAGCTATGAAAAGCATGGCTAAGGCTTGAAAATATTGTGTCAAGTAAAAAGAGTCAGACACAAAAGTCCACATATTGTATAATTCGGTTTACATGAAACATTCAAAATAGACACATTTACAAAAATAGAAAGTAGATAAGGGGCTTCTTAGGGTTAGGCATAGGGAAATATGGAAAGCGACTGCTTAATTTTTGCAGGGTTTCTTTATGGAGTGATTAAGATGGTCCCGAATTAGTGGTTATGGTAGCACAATAGTATAAATATACTAAAAACCACTGAAAATGGAGAATTTTAGTTTAGTTTTTGTTTTATTTTAAACAAAGCAGTACTGTACAGACCAATATAAACAAGTTTTCAGGCCAAATTAAGTTTTTAAGCTGCCAGTATACAATTTCTATTCTTGACTAGAGATTCTTAAATGATCTTTTCTCATTCCACATATAGAAATATATATATGCCTATAATAATTAACAAAAGAAAGTCTTTTTCTAATTAGCAGAAAAACACTAGAGGCTAGGATTTTCTTCAACTTTGTTTTCCCCCATAAAACTTCTTAAGTTAAAAGTTCCTTCTAAATTAGAATAGACTATCTAATGTGGAGTGAAAACATCTTAAATTTCTATAAACACAGTTACTTCCATGTAGTGTACCACTTGAAATGATATGCTAGGTATTAAGACAGAAAAGGGGCTTAAATGACACCTAACACTCCCTTTGAAATAAACCATAGCCTGAGAATAACAATTAGACAAGTATTTGATAGCCTTAAGCTTGGCAGTATGACTGACCCTACTATAAGTGGGATAAAATAAGTCCTTAATTAAGTGCTGGTGGAGCTTTAGATTCCAAGTGGTCCTGAAATATAACTAAAATTTCCACCATGGAGGAACTGCACCCCAGAGGTAAAAGAGCATGAAAAAAATACAGAAGGAATGTCCAAGACAAATGCAGGAAATAAAGGCATCTAGATCATCTGGAACCAGTGATCACTTAAGGAAATAGTAGAAGATAATACTAGACATATAGGTTGAGGCTAGTGTGAGATTCTAATGCCACTTTAAAGAATTCACTTTTTTAGAAGGCAATTCTAATCACCTTTAAAACAAAAAGTCAATTTAATTATTCAGTTAGTGAACTTTTTAGGCCATATGATAGCATTTTGGGAAGTAATGCATTAAAAAAATATACATTTTATTGATTTTTTTTTACAGAGAAGAAGGGAGAAGGAGAGCTAGAAACATCGACGAGAAAAAAACATCGACCAGCTGCCTCCTGCACTCCCCTTACCGGAGATGTGCCTGCAACCAATGTACATGCCCTTGACCGGAACTGAACCTTGACTGGAATCAAACCTGGGACCCTTCAGTCTGCAGACCAACACTCTATCCACTGAGCCAAACCGGTTTTGGCAGAAGTATTGCATTTTAAAAAATATATTCTTACTGATTCCAGAGAGGAAGAGAAAGGGATAGAGAGAGAGAAATATTGATGATGAGAAATAATAATCAGCTGCTTCCTGCACGCCTCCCACTGGGGATTGAGCTCACAACCTGGGCATGTGCCCTGACCAGGAATTGAACCATGACCTCCTAGTTCACAGGTAAATGCTCAATCAGTGAACCACACTTGCCGGGCAAAGGGTCCCCACTTTTATTCATGTGTTTGTTTGTTTGTTTGTTTGTCTGCTTATTATTATTTGTTTAATCCTCACACGAGGATATTTTTCCCCCATTGATTTTTAGAGTGGGAGGGGGAGAGACAGAGAGAAACATGATGAGAGAGAGAGAGAGAGAGACATCAATTGGTTGCCTCCCCATACACACCTGCAATTAAGTTATATGCCTGCCCTTGACTGAAATCAAAACTGGGACCCTTGGACTGCGGTGACTTGGGCATGGCTCCAGCTCCGGCTGCCCGACATTTAACGGGAATGCATGGTGACTCTGGCAGGGAGAATAGAAGGCAGGTGGAGGGGACAGCCCAGACACACACCATCCACGGCCCTCCCGACCCGAGACACTTGTGAGCCGGAGCCCAGAAATCCGAGGGTGGATAAGACACCAGACCCCTCCAAATCCAGTAAGCACCCCTGGCTCCATCCTGCACTCGAATACCTCCAAGAGCCTCTCTCTCCACTCCACACTTCAAACTCAGCCAGGACAGACTTCTGCCGCTGCCGCTCCCCACCCTGCTGGAGAAGCTGAGATCCTGTGCCTTTTTTATTTAGGAGCTCTTTTGGATGACCCAAAATGATTAGATCATTCAGGACAAAACTGCTCTACAGGCTGGTGGGATGGCCGTGCAGGGTATAAAAGCCAAGCGCCCAGAACGACCGGTGGCTATGACATGCACTGTGGCAATTAAGTTACATGCCTGCCCTTGACTGAAATCAAAACTGGGACCCTTGGACTGCGGTGACTTGGGCATGGCTCCAGCTCCGGCTGCCCACCCCAGCCTGACTGGGGCCCCGAATGGCACCCCACAAATTCCTGTGGCCCCGCCCCCACACCGGCCCACCCAATGAGCCCCACACCCCGATTGGGGGCTGGGCTGGCCTGCCAACTGTCTGCGGCCCCTACCCCCCACTGGCCCAGCCTTGATCAGCCCCCATCGGGGCAGGCTAGCCAGACCCCACCTAAGCATGAATTCGTACACCAGGCCTCTATCACTAAAAATATATATATATATATATATATATATATATTAGCTGTAAGAATAAGAGTGGCTATTTTAGTCTTTCTCTAGTTCCTATTTTTTTCCCCTCCTTGTCTGATTTCCAAATACCCAACCATAATTTTGTTACATTTTGCTTTATTATTCTAACAACATTAGATATTTTCTAGACTGCAGCTTTAAAGTTTCTCACAGAAGGGCAATGTTTGTTTATATCAGAGAGTAATAAAAATGAAAAATCAGAATCACATTTATTTGGTCTTGCTATGGAACAGAACATAGTAACTACACCTAAAAGGATGGACTAAAGAATTGGGCTTTGGGGGCTGAATAAAAAGGATTACTCTGCCTAGCCAGTATACTCAGTGGTTGAGTATCAACCCATGAACCAGGAGGTCACCAGCTTGATTCACTATCAGGGTACATACCCAGGTTGAGGGCTCGATCCCCAATAGAGGTGTGCAGGGAGGCAACCAAAGTATGTTTCTCTCTCATCAATGTTTCTCTCCTCTCTCTCTCTCCCTCTTTCTATAAAATCAATAAAAAGCTTTTTAAAAGAGATTGGGGGGTGGAGGAAGGTCTATTCCTCCAAGTAATGTGTAAGCACAGCATCAAAAGGGCACGGAACCCTGGCACAGTTGGTTGAGCATCATCATCCCAATGCACCAAGGTTCCAATGTAGATTCCCGGTCAGGGAGCTCACAGGAGGCATCCAATCAATGTTTCTCTCTTACGTCCATATTTCTCTCTCTCCCTCTCTCTAAATTAATAAAAACATATCCTTGCGTGAGCATTAAATAAATAAAAATGTACACCGAGCCCTGGCCAGATAGCTCAGTTGGTTAGGGTGTCATCCCGATACGCCAAAGGTGCCGGTTTGATCCCTGGTCAGGTTACATAGAAGCAGCAACCAATGAGTGCCTTTATTTTATTTTTAAAAATTTATTTTATTGACTTTTTTACAGAGAGGAAGGGAGAGAGATAGAGAGCCAGAAACGTCGATGAGAGAGAAACATCGACCAGTTGCCTCTTGCACACCCCCTACCAGGGATGTGCCCGCAACCAAGGTACATGCCCTTGACCGGAATCGAACCCGGGATCTTTCAGTCCGCAGGCCGATGCTTTACCACTGAGACAAACCGGTTTCAGCCAATGAGTGCCTTTAAACAGAAATGTTTAAAATGACAAATTATAAATTATGTATATTTTACAACAATAAGTTCGCTAAGTATCTTTACATTCTTAAACCAGTAAAGATTATGTTTGGATGATTTGAACATTTTCATTTAAATTTTTTAAATGTCCAATATAAAAGAGCAAAATAGTCAATTTTCAATTTGCTTTTAACTTAAAAGAAAGATCAATCTTCTTCTACAGGATGCCTAACAACGTTTCAAACTGAGAGAATCCCAATTTAAATAGTTAGGAAGAGGAGTGTAAAGAAGACAGAAGAAATTACAAAACAAAACACACAAAAAAAAACCTTGTTTAGGTGTTTCTTCCTCCTTTTTAGTCTCTTCATCATCCAAGCTAGGACTGTCCCGGGAAGAGCTGTCCTGTTGGCTGGAGTTTTTCAATAGTACAGGATCAATTTGTGCTTTCAGGAGTGCAAGAGTCTCAGCCAACTCATTTCGATTTCTAAACAGGGGGAAAAATAAGGCAACATAAAAATCTTTCTTCTATTCTAAAGAGTTTTCAGAATAATACATATCAGAAATTAAAATTAAAAAAAAAACACTAAAAAAACAACAAATCACTAGTACAAGCTAAACCGAATTAACTTTGAATTTTAAAATTAAGTATTAGAAATGAAAGCATATTAAAATACACTAGTTTCCAAAGAGGGATCTTAAGACTATTCTCTGAATGGCAATGCAAATCTTTCACTAAAAAGAACAGCTAGGAACAAATTAGGCAAAAATCAAAGTTTGATAATTTTTTAAAGTTCTATGCAATACAAAAATCAATGTAAAACTTGCTTGAAGAAGCATTTCTTTTAATAGAATAATTCAAGTTCTTGAGTCATTTGAAAAAAGACCTATTTTCCACCTACAGAGAGAATAACATTTGATATTGTTACAAAATTATGACCCAAGACTTTCTGAGTAATTATGGCAAAAAGGCAGCTGTAATAACACAGTTCAAAAACCTAAGAATTTGGGTTACTGGTGTTGTTTTGTCAATTATAGTTTTCAACTATAGGAAGTGAATTCATTTTGAATCAAAGATATAGGAAAATCTCAAATAAATAAGATTTAACCTATATATTTTCTACTTTTACTATCAAAATCAGAGGTATGATATGCTCAATTTAAACGCTGTGTTAAACAAGAAACGTCAGTTGGATATTTTTCCTGCTCAGAAAAACACTATGTAACAGTGAAGATAAAGGGGAAACCTTGGACTAAGAGTTGGGACATTTAGTTCTATTTCTGCCACTAAATTAACTAATCAGCTTAACAGAAGCTTCCTATTTGTGTTCTCAAAGGACTCTGTATGCAAATCTAAATCTAAGTAATTAGTATTAAGATGAAATTAGTTATTTTCTTATCTGTCATGACACATATGCCCCCTCTATCTTCCTATCCCTTTAATCTCCATTCCAGCTAAGCTCTACTGCTTGAGAGCAGTGACATTGCCTCATGAAGCAGGTGCTAAAAAATGGCAAATCCTATATAATAAAAGCCTAATATGCTAAGTGTCCAGTCATCCATTCAACCAATCCAAGCATAATATGCTAATGATATACTAAGGTCGCTCAACTGCTTGCTATGAGGTGCACTCACCAGCAGGGGTAGACAGTCGTCCAGTTGCCATTACGTGTACTGACCACCAGGGGGTAGACTCTCTGACTGGTAGGTTAACTTGCTGCTGAGGTCTGGTGGATCGGGACTGAGTGAGATGGGCTGGACACATCCTGGAGCCTAACCGTGGTCCCTCCCCAGCTGGCCAACCTCTCATGTCCCTCCCCGGCCCCATTCGGGCACTGGTGGGGTCCTAAGGGATGTGCCCTCTTGCAATCTGGGACCCCTTGGAGGATGTCAGAGAGCCGTTTTCGGCCTGAACCCTCAGGCCAGCCGAGGGACCCCACTGGAGCACAAATTCATGCACCAGACCTCTAGTAACCAAATAAAATCCCTATTCCTAAACTATATGACTATGTGCCCCTAGACAGTTCATCTATCTTCCAATAGGCCTCAGGTTCCTTACCAATAAAAGACTATATTCTCTTAAGTATCATTAAGTTGGCTTCCTAAAAAACAGTAATAAAATTGAACTGATGAATATATTTCAGAAATTAAAATGCCAACCATTCTGTCATCATGCAGGTATTATAGGTATCATATGAGCATATCCAATTAAATCAGTGGTTCTCAACCTTTCTAATGCCGTGACCATTTAATACAGTTCCTCATGTTGTAGTGACCCCCAACCATAAAATTGTTTTTGTTGCTACTTCGTAATTGAAATTTTGCTACTGTTATGAGTCGTAATGTAAATATCTGTGTTTTCCCATGGTCTTAGGCTTTATAGCAGCAGTACTCAACCTATGGGTTGTTAGCAGGGTACAGGTTGAGAACCGCTAGCAGGATTGTCTAAGACCATCGGAAAACACAGATATTTACATTATGATTCATAACAGTAGCAAAATTACAGTTATGAAGTAGTAACAGAAATAATTGTATGGTTGGGAGTCACCACAACATGAGGAACTGTATTAAAGGGTTGCGGCATTCAAAAGGTTGAGAACCACTGGTTTAGAATTTTAATTCTCTAATAGTAGAAGGTCAGATTAGATGCTCTTTAAAGATCTTGTCTGGTAGTACCTCCACTTTACAAAAAGAAAAACTAAAAGCTAAAGACACTAAATAAATTTATTTTTTGCAAGTTCCTATCTCTTAATGTCATTAAGCCAACCTGCTTCTAACCTAAGGATCTATCCACTTAATGTTATTACTTCTCATGTTTCATTGAGAATTACTATTACTTTTAAAAAATATATATATATTTCATTGATTTTTTTACAGAGAGGAAGAGAGAGGGATAGAGAGTTAGAAACATCTCTGAGAGAGAATCATCGATCAGCTGCCTCCTGCACACCCCCTACTGGGGATGTGCACGCAACCAAGGTACATGCCCTTGACCAGAATCGAAACTGGGACCTTTCAGGCCACAGGCCGAAGTTCCATCCACTGAGCCAAACCAGTTTCGGCAGAATTACTATTACTTTTTAAGTCACACCAGGAAGTGAAGAATATATTGAAGTTTGTCACTATACATATTTTAAAAAACTTTTAAACATTAGAAGAGAGCCAATATTGCTAGAAAATCCATGCCAATTATTTCTTCTATTCTAAGTAGTGAAGGAATTTAATAGAAAATTTAGTTTTCTGTACTTTCACTGAAGCCTAAAGTGACAATGAAATACTTGTAATAAATTATTCCTCCATGGCAATTTTTACTTGAGTATTAATTAGAACAACTTTATACTGGCTACAGCTTAAATATTTGTGTTTTTGAAACCTGTTGTAACACTTGCTTAAACCATATAAAACTGCATTAACTATGTGTAATATCAGCTGGAAAATATCGAGGGAAACTATGAAAAGTATATGACTGTCTCACCTGGACTTGGTACTCAAGGGTTAAGCATTGGCCCTTGTACCAAATGGTCGCAAATTCGATTCCAGGTCAAGAGCAAGCACCTGGGTTTCAGGCTCTCAACCAGTGCTGTATCTCTATCACACTGATGTCTGACTCTGTTTCTCATTCCCCTCCCTCCGCTTCTCCCTCCCACTCAATGGGAAAAATGTCCTAAAGTGAGAATTAACAAAGATAACAACAATAAAAAAAAAAATCACTAAGCTGTACACCTGAAACAAATAACAAAATAAAATTGGAAGAAAAATATACAAAACTGCCATTTTTATAGGTTAAAAATCATAATTATATGGTTCAATGAATTTAACTACTTTTACTCAATATAATCATTTACAGAGACTGTGATTAAATTTTATTTCAGAACTACTTTATCTCCGTTTAGTAACTTAACTATATGGAAGACCCACATTACCATATAAAAAAAGGGTGCTGATAAAACAATCACTCCCAAGCTCATTCAGTTCACGTTTATTTTTAAGGAATGGTGGTTTGGGCCGGGACCGGTTTGGCTCAATGGATAGAGCGTCGGCTTGGGGACTGAAGGGTCCCGGGTTCGATTCCGGTCAAGGGCATGTGCCTTGGTTGCGGGCATATCCCCAGTAGGGGGTGTGCAAGAGGCGGCTGATCGATGGCTCTCTCTCATCGATGTTTCTAACTCTCTATCTCTCTCCCTTCCTCTCTATACAAAATCAATAAAATATATATTTAAAAAAAAAAAAAAAAAAAGGAATGGTGGTTTGCTTCCCTGACTCAAATATTCAAAATTTCTATGGATTATTTCTTCAAATAATTAATATTTAATATTAATATTCATAAGCCAGTGGTTATAGATCTACTAATTCTCCCTACATTAGTGATAGAGCCTCCGATATTTTCCAAATTAAAAAAAACTATCAATATTAACGAAAGAAATTGTAATTAAGTTGCAAAATTAGAATATTAGAGACACAGAGATTCTGAAAGGTCCCAGTGTCATTTATTGATTTTTTTAAAAGCTCTATTTCAAGATTTTACATTAAATGTTTCTATTCAAATATATCAGTCAATACAAAGAAGAAATCAAGATTTTAAAAAATAAGTGTGGTAAGAAAGCACAATCTTCCTCAGATTACTTCAGAACCCCAGTTAAGAAATGTACTAGTATACATTTAAAAATCAAAAGTATACTAAAATATCAAGATGAAATGGGCAAATTAAAATAATTGGGAATAAAAAGATAATCCTAATAAAAACTATATATATATATATATGTGTGTATATATATATATATATATATATATATATATATATATATAAAAGCCTAAGCAACTGGAACATCGGAAAACCAGAACAACTGGTCACTATGATATGCAATGACCACCAGGGGGCAGACGCTCAATGCAGGAGCTGTCTCCTGATGGTCAGTGCGTTCCCACAGCTAACCTCCCATGGCCAGCCAACCTCTCACGGACAGCCAACCTCTCCTGGTCCCTCCCTGCTGCTGGGCAACCTCCCCTGGTCCTTACCCCTGTCTGGCAGGCCCCGGTCAGCAGTTTGAAGGACCCAATCAGTCCTGATCACAGGCCAGGCTAAGGACCCCACCCATGCATGAATTTCATGCAGCAGGCCTCTAGTGTGTGTGTGTGTGTGTGCGTGCGCGTGCATGCGCGTGCATGTAGCTAATATGCTAAGTGTCCGACCATCCTAACGATCACTATGTTGCACACTGACCACTAGGGGCAGACACTCAACACAAGAGCTGCCATGACATGCACTACCCACTTACAGAGAAACAACACCAGGAACCTAGTGCCCACAAAGCAACTCTTGGCTTCCCCCAAGAGGGACACAGGCCCTGCCATCACCCCAGAGCGACAGCCCACCAAATCACAGCCGACACTGCCAAGAACCCATAGTGCAAAATGTGGCCCACAGCCCAGCCCAGTCCGGAAACGTTGGCTGTGGGCGCTGGGTAATGACATCACATAGCAACACTCGGCTTCCTCTTCCTAGTGACTAGACTCCTTGCAGTTTCTTCAGCCCAGGGACAAGACTTCCTTTATAGCTAGATGAAAACATTTTACACTTTAACCAAATGTCTGTGAAGTGTTTTCCAGTGCTTCATCTCATTTGATCCTTACAGAAATCCTGGAGTTAGGTACATAGGAGACTTGGTGGAATCCTATTTTCTTTTCATTAGCTCGAAAATGGAGATTTAGAAAGCTTGGAAACTTGAAGATGGAAAAGAAGAAAGAAATGGTGGACCTTGAAAATGACTTAAGGTTTTCTCACTGCACAGAATATTGTCTAACACTGCTGCAGTTAAATATTTTACCCTTTGTTCTCCCTGTGTGGTCTACAATAATAATCTGCTTCATGTTGATATTTACTGCTGTTGTTGACAATTACCTGAAAAGGAAGTTGGGGTGCTTCACTGGGCTGGAAAAAGTTTAGCTACATCAGAAAGCAGGTCTAATTAATCAATTTCATCTATCTATCTATCTATCTATCTACACACACACACACAGAGCTCTCCCTGGCACCAATTATACATTGTCATTCATGAATTTGGTTGATACCTCTATTATATAGAAAGGGCAAATAAGCGATAGCAATATTAAAATATTTCTTCTAATTAATTTCCTTTCAATGTGCATGAATTCATGCACCAGGCCACTGGTAGCTAAATAAGAACCAAATAATACTATTCTTATATATCTGTCTAAGAATGTGTTTTGTTTTTGTGTTTTGTTTTTACTGGGGCAGGTGCGGATATTACCAATGTATTGCTTATCTTTTAGACTGTGGCTTCCTGAAGTACAAGGTATATGTTTTGGTATGAACCACACCGCTAAATATATTTATTTAGTTGACAAATAATGAATATTATGCTGAGCACAAGGCTAGGTACTGGTAATTCTCAATCTTCTGGAAAAAAAAAAAAAAGAACTACTATAGCCTCAGTGATTATATCTAAACTAGAGGCCCAGTGCCCAGTGCACAAGTTCAGCTGGCCCTGGCCCCTGGTTGAACTTCAGGTAGAACTCCCATCCAAGGGAACAATTTGCATACATTAGGTCCTCAGGTTACATAAGAGATCTGTGCCTAAGGTGTGACATAATGGGATTTTCACTGTAAGTCAGAATCTACCTACATAAGCACCTATATCATTCACATAGAGCACACACACACAGCAGTAATAAAGTGAAACAGTTAAAAAAAATTAAAACAAAGTTAACAATTCCTGACCTTTACTTGTGGTAAGCAAATAATAAAAAACATATAAAGCACATATGCACCGAAGCTGGTTTGGCTCAGTGGTAGAGTGTCGGTCTGCGGACTGAAAGGTCCCAGGTTCAATTGCGGTCAGGGGCATGTACGTTGGTTGCGGGCACATCCCTGGTAGGGGGTGTGCAAGAGGCAGCTGATCGATGTTTCTCTCTCATCGACGTTTCTGGCTATCTCTCTCCCTTCCTCTCTGTAAAAAAATCAATAAAATATATTTAAAAGACAAAAAACAAACAACATAAAGCACATATGTACATAAGTCTAAAAGATAGAACTTTTTAAAAAAAATAAGTACTATAAATGGGAGATGGAAATGTAATCATGAAACAACATATGTTGAGTCCAACGTACCCGAGGACTGCCTGTTATTAGCCTTTTATTATATAAGACTAGAGGCCCAGTGCATGAATTCATGTGTGGTCCCTTGGCCTGGCTGACAATCAGGGTTGATCGGCGCTGGCTAGTTAGGGGGAGGGACCATGGGAGGTTGACTGCCCTGCAGGAGGTTGGCTGTGCGAGTGCACTGATCACCAGGGAGAAGCTCCTGCTTTGAACGTCTGCCCCCTGGTGGTCAGTGCACATCATAGCTATACGGCCAGTCATCTGGCTGTAAGGGTTGCTTGGGCTTTTATATATACAGATAGAGAAGAGACCAAAGTAAGGAAAACACAAATAAATATAACAAGATTCCAAAAAAAGATACCTGACAATGCATTTCCACGATGAGCCATCTTGATCATCTTGTTCTTCTATGTACATTCTGACATTGTGATCTTGATCCAACTGGTACCAGTACATGAGGCCATCTTTGTCTCGACCAATTGGCTGGAGACGCATGGTATCGGCATCTTCCTCATTGATAATATTCTTGAATTTGAGATTGTCATCAAACTGACACTCACAGAGGTACTGAAAAAGTAGTTAGAACAGGGCTTAAGATACCCCACATAAATGCTTCTTCATTACAGTTAAGTGTGATATGTTTAACCACAGAACTGATTCAAGGACAGAAAGCAGAAAGAACACATACAGTTTATTAATCTTTTACCATACTCTCCCCCCATTTTTACAACTTACTTAGAACAACTAATTTAAAAAGATAAATTTCAAGTTAACATGTTACTTTAGTGTTACATAAATTTATAGTTTCAATACAATAAATGACACAAATATTAAGTTATATTTCAAAAGCACCGAGTCATTCTGTTTACAATAAATTGCCCAAAACATTTCATGATATAAAATTTTTACTGATTCTTTCTCTCTTAAAACTTTTAAATGAACATTATTCTTGGCTATCTCCTTTTGAAAGCCTGAAATATATGCATTTTTCAAGGAAGGTAGTCTGAATGACAGCTGCCTCTAAAGATGTATCTTAATAAAGAGATATTTATGTTACTAAATAAGGAACTGACTTAATTTTTGAACTCCTGGTGGAACTTCTGTTAAATATTTTTATATATGATTAGGGTGTAAAGTCAGGGTTCTTCCCTGAGCCTCTCTGCCCAAGCAGATAAAACATGGATTTCCTATCACAGACTCTGTTTTTGCCAGCAGCCTCTTTTTTGTGAGAAGTACTGTTTCCTTCATTATGCTGGCTACCTTGCTAATAATTAGGGCCAACACTCTGAAATGGGTAGTACAAGAAAGGGAAACTCAAACTTGAAAATAAATCTACTTTGAGGGGACCTATATTATTTTAATCTCATTGGTTTGATTAGTATGTGTCATGCCCCTAGTCATTTAGTAAATCAGTAAAAAGATTAACCAGTTTACAGTTTGTGTTAGCAATGACTTAAAGGCTAAAAACAATGAATAAAATTAATTTGGGGCAACTGCTTGCCCATTCTACTATAGTCCTTATAAGCCCAGGAAATTTAATGTAGATATACTTTTATTCTGAAACAAAACCACAAAGAAAAACTTATAGAATTTTAGTCAGCAAAAAAATAAAAGAAAAAATATGTTGTCCCTTTCCAATACTCACAGAAATGTCTACTTTCTAGTTATTTTTCCAATTCAACCAGGAGTGAAAATGAATTTTTAAATTAAAATAATTATAACAAATAATAAACTCATTACCTTTAGGAGCGCTAGTTTGCATTCAACACTCATTTCGAGATAGCCTTTCTTCTCCATCTCCCATGCCCAAGTGCTATTAAATTCTTGGCATATCTGTCAGAGAAAGTTAATATCTTAATACATAAAAGTTTTATTTAATAGATAGTTTTGCTGTATGATTATGGTACGTATTCTTGGTATTATATGTTTATAAAGGAAAAAGTCTGTAACAAACAATGCAACCCAATTGCAACCCAAAATGCTTACTACTTAAACACAACAAAATGTTTATTGCTGACTGCTGACTGATCTAAAGTAAGTACTGATCTCTGCAGCTCTCTCCTCTGATTCTTGAAAATGTTATACATATTTTTGTGGCACATTTTCCCAGATCCAAGTAATTATCTGATTCTGTGTCTCTGTATGGCCTAGAAGTTACTGGAGGGCAAGCACAATAATTTATTAATCTCTATGACTAGAACAGAAAATTAAAAAAACAAAACAAAACAAAAAAAAACCATGGCAAACTGCAAGCATATTTAAAATCAAGCCACTTTGCAACTAAATGTTCTCCTATTTATGGGTAAAGATTTCATTGCTTGCTGAAACCGGTTTGGCTCAGTGGATAGAGCATTGGCCTGCAGACTGAAGGGTCCCAGGTTCGACTCTGGTTAAGGGTATGTACCTTGGTTGCAGGCACAACCCCAGTAGGTGGTGTGCAAGAGGCAGCTGATCAATGG